>LR778260.1:4129165-4209523 GCA_902810595.1 Coregonus sp. 'balchen'
GGTTTCAAAAGAAAAAAGACTTTTAAAAATGTCATTTTATGTTATATCTGTTGTAAAAATTAAAATAGTTAAAGTAAAAATGGGAAAAAAATAAACATAAATATGGGTTTTTTTTACTGGGGGTTTGTCTTCCGGGTTTCCCCTTTTTTTTGGCAACAGGTCAAAAATCTTGCACTGTGTGGCACACGGGTTTTTCACCCAGTAAAAGGGGAGTTTATCAAATTGGTTTTTGTTTTCTTCCCTTGGGGATCGCTTGTTCTGGGGAATATGTGCTCAAATTATGGTCATACTTTGGCAGGGGAAAAAAAGGAAGTGCAGCTCTTTTCCCCCTCTTTTTTTGGGCAGGTGCACAACCCCGTCTTTCTTAACCAGGGTTGCCTACGGCGGCCTTTTTAAAAATACGGGGCTATGCTCACTGGTCTGTAAAATATCAAAGTTTTCCTTTAAGTTTGGGTGTCCAGTGGTAGGTTTCTGCCACTGGTACCCCTTTTTTTGGGGCCAAAAGCATTCATTTTGCTCTGTTTATTTTTTTGTTCTTTCCAAGTGTCAAATTCCCTTTTTTTGTTTTTCATGATTTGGTTGGGTTATTGTGTGTTGTTGTTGCCCGGGTTTTGGGGTCTTTTTTGTGTTTGTGAACAGACCCCCAGGCAAGTTATTAGGGGATCTCTCCAATTTCATTCTCTGTAGGGTGGTTTTGTTTGGAATTTGGGGAACCTCCTTTTTAAGTGGATATAAAATTTTAACGGCTCTTTTCTGGATTTTAAAAATTTGCGGGTAGGCCAATTCTCTCTGCCATGCATTTTTTGGTGTTTTATGTAAAGGAGGGTTTTTTGCAGAATTCTCAGCAGAGTCTCATTTTTGTTTTGTCCCCTTTTTTTGTTTTGGTTGGTGAGGACCCCGCTCAGAACCAAAAGGGGAATGGGTTTTAAACGTTTAAGTTTTTTTCCAATCCTAATGGTTTTTAAATTTTATGTTTTCCTTTGATGGATAGAAAACCCTTTTTGCCTTGCTTCAATCGTTCACACTTTTTTTTTTGGAAAATTTCCCCTTCCCTTCTCTCTTTCTTTTTCTCCCCTTTTTTCTTTTCCCCCTCTTTCCCCCCTTTTTTCCCCCTCCCCCTCTTCTTTTCCTCTTTTTCTCTCCAATTTTAATTCAATTTAATTTCAATTTAAGGGGTTTTGGCAGGGAAAAAATTTGTTAACATTGCCAAAAACAAGTGATAATATAAAAAAAAATGAAAAAAAACAAAAAAAATTTAAAAGAAATTACCGAAAATTTCAAAAGAATAAAAAACATTTCAAAATTATTTAGTTATATAGGTTTTTTTTCAAATTTTCAAAAATTTTAAAATCAAATGGAAAAATTATAAACAAAAAATTGGGTTGGGTTTTCCCCAATTTGGGTTTTTTTTTCGAATTATTTGTGGATCGCTGTAATCTGAGGGAAATATGTGTCTCTAATATGGTCATACATTTGGCAGAGGTTAGGAAGTGCAGCTCAGTTTCCACCTCATTTTGTGGGCAGTGTGCACATAGCCTGTCTTCTCTCTCTCTCTCTTCTCTCCTCTCTCTCTCTCTCTCCTCTCTCTTCTCTCTCTCTCTCTCTCTCATCTCTCTCTCTCTCTCTCTCTCCCTCTCTCTCTCTCTCTCTCCCCTCATCTCTCCATGAGCTAATGGCCATGACACAAGCCAAGGGTTCTTTGTGTCTCTCTCGCCCTCTCTGAATATACTTAGATAGTTAATGTTTGGTTAATTTCAGTATTGCCTTAAGCAACTTAAGCTTTATGCCTTGTGAATTAATCGTTCATTTTGCAAAGTTAATTCAATATCTACCATTGATTTCTCAGACCTTTCTATTACTGTAACTCAACAATAGTCCTTCTTGCATATAACTATATCATCTGTATAGAGTCAGATATACATTTTAATAGACTGTTCATATTAATTGCATAGTCTTATCACAGGTCGCAGGTGAGGTATATATGATAAATAATTCACACACACACAAACACACACACACTTCACAGGTGAAATCTACACTTTTCAGATAGTTGTGCATTTTGGGGACATTTAGACAGGGAAATTAGAGTACAGGGGCTAGTGAGAACTCAGGGCTGGTGTAACGGAACTCTAGAGAGAATGAACTAGTGACAACACAGGGCTGGTGTAACGGAACTCTAGAGAGAATGAACTAGTGACAACACAGGGCTGGTGTAACGGAACTGTAGAGAGAATGAACTAGTGACAACACAGGGCTGGTGTAACGGAACTGTAGAGAGACTGAACTAGTGACAACACAGGGCTGGTGTAACATGTTGCAGAGATTTGTTAGTTGGGTCAGAGTTTATAAGAAAATGGTTTGCAGAGCTTTATATTTCCCACAGACTTCAAGGCATTTCTCAGAGCTTTAGTAAAATTAGGAAGTTGTATATTACATATCCCTACGGACATGGAGTTACCTCACTAATGCTCTCGTGGCTGAATGGAAGCAAGTCCCCTCAGCAATGTTCCAACATCTAGTGGAAAGCCTTCCCAGAAGAGTGGAGGCTGTTATAGCAGCAAAGGGGGGACCAACTCCATATTAATGCCCATGATTTTGGAATGAGATGTTCGACGAGCAGGTGTCCACATACTTTCCGCCGTGTAGTGTATTTTACACACACACACACACACTCATAAACATGCACACATGCAGGCAGGCACGCATTTATGCACTCACACACACAACGGTCTTGCGCCTTCCTCCTCCCAAATGTTTTGTACAGAGAGATTGATTGATCGAGCCAATCTCATCACCAGTAGCAAAATTCCTTTCTGTGTCTGAACCTCAGCCTCAAGTCACTCACTCACACACACACACACACACCCCACCCCACACACAACACACCACACACACACACTCACCACTCCCACGCACACTCACACACCAACACACACACACAAACCCCACGTGCACACACCCCACCACACCACACACACACACACACACAACCACTCACACTCACTCACTACCCACACTCCTCACTCACACACACCACCCCTCACAACATTCACTCACACGCACCCACTCCACTCACACACACACACCCCCTCCCCCCATCATAACCCCACCCTCACTCCCCCACGCACACTCACTCACACACACACACACCCACACCCCACCCCAACACCCCCACAACCCTCCTCTCACCACAACCACAACCCAAAACAACACAGCACACCCCACCCACACACACCCCCCAACCCACACATTTCTCATCCACTCTGATGTTGGCCTGGGGACACGAGGAGCTGTCCCCCTGTATATTAGCTCATCAGTTCACTACAGACAGGCCAGAGATGAATACGCCCGTGTCCCAAATAGCACCCTAGTCCCTGTAGCGCCCTACGTCTGACCAGGGCCCTACACAGAGCAATATGGAGGGAACAAGGTGCCATTTGGAACGCAACCAGCCTTCATGACATGTCATGTAATGGCCCGCTTTTAAAGCTAATTCATCTTCAGTCGAAGGCTGCGTCCCAAATCACACCTTATTCTCCATACAGTGCACTACCTTTGACCTTGCATGATAAATGGTTTATCACGGCTCAGGATAGCACCCAGACGCAGACACGGTTTGAATCTCAGATATTTATTAGAACACGGAGGGGGCGGGCGAACGGCAGGTCGAGGGCAGGCAGAGGTTCGTAATCCAGATTAGAGTCAGGCCGGTACAGGACGGCAAGCTCAGGGTCAGGACAGGCAGAGAGGTCGGAAACCGGGAAGGACTAAAAAACAAAACTTGAGAAACAGGAAAAGGGGAAACACGCTGGTATGACCTGACAAGACAAGACGAACTGGCAACAGACAAACAGAAAAGGCAGGTATAAATACACAGGGGATAATGGGGGAAAATAGGAAACACCTGGAGGGGGGCGGAGACAAGCACAAGACAGGTGAAACAGATCAGGGCGTGACATGGTTATTAGACTGGCATAATGCATGGTTATTAGACTGGCTAATGCATGGTTATTAGACTGGTATAATGGCATGGTTATTAGACTGCCATAATGCATGGTTATTAGGACTGGTATAATGATGGTTATTAGACTGGTAAAAATGCATGGTTATTAGACTGGTATAATGCATGGTTATTAACTGGATAATGCATGGTTATTAGACTGGCATATGCATGGTTTTAGACTGGCATAATGCATGGTTATTAGACTGGCCCTAATGCATGGTTATAGACTGCATAATGCATGGTTATTAGGGCTGGATACTGCATGTTATTAGACTGGTATAATGCTGGTTATTAGACTGGGATTAAAGCAAAAGGTTTTTAGACTGGCATAATGCTTGTTATTTTACGGCAAATGCTGGTTTTTTGACTTCATATGCATGGTTATTAGACTGGCCCTAATGCATGGTTTTGATGCCCTAATCTGGTTATTAGAAATCATTATTCATGGTTATTAGACTGGCATAAGCATGGTTATTTGCTGCCAAATGGATGGTTTTAGACTGCATAAGCATGGTTTTTAACTGGCATAATGCATTTTTTTAGACGCCAAAGCATGGTTTTTAACTGCCATAATGTGGGTTTTTAACTGCCCTAATGCAGGTTATTAGACTCCATAATGCATGGTTATTAGACTGCCATAAAACATGGTTTTAAAGGCATAAAGCATGGTTTTAACTCCATAATGCTGGTTATTTGACGCATAATGCATGGTTTTTGTTGCATAAAGCATGGTTATTTTACTGCCTTAAAGCAGGGGTTTTTAGATGGGATAAATCATGGTTATTAGACTGGCATAATGCAAAGGGTTTTTGACTGCTAAGCATGGGTTTTTAGACTGCCCTAATGCATGGTTTTTTGACTGCCCTAATGCGGTTTTAGACTGGGCCCTAAGCCTGGTTTAGATGCCTAATTTCATGGTTATTAGATGCCCCTAATCGGGTTTTTAGCCCATAATGCTGGTTATTAACTGATAATGCATGGTTATTAGATGCCCCTAATGCATGGGTTTTTAATCCTAATGGATGGGTTTTAGACTGGGATAATGTGGTTTTAGCTGGCATAAAGCATGGTTTTAGAGGTTAATGCTGGTTTTAAAAATGCCCAAAGGCATGGTTTTTAGACGCCCAAAAGCATGGTTTTTAACGGATAATGTGGTATTTGACTGCCATAAGCATGGTTATTAGACTCCATAAAGCATGGGGTTATTAGACGGATAAAGCATGGTTTTAGACTGGCATAATGCATGGTTATTAGACGGCCTAACTGGTTTATTTGACTGGGGTTTAAAGCATGGTTTTAGACTGCCATAATGCTGGGTTTTACTGGATAATGCATGGTTTTTTAGGCTGCCTAATGCATGGTTTTTTTAACGGCCCTAATGCAGGGGTTTTGCTGGAAATGCAGGTTTTTAGACGCCCTAATGCTGGGTTTTTAGACTGCCCTAAAGTGTTATTAGACCGCCCTAATCTGGTTTTTAACGGAAAAAATGCTGGTTTTGATGGCATAATCATGGTTATTTGACTGGCATAAGCTGGTTAAATTTAATGGGATAACATGTTATTGAGCCAAATGCTGGTTATTAGACTCCCCTAATCATGGTTTAGACTGGCCCAAATGCATGGGTTTTAGCGGCAAATGATGGGTTATTTGATGGATAACATGGTTATTAACTGCCATAATCATGGGTTTTTAAATTTCCCTAATGCATGGTTTTAGACTGGGGATAAAACATGGTTATTAGACGGGGTAATGCATGGTTTTTAACTGGTAAAAATTTTTAAATGTAAAGAGTTAGATGCCATATGCATGGTTATTAGACTGGCATAATGCAGGGTTTTGACTGCCTAAAGCTGGGGTTTTTAGACTGCCTAATGCGGTATTGCTGGCATAATGCTGGTTATTTAAGGGATAATGCCTGGTTTAGACTGCCATACATGGGTTTTTAGACTGCCCTAATGCAGGGTTTTTTAACTGGATAATAAAGGTTATTAGACGCCATAATGCATGGTTATTAGATGCCATAAAGCATGGTTATTTGACGAAAAAAAAAATAATGCATGGTTTTTAGATGCCATAATGATGGGTTTTTAACGGGATAATGATGGTTATTAGACTGCCAAGCTGGTTATTAGACTGGGTAATGCTGGTTTTTTTAGACTGCCTAATGCAGGTTTTAGAGGCAAAGCATGGATTAACGGCATAAGGGAGGTTTTTAAAAATGGAAATGCATGGTTATTAGACGGGGATAATTTCCCCTGGGGATTAGACTGGCAAAAAATTATGGTTTTAGATGGTTTAAGCATGGTTATTAGACTTGCCATATTGGGGTTTTTAGACTGGCTAAGCATGGTTATTAACTGGCATAATGCTGTTTTAGACTGCTAAAGCATGGTTTTTTGCGCCAAATGCTGGTTTTTTAGACGGAAATTCATGGTTATTAACGCCATAAATGCATGGTTATTTGACTGCCCAAAGCATGGTTTTAACTGGGATAATGCAGGTTATTAACTGCCATAAAGGGGTGGTTTTTTAACTGGATATGCATGGTTATTAACGCCATAATTCATGGTTATTAGACTGCCATAAGCATGGTTTTTGACGCCTAAAGATGGTTATTAACTGCCCTAATGCTGGTTTTAGATGCCCTAATGCAGGTTTTAGACTGCCCCTAATGCTGGGTTTTTAACTGAAATGATGGTTTTTAAAACTGGCCCTAAGCTGGTTATTAGACTGCCATAACAGTTATTAGACGGATAAACATGGTTTTTAGACTGGCATAAAGCTGGTTATTAGCGCCCTAATGCTGGGGGATTTGACGGCATAATGCATGGTTTTAACTGCCATAAACATGGTTATTAAATTATAATGCAGGGGTTTTTAACTGGCATTGATGGTTTTGACTGTAATGCATGGTTTTAAACGGTAAAAGCTGGTTTTTTAACGGCTAAAGCATGGTTATTTGACTGGCCCTAAACATTTATTAATGCCCCCAATGATGGTATTAGACTGCCCTAATGCATGGGGTTTTTAGACTGGATAATGCATGGGTTTTTAGATGGCCTAATGCCTGGGTTTTTAGACTGGCATAATCTGGTTATTAACTGGCATAATGTGGGTTTTAAACTGCCAATTCATGGTTATTGTGGCATAATGCATGGTTATTAGATGGCTAATGCATGGGTTTTTACGGATAATGATGGTTATTGCTGGTAATGCATGGTTATTTGATGGCATAAACATGGTTATTAACGGAAATGCATGGTTTTTTAGACTGGCAAATCTGGTTATTGAGGGGGTAAAGCTGGGTTTTTAACGGGGTAATCTGGTTTTTAAAACTGCCCTAATCGGGTTTTAGACTGCCATAAAGCATGGTTTTTTAGACGGATAATGCATGGTTTTTTAGACGCCCAAAAGCAGGTTTTTAGCCCTAAACATGGTTAATTAACTGGATTTAATGCGGTTATTGACTGCCTAATGCGGTTTTGACTGCCTAATGCATGGTTTTTAGACGCCATAATGCATGGTTTTAGACTGCCAAATGCATGGTTTTTAACCCCTAAGATGGTTATTAGACTGCCCTAATGCATGGTTTTAGACGGATAATGCATGGTTTTTAGACTGGGATAATGCATGGGGTTTGACTGCCCTAATGCATGGTTTTGTTAAAAAACCCCGGGGGGGGGGGGGGGGGGGGGGGGGGGGGGGGGGGGGGGGGGGGGGGGGGGGGGGGGGGGGGGGGGGGGGGGGGGGGGGGGGGGGGGGGGGGGGGGGGGGGGGGGGGGGGGGGGGGGGGGGGGGGGGGGGGGGGGGGGGGGGGGGGGGGGGGGGGGGGGGGGGGGGGGGGGGGGGGGGGGGGGGGGGGGGGGGGGGGGGGGGGGGGGGGGGGGGGGGGGGGGGGGGGGGGGGGGGGGGGGGGGGGGGGGGGGGGGGGGGGGGGGGGGGGGGGGGGGGGGGGGGGGGGGGGGGGGGGGGGGGGGGGGGGGGGGGGGGGGGGGGGGGGGGGGGGGGGGGGGGGGGGGGGGGGGGGGGGGGGGGGGGGGGGGGGGGGGGGGGGGGGGGGGGGGGGGGGGGGGGGGGGGGTTTTTTTTTTTTTTTTTTTTTTTTTTTTTTTTTTTTTTTTTTTTTTTTTTTTTTTTTTTTTTTTTTTTTTTTTTTTTTTTTTTTTTTTTTTTTTTTTTTTTTTTTTTTTTTTTTTTTTTTTTTTTTTTTTTTTTTTTTTTTTTTTTTTTTTTTTTTTTTTTTTTTTTTTTTTTTTTTTTTTTTTTTTTTTTTTTTTTTTTTTTTTTTTTTTTTTTTTTTTTTTTTTTTTTTTTTTTTTTTTTTTTTTTTTTTTTTTTTTTTTTTTTTTTTTTTTTTTTTTTTTTTTTTTTTTTTTTTTTTTTTTTTTTTTTTTTTTTTTTTTTTTTTTTTTTTTTTTTTTTTTTTTTTTTTTTTTTTTTTTTTTTTTTTTTTTTTTTTTTTTTTTTTTTTTTTTTTTTTTTTTTTTTTTTTTTTTTTTTTTTTTTTTTTTTTTTTTTTTTTTTTTTTTTTTTTTTTTTTTTTTTTTTTTTTTTTTTTTTTTTTTTTTTTTTTTTTTTTTTTTTTTTTTTTTTTTTTTTTTTTTTTTTTTTTTTTTTTTTTTTTTTTTTTTTTTTTTTTTTTTTTTTTTTTTTTTTTTTTTTTTTTTTTTTTTTTTTTTTTTTTCATTTTTAAAAAATTTTAGGTTTTATTTTTTAAAACTGGGGGAAAAAATGCAGGTTATTTGACTGAAACCATAAATTTTGCTGGTTGGTTTTTGACTGGCAACATGTTTTTAGACTCCAATGCATGGTATTAGACTGCCATTGCATGGTTTAGACTGCCATAGCATGGTTATTAGACTGCATAATCATTTTTGACGCAATGCATGTTATAGCTGCCATATCATGGTTTTTAGACGCCATACGGTTATAGACTGCCATAATGCAGGTTATTAGACTGGCATAATGCATGTTTTATACTGGCATAATGCATGTATTAGACTGGCAATGCATGTTATTACGCTATGCATGGATTAACTTTCCCAAAGATGTTATTAGATCCATAATGCATGTTTTAGACTGCCAATGCATGTTTATACGGCCATAATGCATGTTTTAGACTGATATGCATGGTTTTGCGCATAATGCGGTTATGACTGCATAATGCATGGTTATTATGCATGTGTTAGCTGCCATAATCATGGTTATTAGACTGCCATAATGCAGGGGTTATTAGACTGCCATATGCATGGTTATTAGACTGGCATAAGCATGGTTATTAGACTGGCATAATGCATGGTTATTAGACTGCCATAATGCATGTTATTAGACTGCATATCTGGTTATTACTTATGCAATGCATGTTTATTAGACTGCCATAAGCATGGTTATTAGACTGGTATAATGCATGTTATTAGACTGCCATAATGCATGGTTTATTAGACTGCCATAATGCATGTTATTAGACTGGTAATACATGGTTATTAGACTGCATATGCATGGTTATTAGACTGCCTAATGCATGGTTATTAGACTGGCATAATGCATGGTTATTAGACTGCCATAATGCATGGTTATTAGACTGCCATAATGCATGGTTATTAGACTGGCATAATGCATGGTTATTAGACTGGTATAATGCATGGTTATTAGACTGGCATAATGCATGGTTATTAGACTGGTATAATGCATGGTTATTAGACTGCCATAATGCATGGTTATTAGACTGCCATAATGCATGGTTATTAGACTGGTATAATGCATGGTTATTAGACTGCCATAATGCATGGTTATTAGACTGGTATAATGCATGGTTATTAGACTGGCATAATGCATGGTTATTAGACTGGCATAATGCATGGTTATTAGACTGCATAATGCATGGTTATTAGACTGGCATAATGCATGGTTATTAGACTGCCATAATGCATGGTTATTAGACTGCCATAATGCATGGTTATTAGACTGGCATAATGCATGGTTATTAGACTGCATAATCATGGTTATTAGACTGGCATAATGCATGGTTATTAGACTGGTAATACATGGTTATTAGACTGGCATAATGCATGGTTATTGACTGGTATAATACATGTTTTTAGACTGCCATATCATGGTTTATTAGACTGCATAATGCATGTTATTAGACTGGCATAATGCATGGTTATTAGACTGCCATAATGCATGGTTATTAGACTGGCATAATGCATGGTTATTAGACTGCCATAATGCATGGTTATTAGACTGCCATAATGCATGGTTATTAGACTGCCATAATGCATGGTTATTAGACTGCCATAATGCATGGTTATTAGACTGGCATAATGCATGGTTATTAGACTGCCATAATGCATGGTTATTAGACTGGCATAATGCATGGTTATTAGACTGGCATAATGCATGGTTATTAGACTGGCCATATGCATGGTTATTAGACTGGCATAATGCATGGTTATTAGACTGCCATAATGCATGGCTGTTAGACTGCCATAATGCATGGTTATTAGACTGCCATAATGCATGGTTATTAGACTGGCATAATGCATGGTTATTAGACTGCCATAATGCATGGTTATTAGACTGTATAATGCATGGTTATTAGACTGCCATAATGCATGGTTATTAGACTGGCCATAATGCATGGTTATTAGACTGGCCATATGCATGGCTGTTAGACTGCTAATGCATGGTTATTAGACTGCCAAATGCATGTTATTAGACTGGCATAATGCATGGTTATAGACTGGCATAATGCATGGTTTTTAGACTGGCTAATGCATGGTTATTAGACGCCATAATGCATGGTTATTAGACTGTAAATACATGGTTATTAGACTGCCTAATGCTGGTTATTAGACTGGCATATGCTGTTATTAGACTGGCATGAATGCATGTTTTAGATGGCATAATGCCTGTTATTAGCTGGCATATGTGGTTTTAGACTGGTTATATGTCATGGTTAGTTGACTTGGCATATGCATGGTTTTAACTGGCTAATGCATGGTTTTAGACTGGTATATGCATGTGTTGTTAGACTGGCATAATGCATGGTTATTAGACTGGTCATAATGCTGGTTTATTAGACTGGCTAATGCATGGTTATTAGACTGGTATAATGCTGCGTTTGTTTGTTGGAATGACGCTTGAATCGTAAGCCGTCGTGAGAAATTGAAAGTGGATGTTCTGTACATTGGCTAATTGTTTTCTGGGGAGAAACTCCTGTGTGTGCATCGTGCGTCCCACGTCCATGTGTGTGCCTGTATCTTTTTGTGTGCTGCTGTGTGTGTGTGGTGTGTGTGTGTGTTGTTTTGTTGTTTTGTTGTGTGTGTGTTGTGTGTGGTGTGTTGTGTGTTGTGTGTGTTTTGTGTGTGTGTGTGTGTTTGTGTGTGTGTGTGTGTTGTGTGTGTGTGTGTGTGTTGTTGTGTGTTGTGTGTGTGTGTGTGTTTTTGTTTTGTGTGTGTGTGTGTGTGTGTGTGTGTGTGTTGTGTGTGTGTGTTGTGTGTGTTTGTGTGTGTTGTGTGTGTGTTTGTGTTGTGTGTTTTGTGTTGTGTGTTGTGTGTGGTGTGTGTGTTTGTGTGTTGTGTTGTGTGTGTGTGTGTGTGTTGTGTGTGGTGGTTTGTGTTTTGTGTGTTGTGTTGTGTGTGTTTTGTGTGTGTTGTGTGGTTGTGTGTGTGTGTGTTGTGTGTTGTGTGGTTGTTGGTTTGTGTGTGTGTGTGTGTGTGTTTGTGTGTGCTGTGCGTGTCCTTTCTTGTGCCTGTGTGGTCCCGATCTTTTGGTTCGTGTGTTGTGTGTTCGTGTTTGTCTCCCATGGTTACAGAGCGTAGAGAGAGAGATGGGCATGCATCTCCCTGTTAGAAGAGGAGAGATGGGCAGCTGTCAACTCCTCCCCAGGTGTTAGAAAAGAGAGAGATGGGCAGCTGTCATCTCCTCCCATAGTGTTCAGACAGGAGAGAGATGGGCAGCTGTCATCTTCCTCTTAAAGGTAAGAGAGATGGGACTGTCATCTTCCTCTCCCATGTGTTAGACAGAGAGAGAGAGATATGGCGTCAGCTGTCCATCTCTCCCAGGGTGTTAGCAAAGAGAGAGAGAGAGATGGGCAGCTGTCATCTCCTCCCATGGTATTAGACAGAGAGAGAGATGGGCAGCTGTCATCTCCTCCCATAGTGTCAGACAGAGAGAGAGAGATGGGCAGCTGTCATCTCCTCCCATAGTGTTAGACAGAGAGAGAGAGAGATGGGCAGCTGTCATCTCCTCCCATGGTGTTAGACAGAGAGAGAGAGATATGGGCAGCTGTCATCTCCTCCCAGGGTGTTAGACAGAGAGAGAGAGAGAGAGATGGGCAGCTGTCATCTCCTCCCATGGTGTTAGACAGAGAGAGAGAGAGATGGGCAGCTGTCATGTCCTCCCATGGTGTTAGACAGAGAGAGAGATGGGCAGCTGTCATCTCCTCCCATAGTGTTAGACAGAGAGAGAGATGGGCAGCTGTCATCTCCTCCCATGGTGTTAGACAGAGAGAGAGATGGGCAGCTGTCATCTCCTCCCATAGTGTCAGACAGAGAGAGAGATGGGCAGCTGTCATCTCCTCCCATAGTGTTAGACAGAGAGAGAGAGAGATGGGCAGCTGTCATCTCCTCCCATGGTGTTAGACAGAGAGAGAGAGATATGGGCAGCTGTCATCTCCTCCCAGGGTGTTAGACAGAGAGAGAGAGAGATGGGCAGCTGTCATCTCCTCCCATGGTGTTAGACAGAGAGAGAGATGGGCAGCTGTCATCTCCTCCCATAGTGTCAGACAGAGAGAGAGATGGGCAGCTGTCATCTCCTCCCATGGTGTTAGACAGAGAGAGAGAGAGATGGGCAGCTGTCATCTCCTCCCATGGTTGGGGTTTTTTGTTAGAAGTGAGAGAGAGATGGGCAGCTGTCATCTCCTCCCAGGGTGTTAGACAGAGAGAGAGAGAGATGGGCAGCTGTCATCTCCTCCCAGGGTGTTAGACAAGAGAGAGAGAGAGATGGGCAGCTTCATCTCCTCCCATGGTTTAAAGAGAGGAGAGAGATGGGCATGGCTGTCATCTCCTCCCATGGTGTTAGACAGTGAGAGAGAGAGATGGGCGCTGTCACTCTCCTTCCCAGGTGGGTGTTAGACAGAGGAGAGAGGGGATGGGCAGCTGTCATCTCCTCCCATGGGGGGTCCTAGACAGAGAGAGAGAGAGATGGGGCAAGCTGTCATCTCCTCCCATGGTCGTTAGACAGAGAGTGAGAGAGATGAGGCAGCTGTCCTATCCTCCTCATGGTGTTAGACAGAGAAGAGAGAGAGATGGGCAGCTGTCATCTCCTCCCATGGTGTTAGACAGAGGGAGACAGAGGGGGTGAGGGAAGGAGGGAGAGAGTTACATCAAAAGCACAAACTTATTTAATTTAAACAGACCTAGAAAGTTAAAAATAAGCTCCCGTCCTCGTCCTCCGTACATAGAACCCCCCCTGACCCCCCACACCACTACAAAGTCCCCCCAGATGGTTCACCAGCCCCCCATGTACGCCCCGCCCCCTGTATCTCATGTTTCCTGGTCTTCCACATTGCTTGCTCCAACAGGTAGTTCCCATTTGCGTGTTGGCTACGCTATACCTAGGTTCTATATCGTGGATCTCCGCCCCATAGGGGAGCTCTGCTCCTATTGGTTTACCCCGCTGCCTAGGCCCCTATGGGGCTCCGCCTTACTCATTGACCTGGAGTTACACTCCGGTAACTATCGTTCTCCAAGTCCAGGGTCAGCCTCAACCATAAGCCTGTACACCACCCACCCAGGACAGAAAACACCCCTACCAGCCTGGAACAAGAAAAAACAACTGCACAGGAAAAAATCAGCACGTACGCTTCTCTATGGGAGGCTTATACAGGGAGCGCCAACATCCTCTCAGAGAAGAGCCCGGTCCCTAATCCCCCAAACCACCCCGTTGCCCTCAGCCCATCAGATGGTCTTTCTGAGCAACCTCACAGCCACCCCGTGGCCCTTCAGATGGTCTTTCTGAGCAACTTTCACAGACACCCCGTTGCCCTCAGCCCTTCAGATGGTCTTTCTGAGCAACCTTCACAGCCACCACATACACAGCCTTTTTGCTGGCTGTGCATAAGGCCCTAGCTCTGGTTTTGACAATGAATATTCCTTCCCCTTTCCTGGTGTTTCCCCTCATTTGCAGCAAGATTGAAGGAGGTGTCATTATTTGGGGTTGCCGGTCCAGTCCTGCCTACTCCCTACTCTCTGAATAGGTAGTGCAGCGGGGCCCGATTTCCACCCCCAGCCTCTTCTTGCGTCAACCAAATTTAAATAAACCCCACTCTCACAAGCCTGGCCTGCAGCTGGCAGGGTCAACACCTGGAGAGAAAAGAGAAAAGAGAGAGAGAGAGAGGAGAAGAGAGGAGATGAGATGAGCGAGGAGAGAGAGCGAGGGGAGAGAGAGGAGAGAGAAGAGAGGAGAGAGAGAGAGAGAGAGAAGAGAGAGAGAGAGAGAGGAGAGAGAGATAGAGAAAAAGAGAGAGAGAAGAGAGAGAGAGAGAGAGAAGAGAGAGAGAGAGAGAGACAGAGACAGAGACAGAGACAGAGACAGAGACAGAGAGAGACAGAAACAGAGACAGAGATATACACTGAGTGTACAAAACATGATATAGACTGACCAGGTGAATCCAGGTGAAAGCTATGATCCCTTATTGATGTCACTTGTTAAATCCACTTCAATCAGTGTAGATGAAGGGGAGGAGACAGGTTAATGAAGGATTTATAAGCCTTGAGACAATTGAGACATGGATTGTATATGTGTGCCATTCAGAGGGTGAATGGGCAATACAAAATATTTAAGTGCCAACTGGAGGAAGAGTTAGGGGTTCGTTACCAGGACGACTCTCACTAAGAGGTCTCCATATTAAGGCTTCAAAGTGAGATGGGAGGGAGAGGAAGCCTCGTAGTGCTTAGACCTGGGAATAGAAAATAGTGCAACATGTTGGGGTTACATTAAAACATGTATATTTTAGTCTGCTGTTGTTTTAGTTATGTATGTATTTACCATTCATTATCTGCTGTTGCTTTATTTATATAAACTCAGCAAAAAAAGGAAACGTCCTCTCACTGTCAACTGCGATTATTTTCAGCAAACTTAACATGTGTAAATATTTGTATGAACATAACAAGATTCAACAACTGAGACATAAACTGAACAAGTTCCACAGACATGTGGCTAACAGAAATTGAAGAATGTGTCCCTGAACAAAGGAGGGGGGGGGTCAAAATCAAAAGTTACAGTCAGTATCTGGTGTGGCCACCAGCTGCATTAAGGACTGCAGTGCATCTCCTCCTCATGGACTGCACCATATTTGCCAGTTCTTGCTGTGAGATGTTACCCCACTCTTCCACCAAGGCACCTGCAAGTTCCCGGACATTTCTGGGGGGAATGGCCCTAGCCCTCACCCTCCGATCCAACAGGTCCCAGATTGCTCAATGGGATTGAGATCCGGGCTCTTCGCTGGCCATGGCAGAACACTGACATTCATGTCTTGCAGGAAATCATGCACAGAACGAGCAGTATGGCTGGTGGCATTGTCATGCTGGAGGATCATGTCAGGATGAGCCTGCAGGAAGGGAGGAGGATGTCTTCCCTGTAACACACAGCGTTGAGATTGCCTGCAATGACAACAAGCTCAGTCCGATGATGCTGTGACACACCGCCCTAGACCATGACGGACCCTCCACCTCCAAATCGATCCCCCTCCACCTCCAAATCGATGTAAAACTCATTCCTCCGACGATAAACACCACTGGTGAGACAAAACCACGACTTGTCAGTGAAGAGCACTTTTTGCCAGTCCTATCTGGTCCAGCATTGGTGGTTTTGTGCCCATAGGCGACGTTGTTGCCGGTGATGTCTGGTGAGGACCAGCCTTACAACAGGCCTACAAGCCCTCAGTCCAGCCTCTCCCGAGTGGCGCAGTGGTCTAAGGCACTGCATCGCAGTACTAGCTGTGCCACTAGAGATCCTGGTTCGAATCCAGGCTCTGTCGTAGCCGGCCGCGACCGGGAGACCCATGGGGTGGTGCACAATTGGCCCAGGGTAGGGGAAGGAATGGGATGTAGCTCAGTTGGTAGAGCATGGCGTTTGCAACGCCAGGGTTGTGGGTTCGTTTCCCACGGGGGGCCAATATGAAAAAATAAAAATAAAAATGTATGCACTCACTAACTGTAAGTCGCTCTGGATAAGAGCGTCTGCAAATGACTAAAAATGTAATTGTATTGCGGACAGTCTGAGCACTGATGGAGGGATTGTGCGTTCCTGGTGTAACTCGGGCAGTTGTTGTTGCCATCCTGTACCTGTCCCGCAGGTGTGATGTTCGGATGTACCGATCCTGTGCAGGTGTTGTTACACGTGGTCTGCCACTGCGAGGACGATCAGCTGTCCGTCCTGTCTCCCTGTAGCGCTGTCTTAGGGCATCTCACAGTACGGACATTGCAATGTATTGCCCTGGCCACATCTGCAGTCCTCATGCCTCCTTGCAGCATGCCTAAGGCACGTTCACACAGATGAGCAGGGAGACTGGGCATCTTACTTTGGTGTTTTTCAGAGTCAGTAGAAAGGCCCTCTTTAGTGTCCTAAGTTTTCATAAACTGTGAACCTTAATTGCCTACCGTCTGTAAGCTGTTAGTGTCTTAACGACCGTTCCACAGGTGCATGTTCATTCATTGTTTATTGATCATTAGTCAAGCATGGGGAAACAGTGTTTAAACCTTTTACAATGAACATCTGTGAAGTTATATGGATTTTCATGAATTATCTTTGAAAGACAGTGTCCTGAAAAAGGGACATTTATTTTTCTGCTGAGTTCATGTCTTTACCATTTATTATCTGTTTTGGCTTTAGTTCTGTATGTCTTTACCATTTATTATCTGTTTTGGCTTTAGTTATATATGTCTTTACCATTTATTATCTGTTTTGGCTTTAGTTATATATGTCTTTACCATTTATTATCTGTTTTGGCTTTAGTTATATATGTCTTTACCATTTATTATCTGTTTTGGCTTTAGTTATTTATGTCTTTACCATTTATTATCTGTTTTGGCTTTAGTTATTTATGTCTTTACCATTTATTATCTAAGCGTGTGGCAGAGGCACACACTTACCAAGTCTGAAAAACTGCCATAGCAATGTTTACGCAGAGTTTTTGTTAACAAACTGTTGCCTGTGCACCCAACACCCACGTCTCATTCTGAAAACGGTCAGCATCTATTGTCTCTGTGTAGATGTACCCCATATGAGGGGTGTATATTGTATAGATGTACCCCATATGAGGGGTGTATATTGTATAGATGTACTCCATATGAAGGTGTCTATGGGTTTTCTGTTTTCTTTTACAGCATCATATTTTTATATTTTTTCATTACTTCTATACCAAGAAACTGCCATTATACATTAATGACCATTTCTTCCCCCCATGAGAAATCACAGTCATGACGAGTTCATGTCAGGTTTTGTGTACATTGTGAATATAAATCCTAACCCTCCATTTTAGTGACCCCAAACACTGCTCTCTCTGTGTCAAAACCGGGGGAGGCGGGTCTATGCCAGATTGGCCTGGAGGTGGTTGGCTAACACTGGTGATCTCAGAAGCAGGATATGCCGGGATAGGCCCATGGTGGTGTCAATCATCCATGAGGAGCATGGGTTCCGAGGTGAGATGGCGATACAGGGGGGATGGTAATGCTGTGAATACCAGAGCTCTGCTCTCCCTCTCCTCTCTGTGTCTGTCTATCTATCGTTCCTTTCCTCTTTCCATCTTTCATTTCCTGTCGTTCGTAAAAAAACAAACAGAAACCACCAGACCTGAAACACACAATAGCCTCCCCTTTCAATACACATATACATATCAAATTCCAACATGATTATGTCTGTTGGGGAATGGCACACTCCTCAAAATTGTCAATGTAAGGTTTCAAGATTTTATCAAACAAGTCTTATAAAACACATAATCTAATGGAATGTAACTATATAGTTCAGCCCTTTGAGTTTGTTATTGACGGTGAGTATGATGCTTTCCAATTGATAGCTAAACATTTTCGTTGCAGCAATTAGACCTAAGTGACATTGCTCACCAATATTTAAATTTCCAAACAGACATAAATCGTGGATATGGATGGATATAAAGTCCTGGACACAATGATACGATAGCACAGACATTATCCCAAAATGGTGTCAGTTTGTCCCAGGACCACAGCATATGTAATATGGTTATTTTTAGTTTGTTCCATCTCCAACAGATATATCACATTTCTGGGTGCATTACATTTTGATATATCAAATTTCTGGGTGCATTACATTTTGATATATAAATGTCTGGGTGCATTACATTTTGATATATAAAATTTCTGGGTGCATTACATTGTGATATATCACATTTCTGGGTGCATTACATTTTGATATATCACATTTCTGGGTGCATTACATTTTGATATATCACATTTCTGGGTGCATTACATTTTGATATATCACATTTCTGGGTGCATTACATTTTGATATATCACATTTCTGGGTGCATTACATTTTGATATATCAAATTTCTGGGTGCATTACATGCATTCTGGCAAGATTTTAGTGAGTCCTATGGATTATTTTGACATGCAATAATTTATGTTTCAGGTTGTAGGAGAAAAGATGAACATTTGCACATATCTCTGACCAAACGTTTTCATAAATATCTTTCCTTGAGATCTGTTTCCCATTATTATTTGGGATAGGTTCTGAGATATCAGGTAGGAATTCAATTAACCCTTTATTTAACTTGGCGACTGACTTCTTTGCCATTGCAGATTCTTTCAATGGTAGACGCTTTTAGGTTCATCCAGAGATTCTGTTGAAGTGGATTGAATAAGATTTCTTAGTTGTAAGAATTTAAAGAAATTGGTGTTGGATAACCCACGTGTTTCTTGTAATTGATTGAATGACAGTAGAGAGCCATTATAATACATGTGCTCAAAATTCATGATGCCACTTTGGAACCAGGACCTAACGGTATTGTCATTAAATGCTGAAGGTAATGCAGGGTTGTTACAAATAGGGGTTCCTGGAAATATGGGTTTCTTCCATTTCATGAATTTACGTACATTTTCCCAAATACAAAAATTGAATTGGATTGTCTGTTTTTCTCTTTAAAGACTTGGACACAAAGTAGTGAATGTATTTTAAATGATAGGGTATTACATGTATGGCTTCGATACTCCTCCAAGCACATGGATAGTCTGCTGTCCATTGTTTAAGTGAACGCAGTTGTGCAGCCCAGTAATACATTTTCATATGAGGTAGTCCAAGACCTCGAGCTTCGTTAGGTCTTTCCATTCCAAATAGAGTTGGAGAGTAGGCCATTTACGTTCTTAAAGAAGTTGGATGGAATTTAAACTGGTAAGGCTTGGAATAAATACATCAACCTTGGTAATATATTAATTTGTATTATGTTGACCCTACCTAACATAGAAATAGCGAGCGATCTGCATCTCTGAACTTAAGATTCAATCTTATCTAGTAAAGGAGAGCAGTTGACTTTATAGGTCTCCTGAAAATTGCATGGTATCAATACACCCAGGTATTTCATATGTGTCTTTGCCCATTTCCACTGAAATCTACTTTCCAAGCTTGAAAAGTCATAATTCTAAATGGGTATTATTTCAGTTTTCCCCCAATTCCTGATACAGCACCATATGTGTCCAACAGTTGCAAAATAAATGACAAAGAATATTCTGGTTGAGATAAATACAATAAAATGTAATCTGCATACAATTATAAAACATGTTGTTCTCCACCAATCTCTATTCCCCGGATTGAGCCATGAGTTCTAAATATTGATTTTAGGGGTTCCGTGGCTACAGCAAATAAATAACTGGACAGAGAGCATCCTTGTCTTGTCCCTCTCGATAACTGAAATGGATCAGTGATTTGTCCATTTATTCTTATAGCTGCTTTGGGGGGAATTATACAATAGCTTCATCCAGGAAATAAATACCAATCCAAACCAAACTTTTTTAAGACAGCCACCAAATATGCTCATTCCACCCTATCGAATGCTTTTTCAGCATCTAATGATACTGCCACTTTTAGAACGTTCAAGTTCCTGGTATGATGGATTATATTGACAAATTGGGAGGAGATTGTCTGAAGACATCCTATCCATATGAACCCTGTTTGATCTAAGTGAATCAACTTTTGTATTACTATTTCTATGTGAAAAGCCAATACCTTAGGAATGATTTTATAATCTACATTCAAAGTGATACTGGGCGGATGCGGATCCTTATTTTTATTTTTAAGTAGGGTGATTTTAGGCAAACATAGAGATTGGGGAATCCATCATTACCAGGACATTTCCCATTTTTGTAGATTATTGATGGCCTCCACCAGCTCACCTAGGGAGATGTTTCTATCCATATACATTTTCTCTGTTCACTTATCATTGGTAATGTGACGAGGTGTGAATGAAGGAGTCAGGCGGAGGAGGTAAAACACAGAAGTCCAGAGTTTATTCCGTTTACATAAATAAAACCACCCAGCGTCAAAACCAAACTATCACAAGGGAAATATTCCACCTTGGCAATAACAAAATGGAAGAGTAGCTCAACCGAGCTCCTGGCTCTCACAATGAAACAATCACTCACAAAGACCAGGGGGAACAGAGGGAACACTTATACACATACTAATTAGGGGAATGAGCACCAGGTGTGTGTGTGATTGACAAGACAAGACAAGTGGAGTGATGATTATGGATCGGCAGTAGCTAGTACTCCGGTGATGACGAACGGCGACACCTGCCCGAACCAGGAAGTCGCGACGAATTCAATTCAAAGGGCTTTATTGGCTTTATCGGCTTTATTATTATTGGCTTAATTGGCTTAATTATTGGCTTTATTGGCTTTATTGGCAATGGAAACATGTGTTAACACAGTGCCAAATCACGTGGAATAGATGATAAACAAAAGTGAAATAAACAATAAACAATAAAAATTAACAGTAAATTGGCCTTATTAAGGACATTGGGAATATCTCTCTTTGAACGTTTGTTTTTCGGATTGATACAGTTTGTGATCAAATGTTTTATATTCAGAAGAATCCATTGTTATGCTACCATCTGGGGTTTTAATGCTATGGATTGGTACGTTTTAGCATTTTCCCTACACTTTCACCCTGCATAACAAATTGTTGTTTGGATTTCAGCAATCTCTGCAGAACAGGTGTTTTATCATGTTATATTAAAGCTTCAAACGGATAACCTGTTGAAGGGTGTCAATATTTCTATTTAAGCTGTGTTTTCATTCTAAGTCATAGATTTTCTGATGTAGTATTTATTATTATTTATTACTTATTTTTCATATGTGAAGAGTAAGACATGATACACCCTGTCACACAGTGCATTCTGAAAGTATTCAGAGCCCTTTTTGTTACGTTACAGCCTTATTCTAAAATGAATTAAATAAATGTCTTTCTTCATCAATACCCCATAATGACAAAGCGAAAATATGTTTTCCGATTTTTTTGCAAATGTATAAAAAACAGAAACAGAAATACCTTATTTACATAAGTATTCAGACACTTTGCTATGAGACTTGAAATTGAGCACAGGTGCATCCTGATTCCATTAATCATCCTTGAGATGTTTCTACAACTTGATTGGAGTCCACCTGTGGTAAATTCAATTGATTGGACATGAGTTGGAAAGGCACGTACAGTGAGGGAAAAAAGTATTTTGATCCCCTGCTGATTTTGTACGTTTGCCCACTGACAAAGACAAGATCAGTCTATAATTTTAATGGTAGGTTTATTTGAACAGTGAGAGACAGAATAACAACAACAAAATCCAGAAAAACGCATGTCAAAAATGTTATGAATTGATTTGCATTTTAATGAGGGAAATAAGTATTTGACCCCTCTGCAAAACATGACTTAGTACTTGGTGGCAAATACCTTGTTGGCAATCACAGAGGTCAGACGTTTCTTGTAGTTGTCCACCAGGTTTGCACACATCTCAGGAGGGATTTTGTCCCACTCCTCTTTGCAGATCTTCTCCAAGTCATTAAGGTTTCGAGGCTGACGTTTGGCAACTCGAACCTTGAGCTCCCTCCACAGATTGTCTATGGGATTAAGGTCTGGAGACTGGCTAGGCCACTCCAGGACCTTAATGTGCTTCTTCTTGAGCCACTCCTTTGTTGCCTTGGCCGTGTGTTTTGGGTCATTGTCATGCTGGAATACCCATCCACGACCCATTTCAATGCCCTGGCTGAGGGAAGGAGGTTCTCACCCAAGATTTGACGGTACATGGCCCCGTCCATCGTCCCTTTGATGCGGTGAAGTTGTCCTGTCCCCTTAGCAGAAAAAAACCCCCAAAGCATGATGTTTCCACTTCCATGTTTGGCGGTGGGGATGGTGTTCTTGGGGTCATAGGCAGCATTCCTCCTCCTCCAAACACGGTGAGTTGAGTTGATGCCAAAGAGCTCGATTTTGGTCTCATCTGACCACAACACTTTCACCCAGTTGTCCTCTGAATCATTCAGATGTTCATTGGCAAACTTCAGACGGCCCTGTATATGTGCTTTCTTGAGCAGGGGGACCTTGCGGGCACTGCAGGATTTCAGTCCTTCACGGCGTAGTGTGTTACCAATTGTTTTCTTGGTGACTATGGTCCCAACTGCCTTGAGGTCATTGACAAGATCCTCCCGTGTAGTTCTGGGCTGATTCCTCACCGTTCTCATGATCATTGCAACTCCACAAGGTGAGATCTTGCATGGAGCCCCAGGCCAAGGGAGATTGACAGTTCTTTTGTGTTTCTTCCATTTGTGAATAATCGCACCAACTGTTGTCACCTTCTCACCAAGCTGCTTGGCGATGGTCTTGTATCCCATTTCAGCCTTGTGTAGGTCTACAATCTTGTCCCTGACATCCTTGGAGAGCTCTTTGGTCTTGGCCATGCTGGAGAGTTTGGAATCTGATTGATTGATTGCTTCTGTGGACAGGTGTCTTTTATACAGGTAACAAGCTGAGATGAGGAGCGGCAGTGGCTAGAAGGCCGGTGACGATGAACACCGAAGCCTGCCCAAACCAGGAGAGGAGGCAGCTTCGGAGGAATTTGTGACAATATAGTTTAGTTGATGACTTGTCTAAAGTTGTGTCCCACACACAGTTAAAATCCCTCTTCATATAATATTCCTGTTACGTTAGTATAAGGCTGTTAATTAACTTTGGGTCATCTTCATTCGGACAATAGTAAATCAGTAAAATGACTTTGTGGCAGGTTTCCTTTTACCATTATCTAACTTCAATTTGGGTCTGTAGTAATTTCTGTAGTCTTAAATGGGACTTTAAGAGAATTGATCCTCTGGATATTGAGGACAAAAAATTATAATTTGAAAGCCACGCCCATACTAAGCCACGCCTCCAGTCTTTTGATCTGACCCAGTGGATGATAGCTCAATAATCCAACTAAGTGACCCAACTTGCTGGGTAAAAAATAAATCAATGTCTGTTCTGTCCACCATTCACCCAGCGCTGTGATTTTTTCAACCCAGCTTTTTTTTTTTGAGTGTGGCTATAGCCTACCAAATAAAATAAAATGTAATCATTTAGGCTACATATCCAATAGTCATTAAAGTGTTATTGATCTAGACAAATCAATCACCTGAGTGGTGTTGTGATTGTCTTTACAGTATGTGAGTGAAGGATTTAACAACACATACCTTTCTCTCTCTCTTTTGTGTCTTTGATGTGGTGGGGTCTAATAGTCTATTGTTCACCTCATTTCAGTAAACAGTTCAATAATCTGTCATACATTGTCTGGTGAGAGGCCGTCCTGTGGTCTATGCATGTTCGCCATTTACCATTTTCACAGTTCTCCTTGTCCAGGTTATCCAGGAATCAGGTAGCTTATTTAGCTGATTTCAATGTGATGTCTCTTTCCTTCCGTTTGACCCTTGTTGTGCCGGGTACACTAAAGAAAATGTTTCGTGTAGAGGTCTCTGCTCATGTCGGCATTGACATGTTGATCCAATGACCCTCATGCATCAACGGTCCGACTCCCGACTATTTGTCATGGAGGGTACAATTTTATCTTTGTCCTCGTAGTTAAGGAACCTAATCTTTGACCTCATAGTTAAGGAACTTTATCTTTGTCCTCGTAGTTAAGGAACTTTATCTTTGTCCCTGTAGTTAAGGAACTTTATCTTTGTCCCTGTAGTTAAGGAACTTTATCTTTGTCCCTGTAGTTAAGGAACTTTATCTTTGTCCCTGTAGTTAAGGAACTTTATCTTTGTCCCTGTAGTTAAGGAACTTTATCTTTGTCCTCGTAGTTAAGGAACTTTATCTTTGTCCTCGTAGTTAAGGAACTTTATCTTTGTCCCTGTAGTTAAGGAACTTTATCTTTGTCCCTGTAGTTAAGGAACTTTATCTTTGACCTCGTAGTTAAGGAACTTTATCTTTGTCCTCGTAGTTAAGTAACTTTATCTTTGTCCCTGTAGTTAAGGAACTTTATCTTTGTCCCTGTAGTTAAGGAACTTTATCTTTGACCTCGTAGTTAAGGAACTTTATCTTTGTCCTCGTAGTTAAGGAACTTTATCTTTGTCCTCGTAGTTAAGGAACTTTATCTTTGTCCCTGTAGTTAAGGAACTTTATCTTTGTCCCTGTAGTTAAGGAACTTTATCTTTGACCTCGTAGTTAAGGAACTTTATCTTTGTCCTCGTAGTTAAGGAACTTTATCTTTGTCCCTGTAGTTAAGGAACTTTATCTTTGTCCTCGTAGTTAAGGAACTTTATCTTTGTCCTCGTAGTTAAGGAACTTTGTCTTTGTCCTCGTAGTTAAGGAACTTTATCTTTGTCCCTGTAGTTAAGGAACTTTATCTTTGTCCCTGTAGTTAAAGAACTTTATCTTTGTCCCTGTAGTTAAGGAACTTTTTCTTTGTCCCTGTAGTTAAGGAACTTTACCTTTGACCTCGTAGTTAAGGAACTGTATCTTTGTCCTCGTAGTTAAGGAACTTTATCTTTGTCCTCGTAGTTAAGGAACTTTATCTTTGTCCTCGTAGTTAAGGAACTTTATCTTTGTCCCTGTAGTTAAGGAACTTTATCTTTGTCCTCGTAGTTAAGGAACTTTATCTTTGTCCTCGTAGTTAAGGAACTTTATCTTTGTCCCTGTAGTTAAGGAACTTTATCTTTGTCCCTGTAGTTAAGGAACTTTATCTTTGTCCCTGTAGTTAAGGAACTTTATCTTTGTCCCTGTAGTTAAGGAACTTTATCTTTGTCCCTGTAGTTAAGGAACTTTATCTTTGTCCTCGTAGTTAAGGAACTTTATCTTTGTCCCTGTAGTTAAGGAACTTTATCTTTGTCCTCGTAGTTAAGGAACTTTATCTTTGTCCCTGTAGTTAAGGAACTTTATCGTTGTCCCTGTAGTTAAGGAACTTTATCTTTGACCTCATAGTTAAGGAACTTTATCTTTGTCCTCGTAGTTAAGGAACTTTATCTTTGTCCCTGTAGTTAAGGAACTTTATCTTTGTCCTCGTAGTTAAGGAACTTTATCTTTGTCCTCGTAGTTAAGGAACTTTTTGATGACGCCCTTCATCCTCCTTTTCTACATCTCTGTCATCACCTCCTGTGACCTCCTGTGACCTCATGTAGCTTCCTGTGGCTTCCTGTGGCTTCCTGTGGATTCCTGTGTCTTCCTGTGGATTCCTGTGGATACATTTCTAATATCCATAGTTTCTCTCCTCCCTAGATGGTAAACTAGGTAGTTTCTCACCTCCCTAGACGTGTAGCTCAGTTGGTAGAGCATGGCGTTTGCAACGCCAGGGTTGTGGGTTCGATTCCCACGGGGGGCCAGTATAATAATAAACAAAATGTATGCACTCACTAACTGTAAGGCGCTCTGGATAAGAGCGTCTGCTAAATGACTAAAATGTAATGGTAAACTAGGAAGTTTCTCTCCTTCCTAGATGGTATACTGGGTAGTGTATCTGCTCCCTAGATGGTATACTGGGTAGTTGCTCTCCTCTTTCTATCTCTGCCCTGTTATTTCTCTCCTTTTAATCTCTTTCCCTCTCTCTCCATCACCATATCTCTCTTTTTGCATATCTGCCTTGCTATCTCCCCCATTCTCCCTTTCTCTCTCAGGCTCTCTCTCCCTGGGTGACTAAAGCCTCTTCTTCCAGGTAAACCTCCTCCCTTCCTCCCTCCCTCTCTTTTTTTTCTCTCCCTCTCTACATTTCTCTCTCTCTCTCCCTCTCCCCCATCATCTCCTCCTCTCTCATGGGGACTAAACTCTTCTTCCCAGGAGGTAAACCTTCTGCAGCTCCCTGCTGCTAGCAGTAGAAGTCGTGGCTGGTTTAACATATCAAAGGTGCTGCCTGACTATAAAGCTTTGTCACCGGGAGCTCCCAGCATGACATCTTCACATAGAGATGAAAGAGGGCCTATCAGTAAGGCTGAGACCTCCCGGTAGCTACGGTAGTGTTCCCGGAATGTACGATAGTGGAACGATAGCAGAACCATTCTTTACTGATCATCATCACTGCAACGTGGCGATAATCATCCATCTTAAATCTCATGTCAGTCTGGGACACACAGGGTGAAGATTCTTGAAAGGAATCCTGAGTGTTCCTCGATACTGTATTTCACAGGAAATAACAGTGATGTAATCTGAGTGATCTCACTTTTAAACTTTAAAAGTATAAAATGGCACATTAGTTTCTAGTACCCCTCTCTCCTGATATAGAATAATAATAATCATCATAATAATAATTATATAAATCATATATAATATAAATCATAATAAAAAATTAAAATAATATATAGTAATATACAGTAATAATGATAATTAAATAATTATATGTAATAATAATATTTAGTAATAATACTATAATAATATATAACAAATCATAATAAAAATTAATAGCATCGTAATATACATAAGTAATATTTAAATATATAATTATATATAATCATTCGTTTTCTTTCTCCCTCTTTCCTAGAAGGCTTTCCTGTCGTCTTTCTCCACACTCTATCTCTCTCTCTCTCTATCTTCTCTATCTATCTCTCTATACTATCCTCTATCTATATCTCGCTCTCTCTTCTCTCTCCTCTCTCTCTCTCTCTCTCTCTCTCTCTCTCTCTCTCTCTCTCTCTCTCTCTCTCTATCTCTATCTCGCTCTCTCTATTCTCTCTCTCTCTCTCTCTCTTCTCTCGCTCTCTCTCTCCTCTCTCTCTTCTCTCTCTCTCTCTCTCTCTCCTCCCACATCTCTCTATTGAGCAGTCAGTACTGTTAACAAATGGAAAGCACAATGTTCAGGGCCATGCAATTTGTCCATTGTACAGTGTACAGCCTACAATGCACTGCACTACAGTATCCAATACTAAAAGGGACAAAAATCAAAGGAGTAAACATGTGATCAATGTGCTTCTTCTTGTCTTTGGGCTGGGTCAGGCAAGAGCACTTCGTCCACATCACAAGCAATATTGTCCCTCCTGAGGCAACAGGGGAAGAAGCCTCTTGTGTGCCGTATCCAGCCCTGACATGATTCCTCACTTATATCACCACAGGCTAAATCCATGGCTTGCAGCAGATTTACTCTGGTGTAGGGTTATCTATCATACACTTTCCATCTCCAAGAGGAGAAAAACTCCTCAATCGGATTCAGGAAAGGTGAGTATGGAGGGAGGTACAAGTTCATAAACTGCCCATTGATGTTTCTGAATGTACACTTACTTGCACATACTGAGCTCGCAGTTATTTCACCCTTGGTGAGTTGCACTCAAAAGGTACTCTGTATACTTGTTTCATTCGCATCCTGTTGCGATGGAGGACACGGTCAATTGTGGAAATGCTCACACTGTCGATTCCCTGGAAGTGTGTGTTGTCTTGTATCACTCGTTCCTGGATTTCTCTGAGTCGTATTGCATTATCTTGGAAGGACCATGCCAACTATAACGGCCTCTTGCTCCCCAGTGAATATAGCTGTCCTTCCACCTGCATGTGGCAGCCTTGCAATTCTACAAAAAGTAGTTGTGCATTTACAAAACATATTCATGCAGTACAAAAACATGGATTAACTTTACAATGTCTATTGAAACAGCTGCATATAGTTAGTACAGTAAAATTTGCAATTACAAAATACAGTAGTATACTGTACCTGTTCTCTTCTCTGAATGTCCTTACTATGGTGGACACAGAAATCGGCTCAAATTGGGTTGCACTCTAAGTCCTGCTTCCCTCATTGTCAGTCCATGGACAAGAACATGGTCTATGACTGTTGCTCGAATTTCATCAGATATTTCCACTCTTTGTCTTCCTCTTTTTCTTCGTCCTCCTCCTCCCCCTCCTCCTCCTCCTCCTCCTCCTCCTCCTCCCCTCCTCCTCCTCCCCTCACTCCTCCTCTTCCTCCTCGTCGCCCAACCTCACATACGCACTCGTCCTCGTCCTCTCACATTGTTTCTTCTCTCCATTCTCAGACTTTCTCCTTCCCACCTTCAACAACCTGTTTGCTCTCTGAACTGCCTTATATTGGTTGTGTTCGCATCCATTTGAAACAGGGTTAAATCCATTTGAGTGGTTGTGTTCAGTCAATGACATGTGTTCTCTATTTGTATTTGATTGTTGCCACCTCTGTTTCACCAGTATGGATGACATGTGCATTAGAGTGCAGAATGTGTTTTTGAGAATGAGAACGTGTCTAGAGTTTTGCTGAAAAGTCTAAGTGCGATCTGCAATATTGTGTTTTACCATGTGAAATGGTTTAAGGTATTGACAACAGACTGCATCATTAGATAAATGAGTCCAGGCAACTGCAGAACTTGTTCGCAATGGGTTTTTTTGTGGTTTTAGCAATGGAAAAAGAAAACGTAATTGGGGAATGGAGCAAGTGACAATAGTATAATAAACAAAAGGGAAATTAAAAAAAAGGGAAATAAACATGACTGAATACAATATTAGTGTTTGTAAACAATGTACGAAAGGGGAATACCAAAGAGCTGTATGTACCAACTGTTGCCCTTGTTTCTTTTGTCCAGTGGCTCTCTAGTCTTGTTTTGGCCCGGGTACCCAGCTGGCGAAGGGACTCTCTATAGGACTCATCTCTCTGTAGGTGCAGTTTTTGTGTCCCGGTCAAGGGTGAGGGGACTCTTCTATACACTCATCTCTCTGTAGTGAGGTTTGTGTCCCGGTCGGGTACCAGATGGCTGAGGGGACTCTTCTCTAGGACTCATCTATCTGAGGTGAAGGTTTGTGTCAACGGTACCAGCTGGGATGAGGGGCTTTATCTAGGACTCACTCTCTGTGATGGCTGAAGGGGACTCTTCTCTAGACTCATCTCTCTGTAGGTGAAGGTTTGTGTCCCGGTACCAGCTGGCTGAGGGGACTCTTCTCTAGACTAATCTCTCTGTAGGTGAAGGTTTGAGAATTGCTTCCTTTTAGGTGATAGTAGAATTGAATTGCACTTTTCAGGATTTTGGATAAACTAGCACGGGTAACATCCAAATTCTGCTCTGCATGCATTATTTTGTGTTTTACGTTGTACACTGAGGATGTTTTTGCGTAATTATTCATGCAGTCTCAATTTTGTGAATTATTGGTTGGTGAGAAGACCCCAGACCTCACAACCATAAAGGGCAGTGGGTTCTATAACTGATTCAAGTATTTTTAGCTGATGTCGAATTTTACGTTCATATTTTTGTCTCTCAGAGCTTGTGGAAGTTACCTGTGGTGCTGATGTTTAGGCCGAGATAGGTATAGTTTTTTGTGTCTAGATGGAATTTGTATTTGTCCGAGTACCTGCTTTTTGGGAACACCATTATTTATATCTTTATGAGATTTACTGTCAGGGCCCAGGTCTGATAGAATCTGTGCAGAAGATCTAGGTGCTGCTGCAGGCCGTCTTTGGTTGTGGACAGAAGTACCAGATCATATAGATCACCAGATCATATATTGGGGACAGATCACCAGATAGTAGGTCCCGTGTAGCTCAGTTGGTAGAGCATGGCGCTTGCAACGCCAGGGTTGTGTGTTCGTTTCCCACGGGGGGCCAGTATGAAAATGTATGCACTCACTAACTGTAAGTCGCTCTGGATAAGAACGTCTGCTAAATGACTAAAAATGTAAATGTAAATCATCAGCTAACAGTAGACATTTGACTTCAGATTCTAGTACGGTGCAGCAGACTGTTCTAAAGCCTTCGCCAATTAATTTACATAATGGTTGAAGCATCCACCATCTCACCCCCCGGCCCTGAGGAAGAAATGTGTGTGTTTTTTTTGCTAAGTTTAACCACACACTTGTTGTTTGTGTACATGGATTTTATAATGTTGTATGTTTTCCACACAACACTGCATTCTATCAATGTGTATAGCAGACCCTCATGCCAAATTGAGTCAAAAGGTTTTTCGATATCAACAAAGCATGAGAAGACTTTGCCTTTGTTTTGGTTTGTTTGTTTGTCAATTAGGGTGTGCAGGGTGAATACATGGTCTGTCATACACTAATTTGGTAAAAAGCCAATTTGACATTTGCTCAGTACATTGTTTTCACTGAGGAAATGAACTAGTCTGCTGTTAATGATAATGCAGAGGATTTTTCCAAGGTTGCTGTTGACGCATATCCCGCGGTAGTTATTGGGTTCAAATTTGTCTCCACTTTTGTGGATTAGGGTGATCAGTCCTTGGTTCCAAATATTGGGGAAGATGCCAGAGCAGAGGATGATGTTAAAGAGTTTAAGCATAGCCAATTGGAATTTGTGGTCTGTATATTTTATCATTTCAGTTAGGATACCTTCAACATTACAGGACTTTTTGGGGTTAATATCTTGTCCTGTAGTTCATTCAATGTAATTGGAGATCTAGTGGGTTCTGGTAGTCTTTAATAGCAGACTGTAATGATGTCAGGTCATAGTATTGTGAGGATCGAGTTACGAGATAATTGGTTTGGGGCCATGAAGTCTACATTCCTTATGTCAAAGGAGATTTGTGATGTTTAGGGTAGATGGACAGGATATAATGACTTGGGTCAATTAATTAAATGATCAATTAACAACAGAGAGTGCCTATGAGGGTTTCCAGATGTATCTGAAAGGAAGTCTTTGTTGGATAATTGGAAACAGCAAACGGCAAAGCTCTGTCCATTGTTGTCTCTAACCCGGTACCGATTAATAAAACTTTGCATTAACTTTCTACAAAGTGTCTAAATATATTATTGTATCCTTGATGACTTGAACACCCGAGAAACTCATCATAACAAAGACTAAGATGTTTAATTGATGATGTTTTTGCTGTCTTTTCTTTCTAGAAAGAATGGCACCGGAGAAGATGGCTGCCGTTTTACAGCCCTCTAACCAATCGTACTATTCTGTGTGTTTTTTCGCGTTATTTGTAATTTATTCTGTACATAATGTTTCTGACACCGTCTCCTATGACCAAAAAGAGCTTCTGGATATCAGGACAGCGATTACTCACCTCGTATTGGACGAAGATTTTTTCTTCAATGATTCGGACGCGAAGGGTATTCTACAGACACCCGACAAAGCACAAATCCCCGTGCTATTGTTTGAAGAGAGTGTTCAACAACAAAAAACGTATCACAGAAACTGGTTTGATACATTCACCTCTGAAGGTAAATTATGTACTTACATTCAATAGTCTTGCTCTGATTTGTCATCCTGGGGGTCCTAGAGATAAAATGTAGCATCGTTTTGTTTGATAAAATCCAGTTTTTATATTAAAATGTAGGACCTAGGTTCTACAGTTTGAACCCCTGCTGTCTCTGGCTCCACTCCCACCCCGCCCGGACATCTAGATGTGTGAAAGTTAGTGTATAAGCTAATGATCCATCATGTATGACATTCCTGGGAGTGTGTAAAATTACATTTTGTATTAACATATCATTTTTGTATGTTATCTATAGTTATGTACTTGAAAATGTATCAATTGACCAATTCGGCACATTTGTTGAAACTAGTCCAGTTTTGCGATGCTTCACTGGATCAATTTGAAACTTTGCACACACACTGCTGCCATCTAGTGGCCACCATGTTAATTGCGCCTACACTGCAATATTATATTGGGGCCTTTCTCTCACATTTCAAAGATGATGTAACACATTTTTATTTTTTAAACACGTTGTTGTTTTTTTATTATCTTTTACCAGATCTAATGTGTTATATTCTCCTACATTAATTTCATATTTCCACAAACTTCAAAGTGTTTACTTTCAAATGGTATCACGAATATGAATATTTTTTCTTCAGGTCCTGAGCAACAGGCAGTTAGATTTGGGTATGTCATTTTAGGTGAAAATTTTAAAAAAAGGGTTCGATCCTTAAACGGTTAAGAAGGTCAACATTCACAAGGCCGCAGGGCCAGACCGATTACCAGGACGTGTACTCCGAGCATTCGCTGACCAACTGGCAAGTGTCTTCACTGACATTTTCAACATGTCCCTGACTGAGTCTGTAATACCAACATGTTTCAAGCAGACCACCATAGTCCTTGTGCCCAAGAACACTAAGATAACCTGCCTGAATGACTACCGACCCGTAGCACTCACGCCTGTAGCCATGAAGTGCTTTGAAAGGCTGGTCATGGCTCACATCAACACCATTATCCCAGAAACCCTAGACCCACTCCAATTTGCATACCGCCCCCAGATGATGCAATCTCTATTGCACTCCACACTGCCCTTTCCCACATGGACAAGAGGGACACCTATGTGAGAATGCTATTCATTGACCACAGCTCAGCGTTCAACACCATAGTGCCCTCAAAGTTCATCACTAAGCTAAGGACCCTGGGACTAAACACCTCCCTCTGCAACTGGATCCTGGACTTCCTGACGGGCTGCCCCCAGGTGGTAAGGGTAGGTAACAACACATCTGCCACACTGATCCTCAACACGGGAGCCCCTCAGGGGTGCGTGCTCAGTCCCCTCCTGTACTCCATGTTCACCCATGACTGCATGGCGAGGCACTTGTTTTTCGGATTGATACAGTTTGTGATCAAATGTTTTATATTCAGAAGAATCCATTGTTATGCTACCATCTGGGGTTTTAATGCTATGGATTGGTACGTTTTAGCATTTTCCCTACACTTTCACCCTGCATAGCAAATTGTTGTTTGGATTTCAGCAATCTCTGCAGAACAGGTGTTTTATCATGTTATATTAAAGCTTCAAACGGATAACCTGTTGAAGGGTGTCAATATTTCTATTTAAGCTGTGTTTTCATTCTAAGTCATAGATTTTCTGATGTAGTATTTATTATTATTTATTACTTATTTTTCATATGTGAAGAGTAAGACATGATACACACTGTCACACAGTGCATTCTGAAAGTATTCAGAGCCCTTTTTGTTACGTTACAGCCTTATTCTAAAATGAATTAAATAAATGTCTTTCTTCATCAATACCCCATAATGACAAAGCGAAAATATGTTTTCCGATTTTTTTTGCAAATGTATAAAAAACAGAAACAGAAATACCTTATTTACATAAGTATTCAGACACTTTGCTATGAGACTTGAAATTGAGCACAGGTGCATCCTGATTCCATTAATCATCCTTGAGATGTTTCTACAACTTGATTGGAGTCCACCTGTGGTAAATTCAATTGATTGGACATGAGTTGGAAAGGCACGTACAGTGAGGGAAAAAAGTATTTTGATCCCCTGCTGATTTTGTACGTTTGCCCACTGACAAAGACAAGATCTATAATTTTAATGGTAGGTTTATTTGAACAGTGAAAGACAGAATAACAACAACAAAATCCAGAAAAACGCATGTAAAAAATGTTATGAATTGATTTGCATTTTAATGAGGGAAATAAGTATTTGACCCCTCTGCAAAACATGACTTAGTACTTGGTGGCAAAAACCTTGTTGGCAATCACAGAGGTCAGACGTTTCTTGTAGTTGTCCACCATGTTTGCACACATCTCAGGAGGGATTTTGTCCCACTCCTCTTTGCAGATCTTCTCCAAGTCATTAAGGTTTCGAGGCTGACGTTTGGCAACTCGAACCTTGAGCTCCCTCCACAGATTGTCTATGGGATTAAGGTCTGGAGACTGGCTAGGCCACTCCAGGACCTTAATGTGCTTCTTCTTGAGCCACTCCTTTGTTGCCTTGGCCGTGTGTTTTGGGTCATTGTCATGCTGGAATACCCATCCACGACCCATTTCAATGCCCTGGCTGAGGGAAGGAGGTTCTCACCCAAGATTTGACGGTACATGGACCCGTCCATCGTCCCTTTGATGCGGTGAAGTTGTCCTGTCCCCTTAGCAGAAAAACACCCCCAAAGCATGATGTTTCCACCTCCATGTTTGGCGGTGGGGATGGTGTTCTTGGGGTCATAGGCAGCATTCCTCCTCCTCCAAACACGATGAGTTGAGTTGATGCCAAAGAGCTCGATTTTGGTCTCATCTGACCACAACACTTTCACCCAGTTGTCCTCTGAATCATTCAGATGTTCATTGGCAAACTTCAGATGGCCCTGTATATGTGCTTTCTTGAGCAGGGGGACCTTGCGGGCACTGCAGGATTTCAGTCCTTCACGGCGTAGTGTGTTACCAATTGTTTTCTTGGTGACTATGGTCCCAACTGCCTTGAGGTCATTGACAAGATCCTCCCGTGTAGTTCTGGGCTGATTCCTCACCGTTCTCATGATCATTGCAACTCCACAAGGTGAGATCTTGCATGGAGCCCCAGGCCAAGGGAGATTGACAGTTCTTTTGTGTTTCTTCCATTTGTGAATAATCGCACCAACTGTTGTCACCTTCTCACCAAACTGCTTGGCGATGGTCTTGTATCCCATTCCAGCCTTGTGTAGGTCTACAATCTTGTCCCTGACATCCTTGGAGAGCTCTTTGGTCTTGGCCATGCTGGAGAGTTTGGAATCTGATTGATTGATTGCTTCTGTGGACAGGTGTCTTTTATACAGGTAACAAGCTGAGATGAGGAGCGGCAGTGGCTAGAAGGCCGGTGACGATGAACACCGAAGCCTGCCCGAACCAGGAGAGGAGGCAGCTTCGGAGGAAGTTGTGACAATATAGTTTAGTTGATGACTTGTCAAAAGTTGTGTCCCACACACAGTTAAAATCCCTCTTGATATAATATTCCTGTTACGTTAGTATAAGGCTGTTAATTAACTTTGGGTCATCTTCATTCGGACAATAGTAAATCAGTAAAATGACTTTGTGGCAGGTTTCCTTTTACCATTATCTAACTTCAATTTGGGTCTGTAGTAATTTCTGTAGTCTTAAATGGGACTTTAAGAGAATTGATCCTCTGGATATTGAGGACAAAAAATTATAATTTGAAAGCCACGCCCATACTAAGCCACGCCTCCAGTCTTTTGATCTGACCCAGTGGATGATAGCTCAATAATCCAACTAAGTGACCCAACTTGCTGGGTAAAAAATAAATCAATGTCTGTTCTGTCCACCATTCACCCAGCGCTGTGATGTTTTCAACCCAGCTTTTTTTTTTTTTTGAGTGTGGCTATAGCCTACCAAATAAAATAAAATGTAATCATTTAGGCTACATATCCAATAGTCATTAAAGTGTTATTGATCTAGACAAATCACCTGAGTGGTGTTGTGATTGTCTTTTCTGTGTGTGAGTGAAGGATTTAACAACACATACCTTTCTCTCTCTCTTTTGTGTCTTTGATGTGGTGGGGTCTAATAGTCTATCGTTTCACCTCATTTCAGTAAACAGTTCAATAATCTGTCATACATTGTCTGGTGAGAGGCCGTCCTGTGGTCTATGCATGTTCGCCATTTACCATTTTCACAGTTCTCCTTGTCCAGGTTATCCAGGAATCAGGTAGCTTATTTAGCTGATTTCAATGTGATGTCTCTTTCCTTCCGTTTGACCCTTATTGTGCCGGGTACACTAAAGAAAATGTTTCGTGTAGAGGTCTCTGCTCATGTCGGCATTGACATGTTGATCCAATGACCCTCATGCATCAATGGTCCGACTCCCGACTATTTGTCTTGGATGGTACAACTTTATCTTTGTCCTCGTAGTTAAGGAACTTTATCTTTGTCCTCGTAGTTAAGGAACTTTGTCTTTGACCTCGTAGTTAAGGAACTTTATCTTTGTCCCTGTAGTTAAGGAACTTTATCTTTGTCCCTGTAGTTAAGGAACTTTATCTTTGTCCTCGTAGTTAAGGAACTTTATCTTTGACCTCGTAGTTAAGGAACTTTAACTTTGTCCCTGTAGTTAAGGAACTTTATCTTTGTCCTCGTAGTTAAAGAACTTTATCTTTGTCCTCGTAGTTAAGGAACTTTTTGATGACGCCCTTCATCCTCCTTTTCTACATCTCTGTCATCACCTCCTGTGACCTCCTGTGACATCCTGTGACCTCCTGTGACCTCATGTAGCTTCCTGTGGCTTCCTGTGGCTTCCTTTGGATTCCTGTGGATTCCTGTGGATACATTTCTAATATCCATAGTTTCTCGCCCCCCTAGACGTGTAGCTCAGTTGGTAGAGCATGGCGTTTGCAACGGCAGGGTTGTGGGTTCGATTCCCACGGGGGGCCAGTATAATAATAAACAAAATGTATCCACTCACTAAATCAAATCAAATCAAATTGTATTGGTCACATGCGCCGAATACAACAGGTGCAGACATTACAGTGAAATGCTTACTTACAGCCCTTAACCAACAGTGCATTTATTTTAAACAAAAAAAGTAAGAATAAAACAACAACAAAAAAAAGTGTTGAGAAAAAGTAAAATAAAGTGACAGTAGGGAGGCTATACAGTAATCCCTCGTTTATCGCGGGGGTTACGTTCCGAAAATGACCCGCGATAAGTGAAATCCGCGAAATAGAAAACTTTTTTTTTTTTACAATTAGCAACTATTACATGTATACAAATACAGTGACTCACGTGTAGGCCGTTTCGTCGACATTATGGGTTTAGAAGATGTTCGAAATTACAAGATAATTTGGCCAACTTAATGTAAATTTGCCAAGCTGTTTTATGTACGTACACATAACTGCACGAGACGACAAAATGATAGCACAATTCGTAGCATGTTTTTATACAAGAAGCGGGAGTGAGTTTTTAGCGAATCAGAATGCAGAGCACAATGCACCAAAAAAAAAAAAAAAATGCATTATGAAAATCCGCGGAACGATAGCAGAACCATTCTTTACTGATCATCATCACTGCAACGTGGCGATAATCATCCATCTTAAATCTCCTGTCAGTCTGGGACACACAGGGTGAAGATTCTTGAAAGGAATCCTGAGTGTTCCTCGATACTGTATTTCACAGGAAGTAACAGTGATGTAATCTGAGTGATCTCACTTTTAAACTTTATAAGTATAAAATGGCACATTAGTTTCTAGTACCCCTCTCTCCTGATATAGAATAATAATCATCATCATAATAATAATTATATAAATCATATATAATATAAATCATAATAAAAATTAAAATAATATATAGTAATATACAGTAATAATGATAATAATAATAATTATATGTAATAATAATATTTAATAATAATACTATAATAATATATACAAATCATAATAAAAATAATACATAGTACTATAGAATAATAATAATATATAATATATATATAATCATCCTTTCTCCCTCTTTCCTGATGTTTTCCTGTCGTCTTTCTCCCACATCTCTCTCTCTCTCTCTCCTCTCTCTCTCTCGATCTCTTCTCTCTCTCTATTGTCTCTCTCTAATCGCTGCATCTCTCCTCGCGCGGCTCTCTATCTCTCTCTATCTAGCATGCTCTCTCTCTCTCTCTCCTCTCTCCTCTCATTGGCTCTCATCTCTATATCTCTCTACACATCTCCGCTATTGAGCAGTCAGTACTGTTTTAACAAATGGAACGCACAATGTTCAGGGCCATTGCAATTTGTCCATTGTACAGTGTAAAGGCCTTACAATGCACTGCAATAACAGTATCCAATACTAAAAGGGACAAAAATCCAAAGGAGTAAACATGTGATCAATGTGCTTCTTTCTTGTCTTTGGGCTGTGGTCAGGCAAGAGCACTTCGGTCCCACATCAACAAGCAATATTGTCCTCCTGATGGCAACAGGGGAAGAAGCCTCTTGTGTGCCGTATCCAGCCCCTGACATGATTCCTCACTTATATCACCACAGGCTAAATCCATGGCTTGCCAGCAGATTTACTCTGGTGTAGGGTTATCTATCATACACTTTCCATCTCCAAGAGGAGAAAAAACTCCTCAATCGGATTCAGGAAAGGTGAGTATGGAGGGAGGTACAAGTTCATAAACTGCCCATTGATGTTTCTTGAATGTACACTTACTTGCACATACTGAGCTTCGCAGTTATTTCACCCTTGGTGAGTTGCACTCAAAAGGTACTCTGTATACTTGTTTCATTCGCAATCCTGTTGCGATGGAGGACACGGTCAATTGTGGAAATGCTCACACTGTCGATTACCTGGAAGTGTGTGTGTCTTGTATCACTCGTTCCTGGATTTCTCTGAGTCGTATTGCATTATTTGGAAGGACCATGCCAACTACAACGGGCCCTCTTGCTCCCGAGTGAATATAGCTGTCCTTCCACCTGCATGTGGCAGCCTTGCAATTCTACAAAAAGTAGTTGTGCATTTACAAAACATATTCATGCAGTACAAAACATGCAGATAGAGTAGTACAGTAAATTTGCAATTACAAAAATACAGTAGTATACTGTACTGTTCTCTTCTCTGAATGTCCTTACTATGGTTGGACACAGAACATAGGCTCAAATGGGTTGCACCTCTAAGTCCTGCTTCCCTCATGTCAGTCCATGGACAAGAACATGGTCTATGACTGTTGCTCGAATTTATCAGATATTTCCACTCTTGTCTTCCTCTTTTTCTTCGTCCGTCATCCTCCTCCCCTACTCCTCCCTCCTCATCCTCCTCCTCCTCCTCCTCCATCCTCATCCTCCTCATCGCCCACCATAACATACGCACTCGTCCTCGTCCTCTCACATTGTTTTCTTCTATCCATTCTCAGACTTTCTCCTTCCCACCTTCAACAACCTGTTTGCTCTCTGAAACTGCCTTATATTGGTTGTGTCGCACCATTTGAAACAGGTTAAATCCATTTTGAGTGGTTGTGTTCAGTCAATGACATGTGTTCTCTATTTGTATTTGATTGTTGCCACCTGTGTTCACCAGTATGGATGACATGTGCATTAGAGTGCAGAATGTGTTTTGAGAATGAGAACGTGTTTAGAGTTTTGCTGAAAAGTCTAAGTGCGATCTGCAAATTGTGTTTTACCATGTGAAATGGTTTAAGGTATTGACAACAGACTGCATCATTAGATAAATGAGTCCAGGCAACTGAGAACTTTTGTTCAGCCAATGGGTTTTTAGTGTTTTAGCAATTGAAAAAAGAAAACTGTAATTGGCATGGGAAGCAAGTGAAATAGATAATAAACAAAAGGGAAATAAAAAAAGGGAAATAAACATGATTGAATACAATATAGTGTTGTAACAATGTACGAAAGGGGAAATACCAAATAGCTTGTATTTACAACTGGTTGCCCTTGTTTCTTTTTGTCCAGTGGCTCTCTAGTCTCTGTTTGTGTCCCGGTACCAGCTGGCTGAAGGGACTCTTCTCTAGACTCATCTCTCTGTAGGTGAAGGTTTGTGTCCCGGTACCAGCTGGCTGAGGGGACTCTTCTCTACACTCATCTCTCTGTAGGTGAAGGTTTGTGTCCCGGTACCAGCTGGCTGAGGGGACTCTTCTCTAGACTCATCTCTCTGTAGGTGAAGGTTTGAGAATTGCTTCCTTTTAGGTGATAGTAGAATTGAATTGCACTTTTCAGGATTTTGATAACTAGCAGGTAACATCCAAATTCTGCTCTGCATGCATTATTTTGTGTTTTACGTTGTACACTGAGGATGTTTTTGCGTAATTATTCATGCAGAGTCTCAATTTTGTGAATTATTGGTTGGTGAGAAGACCCCAGACCTCACAACCATAAAGGGCAGTGGGTTCTATAACTGATTCAAGTATTTTTAGCTGATGTCGAATTTTACGTTAATATTTTTGTCTCTCAGAGCTTGTGGAAGTTACCTGTGGTGCTGATGTTTAGGCCGAGATAGGTATAGTTTTTTGTGTCTAGATGGAATTTGTATTTGTCCGAGTACCTGCTTTTTGGGAACACCATTATTTATATCTTTATGAGATTTACTGTCAGGGCCCAGGTCTGATAGAATCTGTGCAGAAGATCTAGGTGCTGCTGCAGGCCGTCTTTGGTTGTGGACAGAAGTACCAGATCATATAGATCACCAGATCATATATTGGGGACAGATCACCAGATAGTAGGTCCCGTGTAGCTCAGTTGGTAGAGCATGGCGCTTGCAACGCCAGGGTTGTGTGTTCGTTTCCCACGGGGGGCCAGTATGAAAATGTATGCACTCACTAACTGTAAGTCGCTCTGGATAAGAACGTCTGCTAAATGACTAAAAATGTAAATGTAAATCATCAGCTAACAGTAGACATTTGACTTCAGATTCTAGTACGGTGCAGCAGGACTGTTCTAAAGCCTTCGCCAATTAATTACATAATGGTTTGAAGCATCCACCATCTCACCCCCCGGCCCTGAGGAAGAAATGTGTGTTTTTTTTGCTAAGTTTAACCACACACTTGTTGTTTGTGTACATGGATTTTATAATGTTGTATGTTTTCCACACAACACTGCATTCTATCAATGTGTATAGCAGACCCTCATGCCAAATTGAGTCAAAAGGTTTTTCGATATCAACAAAGCATGAGAAGACTTTGCCTTTGTTTTGGTTTGTTTGTTTGTCAATTAGGGTGTGCAGGGTGAATACATGGTCTGTCATACACTAATTTGGTAAAAAGCCAATTTGACATTTGCTCAGTACATTGTTTTCACTGAGGAAATGAACTAGTCTGCGGTTAATGATAATGCAGAGGATTTTTCCAAGGTTGCTGTTGACGCATATCCCGCGGTAGTTATTGGGTTCAAATTTGTCTCCACTTTTGTGGATTAGGGTGATCAGTCCTTGGTTCCAAATATTGGGGAAGATGCCAGAGCAGAGGATGATGTTAAAGAGTTTAAGCATAGCCAATTGGAATTGTGGTCTGTATATTTTATCATTTCAGTTAGGATACCTTCAACATTACAGGACTTTTTGGGGTTAATATCTTGTCCTGTAGTTCATTCAATGTAATTGGAGATCTAGTGGGTTCTGGTAGTCTTTAATAGCAGACTGTAATGATGTCAGGTCATAGTATTGTGAGGATCGAGTTACGAGATAATTGGTTTGGGGCCATGAAGTCTACATTCCTTATGTCAAAGGAGATTTGTGATGTTTAGGGTAGATGGACAGGATATAATGACTTGGGTCAATTAATTAAATGATCAATTAACAACAGAGAGTGCCTATGAGGGTTTCCAGATGTATCTGAAAGGAAGTCTTTGTTGGATAATTGGAAACAGCAAACGGCTCTGTCCATTGTTGTCTCTAACCCGGGTACCGATTAATAAAACTTTGCATTAACTTTCTACAAAGTGTCTAAATATATTATTGTATCCTTGATGACTTGAAACACCCGAGAAACTCATCATAACAAAGACTAAGATGTTTAATTGATGATGTTTTTGCTGTCTTTTCTTTCTAGAAAGAATGGCCACCGGAGAAGATGGCTGCCGTTTTACAGCCCTCTAACCAATCGTACTATTCTGTGTGTTTTTTCGCGTTATTTGTAATTTATTCTGTACATAATGTTTCTGACACCGTCTCCTATGACCAAAAAGAGCTTCTGGATATCAGGACAGCGATTACTCACCTCGTATTGGACGAAGATTTTTTCTTCAATGATTCGGACGCGAAGGGTATTCTACAGACACCCGACAAAGCACAAATCCCCGTGCTATTGTTTGAAGAGAGTGTTCAACAACAAAAAACGTATCACAGAAAACTGGTTTGATACATTCACCTCTGAAGGTAAATTATGTACTTACATTCAATAGTCTTGCTCTGATTTGTCATCCTGGGGGTCCTAGAGATAAAATGTAGCATCGTTTTGTTTGATAAAATCCAGTTTTTATATTAAAATGTAGGACCTAGGTTCTACAGTTTGAACCCCTGCTGTCTCTGGCTCCAACTCCCACCCCCGCCCGGACATCTAGATGTGTGAAAGTTAGTGTATAAGCTAATGATCCATCATGTATGACATTCCTGGGAGTGTGTAAAATTACATTTTGTATTAACATATCATTTTTGTATGTTATCTATAGTTATGTACTTGAAAATGTATCAATTGACCAATTCGGCACATTTGTTGAAACTAGTCCAGTTTTGCGATGCTTCACTGGATCAATTTGAAACTTTGCACACACACTGCTGCCATCTAGTGGCCACCATGTTAATTGTGCCTACACTGCAATATTATATTGGGGCCTTTCTCTCACCATTTCAAAGATGATGTAACACATTTTTATTTTTTAAACACGTTGTTGTTTTTTTATTATCTTTTACCAGATCTAATGTGTTATATTCTCCTACATAATTCATATTTCCACAAACTTCAAAGTGTTTACTTTCAAAATGGTATCACGAATATGAATATTTTTTCTTCAGGTCCTGAGCAACAGGCAGTTAGATTTGGGTATGTCATTTTAGGTGAAAATTTTAAAAAAAGGGTTCGATCCTTAAACGGTTAAGAAGGTCAACATTCACAAGGCCGCAGGGCCAGACCGATTACCAGGACGTGTACTCCGAGCATTCGCTGACCAACTGGCAAGTGTCTTCACTGACATTTTCAACATGTCCCTGACTGAGTCTGTAATACCAACATGTTTCAAGCAGACCACCATAGTCCTTGTGCCCAAGAACACTAAGATAACCTGCCTGAATGACTACCGACCCGTAGCACTCACGCCTGTAGCCATGAAGTGCTTTGAAAGGCTGGTCATGGCTCACATCAACACCATTATCCCAGAAACCCTAGACCCACTCCAATTTGCATACCGCCCCCAGATGATGCAATCTCTATTGCACTCCACACTGCCCTTTCCCACATGGACAAGAGGGACACCTATGTGAGAATGCTATTCATTGACCACAGCTCAGCGTTCAACACCATAGTGCCCTCAAAGTTCATCACTAAGCTAAGGACCCTGGGACTAAACACCTCCCTCTGCAACTGGATCCTGGACTTCCTGACGGGCTGCCCCCAGGTGGTAAGGGTAGGTAACAACACATCTGCCACACTGATCCTCAACACGGGAGCCCCTCAGGGGTGCGTGCTCAGTCCCCTCCTGTACTCCATGTTCACCCATGACTGCATGGCGAGGCACGACTCCAACACCATCATTAAGTTTGCCGACGACACAACAGTGGTAGGCCTGATCACAGACAACGATGACACAGCCTATATGGAGGAGGTCAGAGACCTGGCCGTGTGGTGCCAGGATAACAACCTCTCCCTCATCGTGATCAAGACAAGGAGATGATTGTGGACTACAGGAAAAAAAAGAGGACTGAGCACGCCCCCCATTCTCATCGACGGGGCTGTAGTGGAACTGGTTGAGAGCTTCAAGTTCCTTGGTGTTCACATCACCAACAAACTATCATGGTCCAAACACACCAAGACAGTTGTGAAGAGGGCACAACAAAGCCTATTCCCCCTCAGGAGACTGAAAAGGTATGGCATGGGTCCTCAGATTCTCAAAAGGTTCTACAGCTGCACCGTCGAGAGCATCCTGACTGGTTGTATTACCACCTGGTATGTCAACTGCTCGGCCTCCGACCGCAAGGCACTACAGAGGGTAGTGCGTATGGCCCAGTACATCACTGGGGCCAAGCTTCCTGCCATTCGGGACCTCTATACCAGGCGGTGTCAGAGGAAGGCCCTAGAAATTGTCAAAGACTCCATCCACCCTAGTCATAGACTGTTCTCTCAGCTACCGCACGGCAAGCTGTACCAGAGCGCCAAGTCTAGGTCCAAAAGGCTTCTTAACAGCTTCTACCCCCAAGCCGTAAGACTCCTGAACAGTGGCTACCCGGACTATTTGCATTAAGCCCCCACCCCACCCCCACCCCCATATTTTACGCTGCTGCTACTCTGTTTATTATTTATGCATTGTCACTTTAACTCTACCCACATGTACATATTACCTCAATTGCCTCGACTAACCGGTGCTCCCGCACATTGACTCTGTACCGGTACCCCCTGTATATAGCCTCCCTACTGTTATTTTATTTTACTGCTTAAATTATTTACTATTTTCTAGTTTTTACTTATCTAGTTTTTACTTAACACTATTTTGGTATTTTCTTAAAAACTGCATTGTTGGTTAAGGGCTTGTAAGCATTTCACTGTAAGGTTTACACCTGTTGTATTCGGCGCATGTGGCAAATAACATTTGATTTGATTTGATTTGTAATGCCAAAAAATTGGAGAAGAGGTTTATCCATGATCAGTGTTTGGTTCCACATTTTGGGGAAGATGCCAGAGCTAAGGATGATGTTAAAGAGTTTAAGTATAGCCAACTGGAATTTGTGGTCTGTATATTTTATAATTTCATTTAGGATACCATCAACACCACAGGCCTTTTTGGGTTGGAGGGTTTATATTTTGTCCTGTAGTTCGTTCAATGTAGTTGGAGAATCCAGTGGGTTCTGGAAGTCTTTACTGGTTGAATCTAATATTTGTATTGGATCATGTATACAGTGATCAAATACTTATGTCATGCAATTAAATGCAAATTAATGACTTAAAAATCATACAATGTGATTTTCTGGATTTTTGTTTTAGATTCAATCTCTCACAGTTGAAGTGTACCTATGATAAAAATTACAGACCTCTACATGCTTTGTAAGTAGGAAAACCTGCAAAATCGGCAGTGTATCAAATACTTGTTCTCCCCACTGTATGTTTTTGCTGTTTGTTCTTTGTTGTAGGGCCAAAAAGATTGGAGAAATGGTTTATCCATACATCTCCGTTTTGGATAGATAACTCTTCATGTTGTTCTTAGTTTAATGTTTTCAATTTTTCCCAGAAGTGGTTAGATTCTATGGATTCTTCAATTACATTGAACTGATTTCTGACATTCTGTTCCTTCTTTTTCCGTAGTGTATTTCTGTATTGTTTTAGTGATTTACCATAGTGAAGGCGTAGACTCAGGTTTTCTGGGTCTCTGTGTTTTTGGTTAGATAGGTTTCTCAATTTCTTTCTTCGGTTTTTGCATTCTTCATCAAACCATTTGTCATTGTTGTTAATTGTCTTATATTGTCTGGTTGATATGATTAGAGGAAGCTGAGAGGTCGAAAATACTTTTTTTAGGCGTTCTACTGCCAAGTTGACACCTTTACTATTGCAGTGAAACATTCTGTCCAGGAAGTTATCTAAAAGGTAATTGTTTTCTGGTATTTTTCTACACTACTTTCCTTCCATCTATAGCATTTATTAATAGTATGCAGTTTGTTTAGCTTTGGAGGTGGGCTGGTGGGAGGAGCTGTAGTCTACAGTCTCTGGTCGCAGTGGAGGCTGGTGGGAGGAGCTGTAGTCTACAGTCTCTGGTCACAGTGGAGGATGGTGGGAGGAGCTGTAGTCTACAGTCTCTGGTCACAGTGGAGGCTGGTGGGAGGAGCTGTAGTCTACAGTCTCTGGTCTCTGGTCTCTGGTCTCAGTGGAGGCTGGTGGGAGGAGCTGTAGTCTACAGTCTCTGGTCTCAGTGGAGGCTGGTGGGAGGAGCTGTAGTCTACAGTCTCTGGTCGCAGTGGAGGCTGGTGGGAGGAGCTGTAGTCTACAGTCTCTGGTCACAGTGGAGGCTGGTGGGAGGAGCTGTAGTCTACAGTCTCTGGTCTCTGGTCTCTGGTCTCAGTGGAGGCTGGTGGGAGGAGCTGTAGTCTACAGTCTCTGGTCTCAGTGGAGGCTGGTGGGAGGAGCTGTAGTCTACAGTCTCTGGTCTCAGTGGAGGCTGGTGGGAGGAGCTGTAGTCTACAGTCTCTGGTCTCAGTGGAGGCTGGTGGGAGGAGCTGTAGTCTACAGTCTCTGGTCTCAGTGGAGGCTGGTGGGAGGAGCTGTAATCTACAGTCTCTGGGCTCAGTGGAGGCTGGTGGGAGGAGCTGTAATCTACAGTCTCTGGTCTCTGGTCTCAGTGGAGGCTGGTGGGAGGAGCTGTAATCTACAGTCTCTGGGCTCAGTGGAGGCTGGTGGGGAGGAGCTGTAGTCTACAGTCTCTGGTCTCAGTGGAGGCTGGTGGGAGGAGCTGTAATCTACAGTCTCTGGGCTCAGTGGAGGCTGGTGGGAGGAGCTGTAATCTACAGTCTCTGGTCTCTGGTCTCAGTGGAGGCTGGTGGGAGGAGCTGTAATCTACAGTCTCTGGGCTCAGTGGAGGCTGGTGGGGAGGAGCTGTAGTCTACAGTCTCTGGTCTCAGTGTGTTTGCCCTTGCTAGAGGTCTACTAGTTTAGTACATGACTGTTTCCCAAATGGCACCCTATTCCCAATTTACTGCACTACATGGCCCGCTCTGGTCAAAAGTAGTGTACTAAATAGAAAATAGGGTGTGATTCGGGACACAGCCCATGTGCGCTAATTGACTCTGTGCTCGTTAGTGTGATCTCATTCATAACAGCGCCGCGGGGCGGGCTACGGTGGCTTTGGAGGGTCACATTATTTTCACAGTGTGATATAACTGTCATGCTGCTATAAAAACAACCCAGAACAAACAAGACTTACCCTCACAACACAGCAGGGGACTGGGCTACTAGGTAGTGGTCGACCTGAACAGAACGCTAACAGAGATGATTGAGTCTCTGAGTCCACGTTTTGTGGAGCGATGGAAGTGTGTGCTGGATTCGTGAAAAGTACTAGACTGGTGTAAGCAAGGTCTATCCTTCTACCCCCGAAATGTGTACTTTCTCAGAATACCTACAGACAGACAGACAGACAGACAGACAGACAGACAGACAGGCAGACAGGCAGGCAGGCAGGCAGGCAGGCAGGCAGACAGATGCCTGTCATCTCCACATTAGACCAATTAAATCACGTAGTTTGATATGGACCCCCCTTTCCCATATGACAATCCTCCATATAGAGACAGACAGATTGGCCGGTAACAAACAGAGAGAGAGAGAGAGAGAGAGAGAGAGAGAGAGAGAGAGAGAGAGAGAGAGAGAGAGAGAGACTGTGAGGGAGAGAGATGACAGATATCACAAGGGTATCACTAAATGCGTTGGGCAGGGTAAGATTGACTGAGACAGAATGAGACATGCTCCGCTGTGAATCTGACTGTTAATCATACAAATGAAGGGTCATGTTGCAGTGAGCTCCGAGGACGACAATCAATCATGCCGAAGCACAGAGCAATCTGAATATCCTATCCTTACCAGCCAACCAGCCAGACAGGCAGCCAACCAGCCAGACAGGCAGCCAACCAGCCAGACAGGCAGCCAACCAGCCAGACAGGCAGCCAACCAGCCAGACAGGCAGCCAACCAGCCAGACAGTCAGCCAACCAGCCAGACAGGCAGCCAACCAGCCTGATGATCCATTGTGTCTCACACGTGAATCTCTGTTTTTGCAGCACTAATGCCACCTGTTTCGGTCTGTCACCTCCCACTGCTGCTATCTCATTACATTTACATGTTTAGTCATTTAGCAGACGCTCTTATCCAGAGCGACTTACAGTTAGTGAGTGCATAATTTTTTTCCATACTGGCCCACCGTGGGAATCGAACCAACATCCCTGGCGCTGCAAATGACATTTTGTGAATGATAAAAATAAAACAAATATTTGTTGTATTTTTTATTATATATATATATATATATTTTTTTTTTTTTTTTTTTTTGTGTGAAATATCCATGAAATGTTCTCCTAAAATTCACAAAAAATGTTGTGCATAACTTCTTTAACAACCACAACAGAACATTCACCAAAAGATTCATTACATTTCCAGATAAGGTCGTAACACAGTGTACCAGTAATGTTTTCTTAGCAAACCAATATTGGTTCTGTGAAAGTTTCCAGAACATTCGTTAGGTCGCGGTATGTGTTCTCATTACACAAAAACAGTCCAGTCGTGCTGATGATTGTAAAATGTTTGTATAAAACATTTTTCCTGATGTTGCAAGAATGTTTTCCTAGAACACATTGAATCTGTTCTTTAAAGGTTCCCAGAATGTTTCATTAGGTTGTGGGAACAGTCTGGTGGGAACGTTGTGGGGACATCACAAAAGATATGTTCACAAAACACAAAAAACTGTCCAGTTGTTCGGATGATTCTACGATGTTTCTTTTAGGGAAAAAAAAAAAACATTCACCTGATGTTACAAGAACGTTCTCAGAACACATTTCGTCTGTTCATAATTTGGGTCGCGGGCGGTTTTCAAAGGGTCAAGGACATTTGTGAAGATTTGTGAAGAGAAAACATTATTATTATTATATATACAGATTTTTTTTGGGGGGGAACACTACCGCTACTCACACAGTCACGCAGTGCAGTGCTTAGTGTTGCTGGTTTCACACGCTGTGTCCGGGGGGGCTACATTTCACACACTGATCAATTCAATGACCGCGTTCTCGCCGCACACACTGATCCAATAGCTATACAGATATGCTTTGACTTCTGTTCTGCATGCGTAGCACAGCAGCAGCTTATCGTGATACACAAGCATTTCGCTACACCCGCTATAACATCTGCTAAACACGTGTATGTGACAAATAACATTTGATTTGATTTGATTTGATTTGAGCTTAAAATGAAATTAGCCTAAACTGACAGGTTTTTAAATGGTGCAGCTCCCTCTACTCCCAGCTATGGGTAGAAAGAGAAAGTACGACCCAGAGTTTATTCAATGTGTCTTTAAGTACAGAGAAGACAGACAGAGCCTGAAACCCTCAAAACTGAGAAGGCATTGAGAAAACAAACATTCAACCCACAAAGACAAGCTTGGTGACTTTTTCAAAAGAAAGTGTCAGGATTTGGAGGCCTCACAAAGGACCATTAGGAAAGTGTGAGGATTTGGAGGCCTCACAAAGGACCATTAGGAAAGTGTGAGGATTTGGAGGCCTCACAAAGGACCATAAGGAAAGTGTGAGGATTTGGAGGCCTCACAAAGGACCATTAGGAAAGTGTGAGGATTTGGAGGCCTCACAAAGGACCATTTGCTGTTCCAAACATATTACTCACTATATGTTTGCTGCAGAGAGACAAGAGAGAGCCATGAGAAAATGAGTTTTGATCAGCCATGGAAATAAAGGTGCTGAAAACATGTTGGCTCACTATTTATAAAGACGCTAGTGTGACTCTGAAGGCATGACAGGTGAAAGGTAGCGCTGAAATGTGGTGTGGGTTCGAGGTTGACTGAAAATATTAGCTGCTTTTTCCTGATTCAGACAATTTCTGCACTGTTCCTCCGTCCTCCCTCTCCCCCCTTAAAGCTGTGTCTGCATACGTCCTTGTCTCCATACGTCCTTGTCTGCATACGTCCTTGTCTGCATACGTCCTTGTCTGCATACGTCCTTGTCTCCATACGTCCTTGTCTGCATACGTCCTTGTCTCCATACGTCCTTGTCTGCATACGTCCTTGTCTGCATACGTCCTTGTCTCCATACGTCCTTGTCTCCATACGTCCTTGTCTCCATACGTCCTTGTCTCCATACGTCCTTGTCTGCATACGTCCTTGTCTCCATACGTCCTTGTCTGCATACGTCCTTGTCTGCAAACGTCCTTGTCTGCATACGTCCTTGTCTGCATACGTCCTTGTCTGCATATATCCTTGTCTCCATAATCCCTGGTCTAAAGTAGTGCACTATAAAGGGAATAGGGTGTAATTTGGGATGCAGGAGGCGGCTAGGTTGGTGATTACCACGTTGAGGCACAGAATGGGGAGAGAGACCACTATTACAACCAATAGGAGGGACTACCGTACACCATTACCAACACCGCTCTCCTCTTCTCTTTCACATCTCTTTACTCTCTCCAGCCATGGCTTCAGTTAAAGACAAAGTCATTATAGCGGGAATGAGCGAAGAGAGGAGAGAGAGAGAGAGAGAGAGAGAGAGAGAGATAGAGGAGAGAGAGAGAGAGAGAGAGAGGAGAGAGAGAGAGAGAGAAAGGGACACAGAGATAGCGAGAGAGGGATAGAGGGTTAGAGAGAGAGAGAGAGAGTTAGAGAGAGAGAGAGAAGCTCTCCAGCAGGAGAAGCTCTCCCTTGAGAAAGATACCCCACCCCGAGCGGGTCAGACCAGACCTCTTCATTAAATAACCCCACAGACGATGAACCCCAAGCGGAAAGTCAACCTCCCAGCACAGAGTACTACTCCCTCATTGAAATGAAGGATAAATTCACCCAGCTGGAGGTAAGGCAGGTGGAGCTGGAACAGCAGGTGAACACACTCCAGTCAGCACAGACCCAGACAACAGTCCAGCACAACAACACCCCCTTAACTAGACCTGGAGAGCTGGAGATAGAGAGAGACATGTCTGCACTCTGGACTGTGGTGAGACAACATCAACAGGAGAAAGAGCAGGAGCAGGAGAAGAACAGAGCACTAGAGGAGAGGATCAGAGTGCTGGAGGAGAAGGTGAGAACGATGACGGGTGACAGAGAACAACCCGTTAGAGAGCTGGCCACCCCCGTGTAGCGTGGTTCATTCTGCGTTGTGTACTTTTAATTAGGACACTGCCACAACTGTAATTCTGATGGTTCGATACTTTTTTATTCGACCTGCACACGAAGAGACAACACACAATATGTTAGCCCTTGGTGCAGTCACTCAAACAAATACTCCAGAGTTACAATAGGTACCCTAATTAGCGAGCTCGGTGAAAGTTGTTAACATAAATCTTTATATTGTCCACATTGTAACAAAACCTATAGTTGCGTAACAGCACTTTGTGTAACTTTACCACAGTTTTATATTGACAAATTGTGGAGTCAAGGACAACATACCTTGCTAGTTGAAGGTCAGGCAAAAGAGAACAATAAAGGGGGTATGTAAGTACAGATAACCCGCGATGGACCAAACCAAAATATATAACACTTTTACAATCAGGTGTATTTACAATATAGATATATAAAAATGTTTGTACACCAAAAAAATAACATTAGCTATGCAGCTGTAATTAAATAAAGAAAACACGTTGAATTATTATTATTATTATTATTATTATATTATTATTATTATTATTATTATTATTATTATTATTATTATTATTATTATTATTATTAACTTATTAACATCCCCTCTTCACCTGGCCTACTTGAACTGTCCTTGTGTGCAACTTGGTGCATTATCTAGGGAACAACATCACACTACTACACCCACAGAGAAGCCAGCAGAACAGTCCCCCCCAGACCCTGACCATAGCCTCGACACCACAGCAGAACAGTCCCCCCCAGACCCTGACCATAGCCTCGACACCACAGCAGAACAGTCCCCCCCAGACCCTGACCATAGCCTCGACACCACAGCAGAACAGTCCCCCCCAGACCCTGATCATAGCCTCGACACCACAGCAGAACAGTCCCCCCCAGACCCTGGATCATAGCCTCGACACCACAGCAGAAACAGTCCCCCCCCCAGACCCTGACCATAGCCTCGACACCACAGCAGAACAGTCCCCCCCAGACCCTGATCATAGCCTCGACACCACAGCAGAACATCCCCCCCCAGACCCTGATCATAGCCTCGACAACCACAGCAGAACAGTCCCCCCCCAGACCCTGACCATAGCCTCGACACCACAGCAGAACAGTCCCCCCCAGACCCTGATCATAGCCTCGACACCACAGCAGAACAGTCCCCCCCAGACCCTGACCATAGCCTCGACACCACAGCAGAACAGTCCCCCCCAGACCCTGACCATAGCCTCGACACCACAGCAGAACAGTCCCCCCCAGACCCTGACCATAGCCTCGACACCACAGCAGAAACAGTCCCCCCCCAGACCCTGACCATAGCCTCGACACCACAGCAGAACAGTCCCCCCCAGAAACCTGATCATAGCCTCGACACCAACAGCAGAACAGTCCCCCCCAGACCCTGATCATAGCCTCGACACCACAGCAGAACAGTCCCCCCAGACCCTGACCATAGCCTCGACACCACAGCAGAACACTCCCCCCCCCAGACCCTGACCATAGCCTCGACACCACAGCAGAACAGTCCCCCCCCAGACCCTGACCATAGCCTCGACACCACAGCAGAACAGTCCCCCCCAGACCCTGATCATAGCCTCGACACCACAGCAGAACAGTCCCCCAGACCCTGATCATAGCCTCGACACCACAGCAGAACAGTCCCCCCCCAGACCCTGACCATAGCCTCGACACCACAGCAGAACAGTCCCCCCCCAGACCCTGACCATAGCCTCGACACCACAGCAGAACAGTCCCCCCCAGACCCTGACCATAGCCTCGACACCCACAGCAGAACAGTCCCCCCCAGACCCTGACCATAGCCTCGACCCACCACAGCAGAACAGTCCCCCCCAGACCCTGACCATAGCCTCGACACCACAGCAGAACAGTCCCCCCCAGACCCTGACCATAGCCTCGACACCACAGCAGAACAGTCCCCCCCAGACCCTGACCATAGCCTCGACATCACAGACGGACAAACAAATGCAGAACCCCAAGCCCAGGGGATCCCAACCTCTCTGAGCACCCACCCTGTCAGTCAACCTGATAGCCCTCCTGACGACTGGACTCAAACGGGAAATACATACAAGAAAATAAACTTTTCCCCAAACACACAGTGTCTAAACTCTGGTGTCCAAACACCCAGCGCACCCTAGACCTTCTGTCTGAGGACCGACTAGGATCACCCAGCCACATAATAATACACACAGGCACAAACGACCTGAGAACACAGCAGGAAAGGGTGGCCACAGCACTCAAGGGAGTGATTGAAAAGCTTCTTCTACTTTCCCCAAAGCACAAGTGGTTATCTCAACCCTGCTACCACGAAAATACTTCCACCCTGCTACCATAGAGCGGGTAAACGCAAGTATTTCCTGTGACTGTTCCTCAAAACCTAATGTCTACCTGGCCCACCACTCCACCCTGGACTTGAACAGCCTTTATGACCAGGTCCACCTATACAAGGCAGGAGTGCCCACCTTCGCCCGGACCCTAAAGGATATCGCCCTCAACCTCTGACCCAAGACCTCACACAGGAGCAACAGATCAACAGACACCCCACCCACACCAGCGAGACACTCTCCCAGACCTGCGGGACCCCCACCCCCCCGGACCTGCACATAGAGGACCCCTTCCGAAAGGACCTACATCCAGACCACAGCACCACCAGCCACATCCACACCCCCACCCCAACCAATTAAACCCCCCCAAGTCAACCATGCCCACACCCCATCTAGGCCCCCTGAGATCCGACCAATGCCCCTCCTGCCCACCCCATGCCCCCCACTCCCACAAAGAGGGCGTCATCATGAAAGTCACTCATACGGCCAGGCCGTGAGCAGGCAAACAGGCCCAACCCCAACTCTTACACTAGCCCAAGCCAACTGCATGTACCAGATGCTCAGCAGGCTCTGCTCACAATTACTGGCCTGAGACCAAACCACACGACCAACAACATTAGACACTTTATGGAACACAAAGCCTTCATTATTTCATCCTGGAATATCCAAAGCCTGAGGTCATCTGCCTTTGGCCTAAAGAGCAGGAATCTGGACTTCACCAAATAAATTGGAAATACAGACATTGTCATCCTACAAGAAACATGGTATATAGGAGACGGACCCACTGGTTGCCCTCTAGGTTACAGAGAGCTGATAGTCCCATCCACCAAACTACCAGGTGTGAAACAGGGAAGAGGCTCAGGGGGTATGCTAATTTGGTATAGAGCAGACCTAACTCACTCTATTCAATTAATCAAAACAGGAACATTTTACATTTGGCTAAAAATTTCAAAAATAAATGATTTCAACAGAGAAAAATAGTCCAATTGGCTATACTTAAACTCTTTAACATCATCCTTGGCTCTGGCATCTTCCCAAATATTTGGAACCAAGGACTGATCACCCCAATCCACAAAAGTGGAGACAAATTTGACCCCAATAACTTCCGTGGGATATGCGTCAACAGCAACCTTTGGAAAATCCGCTGCATTATCATTAACAGCAGACTAGTTTATTTCCTCAGTGAAAACAATTTACTGTTTAAATGTCAAATTGGCTTTTTACCAAATTACTGTACGACAGACCATGTATTCACCCTGCACACCCTAATTGACAAACAAACAAACCAAAACAAAGGCAAAGTCTTATCATGCTTTGTTAATTTGAAAAAAAAACTTTTACAATACAAATTGATGGAAAGTGGGGTTGGGGGAAAAACATACGACATTATAAAATCCATGTACACAAACAACAAGTGTGTGGTTAAAATTGGCAAAAAACACACACATTTCTTTCCACAGGGCCTAGGGCTGAGACAGGGATGCAGTTTAAGCCCCACCCTCTTCAACATGTATATCAATGAATTGACGAGGGCACTAGAACAGTCTGCAGCACCCGGCCTCACCCTCCTAGAATCTGAAGTCAAATGTCTACTGTTTGCTGATGATCTGGTGCTTCTGTCCCCAACCAAGGAAGGCCTACAGCAGCACCTAGATCTTCTGCACAGATTCTGTCAGACCTGGGCCCTGACAGTAAATCTCAGTAAGACAAAAATAATGGTGTTCCAAAAAAGGTCCAGTTGCCAGGACCACAAATACAAATTCCATCTAGACACCGTTGCCCTAGAGCGCACCAAAAACTATACATACCTCGGCCTAAACATCAGCGCCACAGGTAACTTCCATAAAGCTGTGAACGATCTGAGACAAGGCAAGAAGGGACTTCTATGCCATCAAAAGGAACATAAAATTCGACATACCAATTAGGATTTGGCTAAAAATACTTGATTCAGTTATAGAACCCATTGCCCTTTATGGTTGTGAGGTCTGGGGTCCACTCACCAACCAAGGGCCCTCAGCTCCTCAACAAGTTGTACATCTGTACGGTTGAGAGCATCTTGAATGACTGCATCACCACTTGGTACGGCAACTAGAAGGCCCCCGACCGCAAGTCGCTACAGAGGGCAGTGCGTACAGCCCAGTACATCACTGGGGCCAAGCTTCCTGCCATCCAGGACCTCAATACCAGGCGGTTGTCAGTGGAAGGCCCCAAACATTTGCCAGACTCCAGCCGCCCAAGCCATACATTGTTCTTTCTGCTACTGCATGGCAAGCGATACCAGTGCACCAAGTCTGGAACCAACAAGACCGTGAAAAGCTTCTAACCCCAAACCTTAACACTGCTAAACAAGACTGCTAAATAGCTAATCATGGCTACCTGGAAAACTGGCATTGATAATTTTTTCAACTATCTCTCTTGCACTGGCTCTATGGACACACACTGGACCCTACCCACACACTGGACTCTACCCCCCACACGGACCCACCCCCACACTGGGCCCTACCCCACACGGGGCTTACCCACACATGGGGCCCCACCCACACACTGGACCCCCCCCAAAACACTGGACTTTACCCACACACTGGACCCTACCCACACCCCGGGCTCTAAACCAAAACACTGGAACCCCACCCACCACGGGCTCTACCCCACACAATGGGGCTCTACCCACACATGGGGGCTCTAAACCCCCACACTGGACTCTACCACACACTGGACTCTACCCACAACGGACCCACCCCACACTGACCCACCCCAAACCCCTGGACCCACCCCCCACAATGGACCCTACCCACCCAATGGACCCTAAACCCCAAAACTGGAAATCTTTCCCCCACAAGGAAACCCCACCCAAAACACTTGGGCCCTACCCAAACCCCTGGAACCCCACCCACACATGGGGGCCCTTTCCCCCACACTGGACCCTACCCAAAACCCCTGGGGCTTACCCACACCCCTGGGGCCCTACCCAAAAACTGGAACCCCACCCCCCACCTGGACTTACCCCCACACTGGACCCTACCCACACCCCTGGGCCCCCTAAACCCCACAATTTGGGCTCTTTCCACACACTGGAATCTACCCCCACACTGGAAATTACCCCACACTGGGCTCTACCACAAACGGGGCTCTACCCACACACTGGACTTACCCACACACTGGACCTACCCACACACTGGACTTTTACCCACCACTGGACTTTACCCCCACCCCTGGACTTACCCCCACAACTGGAATCTACCCACACAATGGACTTACCCCCCCAAGGGGCTCTCCCCCACCCCTGGACTTACCCCCCCACTGGACTCTACCCCCACACTGGAAATCTCCCACACACTGGCCCCAACCCCCCCAAAGGACTTACCCAAACACTGGGGCTCTACCCCCCCCAAGGATCTACCCACACAATGGACTCTACCCCCCCACTGGACTCTACACCCCCCCACTGGGAACCAAACCCCAAAACGGGGGCTTTTACCCCCCACACGGGGCTCTACCCACACCCCTGGACTCTACCCCCACACTGGAACCCACCCACCCCACTTGGGGCCTACCCCCACAAATGGACTCTAAACCCCCCCATTGGAAATCTACCCACACACTGGACTCTAAACCCCCACACTGGGCTTTTACCCCCCACACTGGATTCCCACACCCCTGGATCACCCACCACTGGACTCTACCCACACAATGGACTCTAAACCCCCACACTGGACTCTAAACCCCCAAACTGGAACCCACCCACCCCCACTGGAAATCTACCCACACCCCTGGACTTACCCCCACAGGGACTCTACCCACCACTGGGGCTCTACCCCCCCACTGGAATCTACCCCCCCACTGGACCCCACCCACACACTTGGGCTCTACCCCCACACTGGGGCTCTACCCCCACACTGGACTTTTAAACCCCCCCCACTGGGGCTCTACCCACACACTGGACTCACCCCCCACTTGGGCTCTACCCCCCACGGATCTCCCCCACACTGGACCCTACCCCCACAATGGACCCCTACCACACCCCTAGACCCTACCCACAATTTGGGCTCTACCCACCCATGGGGGCCCCACCCCAAAAATTTGGGCCCCTACCCACCCCATTTCCCGGGGCCCAAACCCCACACTGGGCTCTAAACCCCCAAATGGACTCTACCCCCCCAAATGGACCACCCCCCACACTGGGGCTCTACCCACAACTGGACTCTACCCAAAACACTGGACTCTTTCCCCCCAAAATTGGGGTCTACCCCCCACATGGGGTCTACCCCCACACTGGGGCCCCACCCCCCACCTGGACCTTTTACCCACCCCAAGGGGCCCTACCCCCACACTGGACCCCTACCCCCCCCCGGGGCTTACCCCACACATGGACTTACCCCCACACCCGGACTTCCAACCTACACATGGACTCTTTCCCACCAAAATGGGGCCCCCCCCACACTGGACTCTACCCCCAATGGACTTACCCAAACTGGACCCCTAACCCCCCCCACGGGGCCTTTTAAACCCCACACTGGGACTCTACCCCCACACTGGACCCTACCCAAACCTGGAATTTACTTTCCCCCACTGGACTTTTACCACAAACTGGACTCTACCCCCCCCACGGACCCCTCCCCCCACTGGGGCTCTCCCCCCACAATGGGGCCCACCCCCAACACTGGGCTCTACCACACACGGGGTTTTACCCCCCCACTGGACTTCCCCCACAATGGACTCTCCCCCACACTGGATTTTACCCACACAGGCTCTACCCACCCCACTGGGCCCCTTAAACCCCCCCACTGGACCCCTACCCACAAAATTTGGGCCTTTTCCCCCAAAAATGGGTTTACCCCCAAAATGGACTCTACCCCACAATGGAACCCCTTTCCCAAATCACTTTGGGCTTACCCCAACCCCTGGAACCCACCCCACAAATGGGGGGCTCAAACCCCCCCACTGGGGCTCTACCAACACTGGGGCTCCCACCACCCCAAATGGACTCTACCACACACTGGACTCTACACACACACTGGACTCTCCCTGGACTTAACCCCCCACACTGGGGCCTACCCAAACAATGGAATCTACCAAACACTGGATCTACCCAAACACTGGGACCCTACCAAAAACAATGGAACCCCTACCCTGGACCTACCCACCCCAATGGGCTCTAAACCCCCACACGGGGCTTACCCCCACAATTGGGGGCCCACCCACACACCCGGGCTTACCCAAAACATGGACCCACCCCCACACTTGGGGCTCTACCCCACACAATGGACTCTACCCCCACCCCTGGGGCCTACCCCACACTGGGCTCTACCCCCCCACTGGACCCACCCCCACACTGGACTTACCCAATCCCCTGGACTCTACCCCCCCCCCTGGAATCTACCCCCACTGGGGCTCTACCCCCAAATGGAAAATCCCCCAAAACACGGACTCTACCCCCCCAAATGGACTCTTTCCACACACTGGACTCTACACACCCCCCTGGACTCTACCATGGACTCTACCCACACACTGGGGCTCACCCCCACAATGGACTCTACCACCCCCCTGGACTCACCCAATCACTGGGGACTTACACACCCCATGGGGACTCTACCAAATTTTGGGTTACCACCCACTGGACTCTCCCCCCACCACTGGACTCTACCCCACCACTGGGACTCTACCCACCCCCATGGAATCTACTTTACACAAAAAGGGCTCTAACCCCCCACTGGGAAAAATTTACCCCCCACAATGGACCTCCCCACTCACTGGACCCACCCACACAAATGGATTACCAAATCACTGGACTTTTACCCCCAAAACCCGGGGCTCTACCCAACCCCAAATGGGGCTCTACCCACACACTGGGCCCCCCTACCCTCACAATGGACTCAAACCCCACACCCCAATGGACCAAACCCCACCAAATGGACTCTACCCAAACACGGACTCTTACCCACACACTGGACTTTTACCCCCCCTCACTGGACAAAACCCCACACACGGACTCCCCACACACTTTGGGCCTAACCCCCACAATGGGTTACCCAATCACTGGAAATCTACCCCCCCCACGGAAACCCTAACCCAAAAACCCCTGGACCTTTCCCCACACCTGGACTCCACAAACCTGGGGCTCTACCCCCACCCTGGACTTACCCCACACACTGGACTCTACCCCCACACTGGACTCTACCACCACACTGGACTCTACCCAATCTCACTGGACTCTACCCCCACAATGGACTCTCCCCCCCACACTGGGACTCTACCACACACTGGGACTCTACCCCAACTCACTGGACTCTACCCCCGCACTGGGACTCCACCCCCACCACACTGGACCTTACCAACTCACTGTAACTTCTTTTTACCCACACCACTGGACTTACCCAACTCACTGGACTCTACCCCCACACACTGGACTCTACCACACACTGGACTCTACCCCACACACATGGACTCTACCACACTGGATCTACCCCCACACTGGACTCTACCCCCACACTGGACTCTACCCCACACATGGACTCTACCCAAAACACTGGACTCTACACACACACAGGACTCTACCCACACACTGGACATCTACCACACACTGGACTCTACCCCCCACACTGGACTCTACCCCCACATTGGACTCCACCCCCACACACTGGACTCTACCCACACACTGGACTCCACCCTACACACTGGACTCTACCCACTCACTGGACTCTACCCCCACACTGGACTCTACCCCCACACTGGACTCTACCACACACTGGACTCTACCCACACACTGGACCCTACCCACACACTGGACTCTACCCACACACTGGACTCTACCCACACACTGGACTCTACCCACACACTGGACTCTACCCACACACTGGACTCTACCCCCACACTGGACCCTACCCCCACACTGGTCTCCACCCCCACACACTCACACATACTTACACTGACACCCCAACACACACTTACAGACACTTTCACACTCATCACATACGCTGCTGCTACTTTACCCCTCCCTATATGTACAGTGAGGGAAAAAAGTATTTGATCCCGTGCTGATTTTGTACGTTTGCCCACTGACAAAGAAATGATCAGTCTATAATTTTAATGGTAGGTTTATTTGAACAGTGAGAGACAGAATAACAACAACAAAATCCAGAAAAACGCATGTCAAAAATGTTATAAATGGATTTGCATTTGAATGAGGGAAATAAGTATTTCACCCCCTCTCAATCAGAAAGATTTCTGGCTCCCAGGTGTCTTTTATATAGGTAACGAGTTGAGATTAGGAGCACACTCTTAAAGGGAGCGCTCCTAATCTCCGTTTGTTACCTGTATAAAAGACACCTGTCCACAGAAGCAATCAGTCAATCAGATTCCAAACTCTCCACCATGGCCAAGACCAAAGAGCTCTCCAAGGATGTCAGGGACAAGATTGTAGACCTACACAAGGCTGGAATGGGATACAAGACCATCGCCAAGCAGCTTGGTGAGAAGGTGACAACAGTTGGTGCGATTAATCGCAAATGGAAGAAACACAAAATAACTGTCAATCTCCCTCGGCCTGGGGCTCCATGCAAGATCTCACCTCGTGGAGTTGCAATGATCATGAGAACGGTGAGGAATCAGCCCAGAACTACACAGGATGATCTTGTCAATGATCTCAAGGCAGCTGGGACCATAGTCACCAAGAAAACAATTGGTAACACACTACGCCGTGAAGGACTGAAATCCTGCAGCGCCCGCAAGGTCCCCCTGCTCAAGAAAGCACATATACAGGGCCGTCTCAAGTTTGCCAATGAACATCTGCATGATTCAGAGGTGAACTGGGTGAAAGTGTTGTGGTCAGATGAGACCAAAATCGAGCTCTTTGGCATCAATTCAACTCGCCGTTTTTGGAGGAGGAGGAATGCTGCCTATGACCCCAAGAACACCATCCCCACCGTCAAACATGGAGGTGGAAACATTATGCTTTGGGGGTGTTTTTCTGCTAAGGGGACAGGACAACTTCACCGCATCAAAGGGACGATGGACGGCGCCATGTACCATCAAATCTTGGGTGAGAACCTCCTTCCCTCAGCCAGGGCATTGAAAATGGGTAATGGAAGTGTATTCCAGCATAACAATGACCCAAAACCCACGGCCAAGGCAACAAAGGAGTGGCTCAAGAAGAAGCACATTAAGGTCCTGGAGTGGCCTAGCCAGTCTCCAGACCTTAATCCCATAGAAAATATGTGGAGGGAGCTGAAGGTTTGAGTTGCCAAACGTCAGGCTTGAAACTTTAATGACTTGGAAAAGATCTGCAAAGAGGAGTGGGACAAAATCCCTCCTGAGATGTGTGCAAACCTGGTGGCCAACGACGAGAAAAGTCTGACCTCTGTGATTGCCAACAAGGGTTTTGCCACCAAGTACTAAGTCTTGTTTTGCAGAGGGGTCAAATACTTATTTCCCTCATTAAAATGCAAATACATTTATAACATTTTTGATTTTCTGGATTTTTTTGTTGTTATTCTGTCTCTCACTGTTCAAATAAACCTACCATTAAAATTATAGACTGATCATGTCTTTGTCAGTGGGCAAACGTACAAAATCAGCAGGGGATCAAATACTTTTTTCCCTCACTGTATATATCTACCTCAACTACCACGTACCCCTAGAGCCATGGTATTACCTCGTACCTCTGCATATCGACTAGGTAATGGTACTCCCTGTATATAGCCATGGTATTACCTCGTACCTCTGCATATCGACTAGGTAATGGTACTCTCTGTATAAAGCATGTTATTACCTCGTACGTCTGCATATCGACTAGGTAATGGTACTCTCTGTATAAAGCATGTTATTACCTCGTACCTCTGCATATCGACTAGGTAATGGTACTCTCTGTATAAAGCATGCTATTACCTCGTACCTTTGCATATCGACTAGGTAATGGTACTCTCCGTATAAAGCATGTTATTACCTCGTACCCCTGCATATCGACTAGGTAATGGTACTCTCTGTTTAAAGCATGTTATTACCTCGTACCTCTGCATATCGACTAGGTAATGGTACTCTCTGTATAAAGCATGGTATTACCTCGTACCCCTGCATATCGACTAGGTAATGGTACTCTCTGTTTAAAGCATGTTATTACCTCGTACCTCTGCATATCGACTAGGTAATGGTACTCTCTGTATAAAGCATGTTATTACCTCGTACCTCTGCATATCGACTAGGTAATGGTACTCTCTGTTTAAAGCATGTTATTACCTCGTACCTCTGCATATCGACTAGGTAATGGTACTCTCTGTATAAAGCATGTTATTACCTCGTACCTCTGCATATCGACTAGGTAATGGTACTCTCTGTTTAAAGCATGTTATTACCTCGTACCCCTGCATATCGACTAGGTAATGGTACTCTCTGTATAAAGCATGTTATTACCTCGTACCTCTGCATATCGACTAGGTAATGGTACTCTCCGTATAAAGCATGTTATTACCTCGTACCTCTGCATATCGACTAGGTAATGGTACTCTCTGTTTAAAGCATGTTATTACCTCGTACCTCTGCATATCGACTAGGTAATGGTACTCTCTGTTTAAAGCATGTTATTACCTCGTACCCCTGCATATCGACTAGGTAATGGTACTCTCTGTATAAAGCATGGTATTACCTCGTACCTCTGCATATCGACTAGGTAATGGTACTCTCTGTTTAAAGCATGTTATTACCTCGTACTAACTGCATGTTTGAGCTTTTTTCAACTAACATTTATTTGTTTATATCCATAAAAATGATGCCAGCTGATTCATGATTTCGACTGGCTGAGAAACGCTGCCTGCCTGTCCGTCTCGTCCCGACTCCCGACCCATTCATTACTATGGGACAGCTGGAGATCGAGTTTGAATATTGAAACAATGTTGCAGAGAGACAGACAGCAAGGTTTATAAAAATCTTTTGAAAACTAAATGTTATTCTAAAATAAATGTGAGATAATGTCTAGATGCTGAATATAGTGGAGATCAAGTTTATAAATGACCTGGCTGGGCTGATGAGACAGTGGATGGCGCAGTCAGAGGGAACAGAGTAAATAGGCATTTTAACGTCATAGATTTAGCCGGTGGTAACTTGAGCCTGTCCTCCTATAGCTCCTCCCACCAGCCTCCTCTGCTGCCCGTGTATGCCTTCAGCCTGTCTACACAGCTCAAGACTGCATGAATAAACTAATTGGTCAAGGTTGTTCAGAGCTCGGATTCAGCTAACAGTCCTGATTGTTGACAGGAGGTGAGAATTATTGAGAACTGCTGAACTTGCTCACACAGATGCAACACTGACATGACATACACAGACACACCTGGTCAGGAGGTTATCCCAGTCAGGAGGTTATCCCATGTGGAGATACAGAATAAAGAGACTATTAGAGGATGAGGACATACCCAATTAGAATTAGAACACGTTTAATAACTTTGAACATTGGCATTTCAAATGTTCCGAAAGTTATTGTCAGACTTTTCATAACGATGTTGTGCCTCTATGGTCATAAGTAGTGCTCTATATAAGGGACGCAGCCGGAGTATTTCCCACAGAGAACATGAAAGAATAGAAGGGTCTTTAGGTTTTTAGCAGTCCCTCGTGTTGCCTTTGAGCAGACGGAACCAGAGCTGATGGGTCCAACACCACGTTTGTAGAGCGCTAGGGTAAAAAAAAAATAATATGGTTTCCATCCAGAGGGAAACACTAAGACACACACACACTCATCCATAAGGGGAACACTAAGACACACACTCATCCATAAGGGGAACACTAAGACACACACACACTCATCCATAAGGGGAACACTGAGCAGTTTGTGGTTTACCCAGTCTGCTGCTGGCTGGAGAGTGGTAATATTAACACTCTGAGCAGTTTGTGGTTTCCCCAATCTGCTGTCTTAATAATGCATGTCTGGCGCATGAAAAGTACTCACAGACTGGAATAATAAATCAGTGTGGATGTGGAAAGTTTCCGAGCCAGAGGGTTGTCTTCTGCACCACCAGCAGTTTTATGGACATCAGAAAAAAGGAGGAGTGGAACACAGAAGAGAGATGTGAGGGAAAGAGCGATATAGAGAGAGAGATATAGGAGAGAGAGAGTAGAGAGAGATGAGATCTGCTCTATCTATAATATCTCTTTCTATGCTAGCTATATAGATCGTCTCTATCTCTCATCGCTGCGCTCTCTCCCTCTCTATCTTAATCTCTCCATCTCCTCTCTCTCTCTCTCTCTCTCTCGCTCTCTGTAACAACATGGCTGTGTCTCAGTCTCTGCGTGTGAAGAGATATATTTTATATTCACGATGTGGAGATGAGTGTGACAAGATTCATTCTCATCTGAAGTTATTTATTTGTGTTAAGATCACAGTTTCTGATGTAATAGAGGAGATGAAAGCACGGTGCTAATCGCTGGTGTTCCTCTCTGAAGTGAGAGCAGGGAGATAGAGATCATCTATAATTCACCACCTACCACCTCATATTTCCTACTGAACACTAGAGGAGAGAGGGGGATGTGGAGAAAGAGAGAGAGAGAGAGAGAGAGAGAGGAGAGAGAGAGAGAGAGAGAGAGAGAGAGAGAGAGAGAAAGGCGAAGATAGAGAGAGAGAGAAAGAGAGCTGTTAATGAAAGCACCGCCTGCCTCTCCCCATCCCCTATAAACATATTCTCTAAAAACAATAACACCCCCTTTCTCTCGCTCTCTCTTTCTCTCTCTGTCTGAAAGCACCGCCTTTCTCTCCTCCTATCCCCTATTGATATCCCTGTCTGAAAGCTCAGCCAGTCTCTCCTCCTATCCCCTATAGGGGTGGGAGGGCCAAGAGACCTGAGGTGGCAGAACGGAGTACTCGGGTTGGTGTGAAGGGTTTGAGCATAGCCTGAATGTAGTGGATGCGAGCTTCGACTGGAAGCCAGTGGAGTGTGCGGAGGAGCGGGGTGAAATGAGAGAACTTGGGAAGGTTGAAAACCAGGCTGGCTGTGGCATTCTGGATAAGTTGCAGGGGTTTGATGGCAGAAGTGGGGATTCCAGCCTACAGAGAGTTGCAGTAGTCCAGACCGGAGAGGACAAGTGCCTGGATTTGGACCTGTGCCGCTTCCTGTGTTAGGTAGGTACTGCTTTCATGTTTGCAGAGAACAACAGGGTGTTGTCCAGGGTCACGCCAAGGTTCTTTGCACTCTGGGAGGGCGACACTGTGGAGTTGTCAACTGTCATGGAGAGGTCTTAGAGTGGGCAGGCCTTCCCCCGGGAGGAAGTGCAGTTCCGTCTTGTCGAGGTTGAGCTTGAGGTGGTGGGCCAACTTCCAAGTTGAGATATCTGCCAGGCACGCAGAGGTGCGTGTCGCTACTTGGGTGTCAGAAGGGGGGGAAAGAGAAAAGTAGTTGAGTGTCGTCCGCATAGCGATGATGGGAGAGACCATGTGAGGATATGACGGAACCGAGTGACTTGGTGTATAGAGAGAAGAGGAGAGCCACCAGTAGTGAGAGTACGTGGTGCAGACACAGATCCTCTCCACATCACCTGGTAGGAGCAGCCTGCCAGGTAGGATGCTATCCAAGAGTGTGCATAGCCTGAGACCCCCAGCCCTGAGAGGGTGGAGAGGAGGACCTGATGGTTCACGGTGTCAAAGGCAGCGGATAGATCTAGGACGATGAGAACGGAGGAGAGAGAGTCAGCTTTGGCAGTGCGGAGAGCCTCCGTGACATAGGAAGAGCTGTCTCGGTTGAGTGACCCATCTTGAAGCCTGACTGGTGAGGGTCAAGAAGATAGTTCTGAGAGAGATAGAGAGAGAGTTGGTCAGAGATAGCACGCTCAAGTGTTTTGGGTCACTCGGGAGCCCCAGGTCTATAGTTTTCATGTCAGATGAGTTGAGTGTTGGTTTCTTGAGGAGGGGAGCAACTCGGACCATTTTGAAGACAGAGGGGACGCAGCCAGTGGTCAGGGATGAGTTGATGAGGAAAGTGAGGAATGGGAGAAGGTCTCCAGAGATGGTCTGGAGAAGGGAGGAGGGTATGGGGTCGAGCGGGCAGGTTGTCGGATAGCCAGACCTCATTAGTCGCAGGATGTCATCTGGAGAGAGAGGGGAGAAAGAGGTCAAGGCGTAGGGTAGTTCTGTGTGAGTGAGACCAGTGGACTCAATAGGCTGAGTGAATGAGTAGCGGATGTCAACCAAAGTGGTTGACAAAGTGGTTGACAAAGTTGTCCGCAGAGAGGGAGGAGGGAGGGGGAGGGGATGGAGGATTAAGGAGGGAGGAGAAGGCAGAAGCTTGAAATGTAGTGTGGTAGTAAGTGGCTTTAGCAGCGGATACAGAGGAAGAGAAGGTAGAGAGGAGGGAGTGAAAGGATGGCTTTAGCAGCAGATACAGAGGAAGAGAAGGTAGAGAGGAGGGAGTGAAAGGATGGCTTTAGCAGCGGATACAGAGGAAGAGAAGGTAGAGAGGAGGGAGTGAAAGGATGGCTTTAGCAGCAGAAACAGAGGAAGAGAAGGTAGAGAGGAGGGAGGGAAAGGATGATAGGTCCTCCGGAAGTTTAGTTCTCTTCCATTTTCGCTCAGCTGCCCGCAGCCCTGTTCTGTATGCTCGCAATGAGTCACTCAGCCACGGAGCAGGACGAGAGGGCTGAGCCGGCCGGGAGGAAAGGGGACAGTGCGAGTCATAGGATGCGGAAAGGGAGAAGAGTAAGGTCGAAGAGGCAGAATCAGGAGACAGAAGTGAGAAGAATTTAGCAGAAGGGAGAGATGATAGGATCGAAGAGGAGAGAGTAGTGGGAGTGTTAGAGCGAAGATTGCAACGGTGCATGACCATCTGCGCAGGGGGTGAGTGGTTAGGTTTGGAGAGAGGGGGGTTGCAGAGAGATTAGTATGCCAACATCCTCTAGTAAAGATGAGGTCAAGTGTATTGCCTGCCTTGTGTGTTGGAGGGGATTGGGAAAGGGTGAGGTCAAAAGAGGCAAGGAGGGAAAAGAGAGTTGGAAAGAAATGAATCGAAGGCAGACGTTGAGAGGTTGAAGTCGCCAAGTACAAAGAGCGGTGAGCCATCGTCAGGAAATGAGCTTATCAAGCTCATTGAGGAACTCTCCAAGGGCACCTGCGATAGATGACAATAATGTTAAGCTTGAGTGGACAAGTGACAGTGACAGCATGGAATTCAAATGAGGAGACGGACAGGTGAGAGAAATAGAAAATCTTCACTTAGGAGAAATGAGTAGACTTGTGCCACCACCGTGACGACCAGATGCTCTTGGACTTTGAGAGAAAACATAGTCAGATAAAGAAAGAGCAGCTGGAGTAGCAGTGTTCTCTGGGGTGATCCATGTCTCCATCAGGGCCAAAAAGTCAAGGGACTGAAGGGCAGCATAGGCTGAGATGAACTCAGCGTTCTTCACCACAGATCGGCAGTTCCAAACACTGCCAGAGACCCAGAATTCCACATGGGTTGTGCGTGCAGGGTACACTAAATTAGAAGGGGTTGCAGCCAAGGGGTGGGGAGCGTCTGTAAAGCCTACAGGGAGAGGAGCAGCCAAGGGGTGGGGAGCGTCTGTAAAGCGTACAGGGAGAGGAGCAGCCAAGGGGTGGGGAGCGTCTGTAAAGCGTACAGGGAGAGGAGCAGCCAAGGGGTGGGGAGCGTCTGTAAAGCGTACAGGGAGAGGAGCAGCCAAGGGGTGGGGAGCGTCTGTAAAGCGTACAGGGAGAGGAGCATACAGGTATAGAAAACACACACATAATTCACAAAGCTACAAAATAGCTAAATTAGATAATCTATAAATAACTAGGTAAGATACTGAAGTGAGAGAGTGGTGTGGAGCCACCCCCTCTTTCCTTCCTCGAATAACTCCACAGAACAACTCGGCAGAACTGTCTTTGTTTCGGCAACGGTCTTAGTTTAGCAACAAAACCGCCACTATCTTCTCATGCTTTATTGATTTCAAAAAAAGCTTTTGACTCAATTTGGCATGCTATACATATTGATGGAAAGTGGTGTTGGGGGAAAAACATACAACAATATAAAAACCATGTACACAAACAACACGTGTGAGGTTAAAATTAGCAAATAACACACACATTTCTTTCCACAGGACCATGGGGTGAAACAGGGATGCAGCTTAATGCCCACCCTCTTCAACATATATATAAACGAATTGGCGAGGACACTAGAACAGTATCCAGCACCCTGCCTCACCCTACTAGAATCTGAAGTCAAATGTCTACTGTTTGCTGACGATCTGGTGCTTCTGTCCCCAACCAAGGAGGGCCTACAGCAGCACCTAGATCTTCTGCACAGATTCTGTCAGACCTGGGTCCTGAGAGTAAATCTCACTAAGACAAGGATAATGGTGTTCCAAAAGAGGTCCAGTTGCCAACCCAGCAATAGACAATATAATCGAGCTCCACCGAGCTATAATCTTCTCTACAATAAACAATCACACACAGGGGACAGAAGGATCACTTATACAGGTACTGATGAGGGGCTATGAACCAGGTGTGTGTAATAAACAAGACAAAACAAATGGAATGAAGATATGAGGAGCGGCAGTGGCTAGAAGGCCGGAGATGACGAACGCCTGCCTGAACAAGGAGAGGAGGCAGCTTCGGAGGAAGTCGTGACAAAACAAGAATTCACAAAATGGAATTGGAAAACATGTCCTCTGGTCTGATGAAACTAAAATAGAACTGTTTGGCCATAATGACCATCGTTATGTTTGGAGGAAAAAGGGGGAACTTGCAAGCCGAAGAACACCACACCAACCGTGAAGCACGGGGGTGGCAGCATCATGCTGTGGTGGTGGCAGGAGGGACTGGTGCACTTCACAAAATAGATGGCATCATGAGGAAGGACAGTTTTGTGGATATATTGAAGCAACATCTCAAGACATCATTCAGGAAGTTAAAGCTTGGTCGCAAATGGGTCTTCCAAATGGACAATGACCCCAAGCATGCTTCCAAAATTGTGGCAAAATGGCTTAAGGACAACAAAGTCAAGGTATTGGAGTGGACATCACAAAGTCCTGACCTCAATCCTATAGAATATTGGGTTAAATGTCAGGAATTTTGAAAAACTGAGTTTAAATGTATTTGGCTAAGGTGTATGTAAATTTCCGACGTCAACTGTACATACACAACCCATGTTTCAATTGTCTCAAGGCTTTAACCTGTATGTAACCTCTTTTATTCTCCTCAGGACTTTGAACAGGCCCTTCATTCGCACCCTTTGCCTCGATGACAGAGTCGTGGCTGAACGACAACATGGACAACATACAGCTGGCGGGCTATACGCTACATCGGCAGGATAGAACGGCTGACTCCGGTAAGACAAGGGGTGGCGGTCTGTGTCTATTTGTAAACATCAGCTGGTCCATCAAATCTAATACTAAGGAAGTCTCGAGGTTTTGCTCGCCTGAGGTAAAGTATCTCAAGATGAGCTGTAGACCACACTATTTACCATGAGAGTTTTCATCTATATTTTTCGTAGCTGTCTATTTACCACCACAAACCGATGCAGGCACTAAGACCGCACTCAATGAGTTGTATAAGGCCAAAAGTGAACAGGAAAATGCTCATCCAGAGGCAACGCTCCTAGTGGCCGGGGACTTTAATGCAGGGAAACTTAAATCCTTCTACCAGCATGTTAAATGTGCAACCAGAGGGAAAAAAAACTCTAGACCACCTTTACTCCACACACAGAGACACATAAAAAGCTCTCCCTCACCCTCCATTTGTCAAATCTAACCATAACTCTATCCTCCTGATTACTGCTTAAAAGCAAAAACTAAAGCAGGAAGCACCAGTGACACTGTGAATAAGGAAGTGGCTAGCGGGCTGTATGTTGTCCATGTCGTCATTCAGCCACGACTCGGTGAAAGATATTACAGTTTTTAATGTCCCGTACATTAAATGGCATTGAGGAGTACACCACATCAGTCACTGGCTTCATCAATAAGTGCATCAATGACGTTGTCCCCACAGTGACCGTATGTACATACCCCAACCAGAAGCCATGGATTACAGGCCACATCCGCACTGAGCTAAAGGGTATAGCTAACGCTTTCAAGGAGCGGGACACTAACCCGGAAGCTTATAAGAAATCCCGCTATGCCCTCCGACGAACCATCAAACAGGCAAAGAGTCAATAGAGGACTAAGATTGAATCGTACTACACCGGCTTTGATACTCGTCGTATTTGGCAGGGCTTGAAAACTATTACAGACTACAAAGGGAAGCACATCCGCGAGCTGCCTACCAGACGAGCTAAATCACTTCTACAGTGAGGGAAAAAAGTATTTGATCCCCTGCTGATTTTGTATGTTTGCCCACTGACAAAGACATGATCAGTCTATAATTTCAATGGTAGGTTTATTTGAACAGTGAGAGACAGAATAACAACAACAAAAATCCAGAAAAACGCATGTCAAAAATGTTATGAATTGATTTGCATTTTAATGAGGGAAATAAGTATTTGACCCCTCTGCAAAACATGACTTAGTACTTGGTGGCAAAACCCTTGTTGGCAAAACAGAGGTCATACGTTTCTTGTAGTTGGCCACCAGGTTTGCATACATCTCAGGAGGGATTTTGTCCCACTCCTTTTTGCAGATCTTATCCAAGTCATTAAGGTTTCGAGGCTGACGTTTGGCAACTCGAACCTTCAGCTCCCTCCACAGATTTTCTATGGGATTAAGGTCTGGAGACTGGCTAGGCCACTCCAGGACCTTAATGTGCTTCTTCTTGAGCCACTCCTTTGTTGCCTTGGCCGTGTGTTTTGGGTCATTGTCATGCTGGAATACCCATCCACGACCCATTTTCAATGCCCTGGCTGAGGGAAGGAGGTTCTCACCCAAGATTTGACGGTACATGGCCCCGTCCATCGTCCCTTTGATGTGGTCAAATTGTCCTGTCCCCTTAGCAGAAAAACACCCCCAAAGCATAATGTTTCCACCTCCATGTTTGACGGTGGGGATGGTGTTCTTGGGGTCATAGGCAGCATTCCTCCTCCTCCAAAAACGGTGAGTTGAATTGATGCCAAAGAGCTCGATTCACAACACTTTCACCCAGTTCTCCTCTGAATCATTAAGATGTTCATTGGAAAACTTCAGACGGGCCTGTATATGTGCTTTCTTGAGCAGGGGGACCTTGCGGTCACTGCAGGATTTCAGTCCTTCACAGCGTAGTGTGTTACCAATTGTTTTCTTGGTGACTATGGTCCCAGCTGCCTTGAGATCATTGACAAGATCCTCCCGTGTTGTTCTGGGCTGATTCCTCTCCGTTCTCATGTTCATTGCAACTCGACGAGGTGAGATCTTGCATGGAGCCCCAGGCCGAGGGAGATTGACAGTTATTTTGTGTTTCTTCCATTTGCGAATAATAACACCAACTGTTGTCACCTTCTCACCAAGCTGCTTGGTGATGGTCTTGTAGCCCATTCCAGCCTTTTGTAGGTCTACAATCTTGTCTCTGACATCCTTGGAGAGTTCTTTGGTCTTGGCCATGGTGGAGAGTTTGGAATCTGATTGATTGATTGCTTCTGCGCACAGGTGTCTTTTATACAGGTAACAAGCTGAGATTAGGAGCACTCCCTTTAAGAGTGCGCTATTAATCTCAGCTCGTTATCTGTATAAAAGACACCTGGGAGCCAGAAATCTTTCTGATTGAGAGGGGGTAAAATACTTATTCCCCTCACTGTATGCTCGCTTCAAGGCAAGCAACACTGAAGCATGCATGAGAGCATCACTTGTTTTTAAGCAGGTCAACATTCACAAGGCCGCAGGGCCAGACGGATTACCAGGATGTGTACTCCAAGCATGTGCTGACCAACTGGCAAGTGTCTTCACTGACATTTTCTACATGTCCCTGACTGAGTCAGTAATACCAACATGTTTCAAGCAGACCACCATAATCCCTGTGCCCAAGAACACTAAGATAACCTGCCTAAATTATAAAAAATGCACTCACTAAAACTGTGAGTCATTCTGGATAAGAGCGTCTGCAAAATGACTAAAATGTAAATGTAAATGACTACTGACCCGTAGCACTCACGTCTGTAGCCATGAAGTGCTTTGAAAGGCTGGTCATGGCTCACATCAACACCATTATCCCAGAAACCCTAGACCCACTCCAATTTGCATACCGCCCCAACAGATCCACAGATGATGCAATCTCTATTGCACTCCACACTGCCCTTTTCCACCTGGACAAGAGGAACACCTATGTGAAAATGCTATTCATTGCCTACAGCTCAGCGTTCAACACCATAGTGCTCTCAAAGCTCATCACTAACCTAAGGACCCTGGGACTAAACACCTCCCACTGCAACTGGATTCTGGACTTCCTGACGGGCCGCCCCCAGGTGGTAAGGGTAGGTAATAACAGCCCCTTATGGCCGACATTTAGGGACCCTAGCCGCGTCCCTCAGAGCATGTGCAGACCAGCTGGCTGGTGTGTTTACGGACACATTCAATCTCTCCCTTTGCCAGTCTGCTGTTCCCACATGCTTCAAGATGGCCACCATTGTTCCTGTACCCAAGAAAACAAAGGTAACTGAACTAAATGACTAGCGCCCTGTAGCACTCACCTCTGTCATCATGAAGTGCTTTGAGAGACTAGTCAAGGATCATATTACCTCTACCTAACCTGTCAACCTAGACCCACTCCAATTTGCTTACCGCCCCAATTGATCCACAGAAGATGCAATCGCCATTGCACTGCACACTGCCCTATCCCATCTGGACAAGAGGAATACCTATGTAAAAATGCTGTTCATTGACTATAGCTCAGCATTCAACATCATTATGCTCGAGGCCCTGGGTCTGAACCCCGCCCTGTGCAAGTGGGTCCTGGACTTCCTGACGGGCCGCCCCCAGGTGGTGAAGGTAGGAAACAATATCTCCACTTCGCTAATCCTCAACACTGGGGCCCCACAAGGGTGCATGCTCAGCCCCCTCCTGTACTCCCTGTTCACCCATGACAGCGTGGCCAAGCACACCTCCAACTCAATCATCAAGTTTGCAAATTCGGCTTAGCACCTAAAACCCTCACAAACATTTACAGATGCACAATTGAGAGCATCCTGTCGGGCTGTATCACCGCCTGGTACGGCAACTGCACCGCCCACAACCGCAGGGCTCTCCAGAAGGTGGTGCTATCTGCCGAACGCATTACCGGGGGCAAAATACCCGCCCTCCAAGACACATACAGCACCTGATGTCACAGGATGACCAAAAAGATCATCAAGGACATCAACCACCCGAGCCACTGCCTGTTCACCCCGCTATCATCCAGAAGGCGAGGTCAGTACAGGTGCATCAAAGCTGGGACTGAGAGAATGAAAAACAGCTTCTATCTCAAGGCCATCAGACTGTTAAATAGCCATCACTAGCACATTAGAGGCTGCTGCTGCCTATTGAAATCACTGGCCACTTTAAGAAATGGAACACTAGACACTTTAATAATGTTTACATATCTTGCACTACTCATCTCATATGTATATACTGCATTCTATTCTATAATATTCTACTGTATCTTAGTCCATGCCGCTCTGTCATTGCTTGTCCATATATGTATATATTCTTAAATCCCATTCCTTACTAGTTTTGTGTGTATTGGGTATATGTTGTGAAATTGTTAGATATTACTTGTTAGATATTATTGCACTGTCGGAGCTAGAAGCACAAGCATTTCACTACACCCGCTATAACATCTGCTAAACATGTGTATGTGACAAATACAATTTGATTTGGTTTATTTGGGTGCGTGCTCAGTCCCTTCCTGTACTCTATGGATGATTTTCTATGTTGTAGAATGAAACGCCTTAAATGCTTATGGATTAAGAAGCAATTAAAGGGTTAAAACAAAGCAGAGACATTTCTTTAGTGCAAATACGCTGTGCTTCTGATAATGGATGATTCCCTCTAACTCCCTGCAGCTGGTCTGGGTATGGCAATGACATGTGATGGAGATACAACTTCTCGTTCTAGCTGTGTGGAGATAGGAGTAACAATGGAACTAGTGTTGTCACTTGTTTGTGCTTATGACCTGACACACACATAGTCACATGCACATAGTCACAAGGAAAAACCATAGTGGCTCAGGGTCCTGGGAGGATGGCTGTTGGGACAGGCTTAAATGTTTGTGCTTGAGAATGGGTTATGGACATGACATGTTTAAAACATGTTTAAGTATTGATTGATATGTTTTATAATGTGTTATGAAATGATAAGGGTAAAACAGAATGAACATGATTGATACTTTGTACTCCAAATGCATGCCTGGATAGTGAATAAAGTCAATACATTGTTCTTTGACGTACGTATGTATATAATTATTTGAGTCACGCCACCAATATAATGAGATAAGGGACAGAGGCCCCATTTAGAGAAACACACGTAGCCCTAGTGAGTAAACAACATGTGACAGCGAAGGATGTTAATCATGTACATATAATAGGGTAACTGTGTGCAATAACTATGCATTTGTGTCTGTATAAAAGGAGAGCTCTGAGTCAGGAAAATCATCTCTTGTTGCTTCGTGTAATAAAATTATTTTTTCATTCTACAAAAACTCTGGAAGAACTTTTGATTTTTAACAAGTATAGTGATAATTATCCACGACAACTCCATGTTCACCCATGACTGCATAGCCAGGCACAACTCCAACACCATCATTAAGTTTGCCAACGACACAACAATGGTAGGCCAGATCACCGACAATGATGAGACAGCCTATATGGAGGAGGTCAGAGACCTGGCCGTGTGGTGCCAGGATAACAACCTCTCCCTCAACATGATCAAGACAAAGGAGATGATTGTGGACTACAGGAAAAAAAAGAGGACTGAGCACGCCCCCATTCTCATCGACGGGGCTGTAGTGGAACAGGTTGAGAGCTTCAAGTTCCTTGGTGTCCACATCACCAACAAATCAATATGGATGGTGTTAAGAGATAGAAGGGTTAGCACAAAAACACCCCCAAAGCATAATGTTTCCAACCTCCATGTTTGACGGTGGGGATGGTGTTCTTGGGGTCATAGGCAGCATTCCTCCTCCTCCAAACACCGCGAGTTGAGTTGATGCCAAAGAGCTCGATTTTGGTCTCATCTGACCACAACACTTTCACCCAGTTCTCCTCTGAATCATTCAGATGTTCATTGGAAAACTTCAGACAGGCATGTACAGTGGGGGAAAAAAGTATTTAGTCAGCCACCAATTGTGCAAGTTCTCCAACTTAAAAAGATGAGAGAGGCCTGTAATTTTCATCATAGGTACACGTCAACTATGACAGACAAAATTAGAGAAAAAAATTCCAGAAAATCACATTGTAGGATTTTTTATGAATTTATTTGCAAATTATGGTGGAAAATAAGTATTTGGTCAATAACAAAAGTTTCCCAATACTTTGTTATATACCCTTTGTTGGCAATGACACAGGTCAAACGTTTTCTGTAAGTCTTCACAAGGTTTTCACACATTGTTGCTGGTATTTTGGCCCATTCCTCCATGCAGATCTCCTCTAGAGCAGTGATGTTTTGGGGCTGTCGCTGGGCAACACAGACTTTCAACTCGCTCCAATGATTTTCTATGGGGTTGAGATCTGGAGACTGGCTAGGCCACTCTAGGACCTTGAAATGCTTCTTACGAAGCCACTCCTTCGTTGCCCGGGCGGTGTGTTTGGGATCATTGTCATGCTGAAAGACCCAGCCACGTTTCATCTTCAATGCCCTTGCTGATGGAAGGAGGTTTTCACTCAAAATCTCACGATACATGGCCCCATTCATTCTTTCCTTTACACGGATCAGTCGTCCTTGTCCCTTTGCAGAAAAACAGCCCCAAAACATGATGTTTCCACCCCCATGCTTCACAGTAGGTATGGTGTTCTTTGGATGCAACTCAGCATTCTTTGTCCTCCAAACATGACAAGTTGAGTTTTTACCAAAAAAGTTATATTTTGGTTTCATCTGACCATATGACATGCTCCCAATCCTCTTCTGGATCATCCAAATGCACTCTAGCAAACTTCAGGCCTGGACATGTACTGGCTTAAGCAGGGGGATACGTCTGGCACTGCAGGATTTGAGTCCCTGGCGGCGTAGTGTGTTACTGATGGTAGGCTTTGTTACTTTGGTCCCAGCTCTATGCAGGTCATTCACTAGGTCCCCCCGTGTGGTTCTGGGATTTTTGCTCACCTTTCTTGTGATCATTTTGACCCCACGGGGTGAGATCTTGCGTCGAGCCCCAGATCGAGGGAGATTATCAGTGGTCTTGTATGTCTTCCATTTCCTAAAAATTGCTCCCACAGTTGATTTCTTCAAACCAAGCTGCTTACCTATTGCAGATTCAGTCTTCCCAGCCTGGTGCAGGTCTACAATTTTGTTTCTGGTGTCCTTTGACAGCTCTTTGGTCTTGGCCATAGTGGAGTTTGGAGTGTGACTGTTTGAGGTTGTGGACAGGTGTCTTTTATACTGATAACAAGTTCAAACAGGTGCCATTAATACAGGTAACGAGTGGAGGACAGAGGAGCCTCTTAAAGAAGAAGTTACAGGTCTGTGAGAGCCAGAAATCTTGCTTGTTTGTAGGTGACCAAATACTTATTTTCCACCATAATTTGCAAATAAATTCATTAAAAATCCTACAATGTGATTTTCTGGAGAGAAAAAAATCTCAATTTGTCTGTCATAGTTGACGGGTACCTATGATGAAAATTACAGGCCTCTCTCATCTTTTTAAGTGGGAGAACTTGCACAATTGGTGGCTGACTAAATGCTTTTTTCCCCCACTGTATATGTATATGTATGTTTATGTGTATGTATGTATGTATGTATGTATACATATATGTATGTATGTAGACTGCTCAAAAAAATATAAAGGGAACACTTTTTTCATTACATAGTTGTGCTGACAACAAAATCACACAAAAATTATCAATGGAAATCAAATTTATCAACCCATGGAGGTCTGGATTTGGAGTCACACTCAAAATTAAATTGGAAAACCACACTACAGGCTGATCCAACTTTGATGTAATGTCCTTAAAACAAGTCAAAATGAGGCTCAGTAGTGTGTGTGGCCTCCACGTGCCTGTATGACCTCCCTACAACGCCTGGGCATGCTCCTGATGAGGTGGCGGATGGTCTCCTGATGGATCTCCTCCCAGACCTGGACTAAAGCATCCGCCAACTCCTGGACAGTCTGTGGTGCAACGTGGCGTTGGTGGATTGAGCGAGACAAGATGTCCCAGATGTGCTCAATTGGATTCAGGTCTGGGGAACGGGCGGGCCAGTCCATAGCATCAATGCCTTCCTCTTGCAGGAACTGCTGACACACTCCAGCCACATGAGGTCTAGCATTGTCTTGCATTAGGAGGAACCCAGGGCCAACCGCACCAGCATATGGTCTCACAAGGGGTCTGAGGATCTCATCTCGGTACCTAATGGCAGTCAGGCTACCTCTGGCGAGCACATGGAGGGCTGTGCAGCCCCCCAAAGAAATGCCACCCCACACTATGACTGACCCACCACCAAACCGGTCATGCTGGAGGATGTTGCAGGCAGCAGAACGTTCTCCACGGCATCTCCAGACTCTGTCACGTCTGTCATGTGCTCAGTGTGAACCTGCTTTCATCTGTGAAGAGCACAGGGCGCCAGTGGCGAATTTGCCAATCTTGGTGTTCTCTGGCTAATGCCAAACGTCCTGCATGGTGTTGGGCTGTAAGCACAACCCCCTCATACCACCCTCATGGAGTCTGTTTCTGACCGTTTGAGCAGACACATGCACATTTGTGGCCTGCTCGAGGTCATTTTGCAGGGCTCTGGCAGTGCTCCTCCTGCTCCTCCTTGCACAAAGGCGGAGGTAGCAGTCCTGCTGCTAGGTTGTTGCCCTCCTACGGCCTCCTCCACGTCTCCTGATGTACTGGCCTGTCTCCTGGTAGCGCCTCCATGCTCTGGACACTACGCTGACAGACACAGCAAACCTTCTTGCCACAGCTCGCATTGATGTGCCATCCTGGATGAGCTGCACTACCTGAGCCACTAGTGTGGGTTGTAGACTCCGTCTCATGCTACCACTAGAGTGAAAGCACCACCAGCATTCAAAAGTGACCAAAACATCAGCCAGGAAGCATAGGAACTGAGAAGTGGTCTGTGGTCACCACCTGCAAAACCAGTCCTTTATTGGGGGTGTCTTGCTAATTGCCTATAATTTCCACCTGTTGTCTATTCCATTTGCACAACAGCATGTGAAATGTATTGTCAATCAGTGTTGCTTCCTACGTGGACAGTTTGATTTCACAGAAGTGTGATTGACTTGGAGTTACATTGTGTTGTTTAAGTGTTCCCTTTATTTTTTTGAGCAGTGTATATGTATTTGTAGTTTTTTTGCGGAAAAAAAAAAACGTATGGGGGATTGGAAGTGATGCAGACAATTACATTGATGGAAGTTACAATCTGTCTGCAATATTAAAGCTGATCTATCCCCTAAAAAAAAATATTAAAAAATAATAGTACTTTTTATCATGGTCCAAACACACCAAGACAGTCGTGAAGAGGGCACGACAAAGCCTATTCCCAGCAGGAGACTAAAAAGATTTGGCATGGGTCATCAGATCCTCAAAAAGTTCTACAGCTGCACCATCGAGAGCATCGTGACTGGTCGCATCACCGCCTGGTATGGCAACTGCTCGGCCTCCGACCGCAAGGCACTACAGAGGGTAGTGCGTACGGCCCAGTACATCACTGGGGCCAAGCTTCCTGCCATCCAGGACCTCTATACCATGGCTACCCGGACTATTTGCCCCCCCATCCTACCCCACCCCAACCCAACCCCCTCTTTTACTCTGCTGCTACTCTGTTGATTATTCATGCATAGTCACCTTAACTCTACCCACATGTACATATTACCTCAATTACCTCGACTAACCGGTGCCCCCGCACATTGACTCTGTACCGGTTTCCCATGTATATAACCTCCCTGCTGTTATTTTATTTTACTGCTGCTCTTTAATTATTTGCTATTTTTAAAAAAAAAATCTTAAACTGCATTGTTGGTTAAGGGCTTGTAAGTATGCATTTCACTGTAATGTCTACACCTGTTGTATTCGGCGCATGTGGCAAATACAATTTGATTGAAGTGGATTTAACAAGTGATATCAAAAAGGGATCATAGCTTTTATCTGGATTCCCCTGGTCAGTCGATGTGATGCATTAGGACAAAAAAATAAAAAAATAAAAATAAACTTTTAAGCGAGAAGTAGGCATTGGTCTGAAGTCAAAAAAGAAAGGAAATTCAGGAGCACCACAATGCCTACTTCACCCATGCTCTACCAAGGTTTCCAGCACAGCTTTAACCTACTACAGTAGCTATGTTGGTATTGTACTTCAAACTATGTGTAGGCAGATTACTTAGGATTCAAACCTTCCCATACTTTTGGAAATGTTAAAGAGTGCTTATATAGCTAAATGTCTATAGCATAGTTAAAATGGGAACACAATGTCAGATATGTTGTTTATTTATACAACAGATTAATGTATACTGAACAAAAATATAAATGCAATAGTGTTGGTCCCATGTTTCATGAGCTGAAATAAATGATCCAGAAATGTTCCATACTCACAAAAAGCTTATTTCGCTCAAATCGTTTGCACAAGTTTGTTTACATCCCTGTTAGTGAGCATTTCTCCTTTGCCAAGATAATCCATCCACCTGACAGCTGATTAAATAGCATGATCATTACATAGGTGCACCTTGTGCTGGGGACAATCAAAGGCCACTCTAAAATGTTATGTCTCACAACACAATGCCACAGATGTCTCAAGTTTTGAGGGATAGTGCAATGGGCATACTGAGTGCAGGAATGTCCACCAGAGCAGTTACCAGATAATTTAATGTTAATTTCCCTACCATAAGCCGCCTCCAACGTCGTTTTAGAGAATTTGGCAGTATGTCCAATTGGCCTCACAACCGCAGTCCAATTGTAACCACTCCAGCCCAGGTCCTCCACATCCGGCTTCTTTACCTGCGGGATCCTCTGAGACCAGCCACCCAGACAGCTGATGAAACTGTGAATTTGCACAAAAAAAGAATTTCTGCACAAACTGTAGTTCGGCGTCCTAACTGACTTCAGTGGCCACTGGCACGCTGGAGAAGTCTTCACAGATGAATCCCGTTTTCAACTGTACCGGGCAGGTGACGTGTATGGCGTGGTGTGGGCTAGCAGTTTGCTGATGTCAACATTGTGAACAAAGTGCCCCATGGTGGCGGTGGGGTTATGGTATTGTTATGATGTCATTTCATAGTGTTGTGTGAACAAGGTTAAAGTTAGTAGATAAGTTACTTGGCGCCGCACAGTCTGAAACCCAAAGGGTTTCCCTTAAAGGGAGCTTTGAGGTGGTTTTTTTAG
>LR778260.1:4209623-4224623 GCA_902810595.1 Coregonus sp. 'balchen'
ATGAGCTGCATCTCTGGGTACACCCTGACTACACCTTCCACCAGGATTTTACCTGGCTGGGGGGTCAGAACACAGGAACCTGTCCGGGCCGATGGGAGCTGGACCCGGGACAAGCAACCTGTCTGTGCTGGTACGGGGCAAGGAACACCACACGTGGACAGTACACACACATTCCACACAACATACACACACACACCCACACCACACACACACACACCCCACCCACAATACACCACACACACACACCCCACACACACACACACACACATACCACCTACACCCACACACACACAATTACTCATTCTTCACACATACCACCACACCACACACACAGTGACACACCACAACACATACACACACACATTACACACACCACACACCCACCAATACACCCCCCACACCACACACACACACACACAAATACACACACACACACACAAACACAGGGTTGATTTACAGTTCGCCCTGCCCAGGCTGTTTGTCAGCGTGACTCAGATCATGTCCTTTCCTGTCGCTGCAGGTGTGTGTGTGTGTGTGTGTGTGGTGTGTGTGTGTGCGTGCGTGAGTGTGTCCTGTGCTTCCTGTCACTAGCAGCGACCCTCGCTCAGGGTACCAGGGAATTATGTCTGGGGAGAGAGGGAGTCAGTCAAACAGGAAGTGCTAATGATGACTTCCTGTTGTTGCTGTTGTTTCAGCTGATATCCGTCCCAGTGGGAAGACAGTGGGGACCGTCCAGGAGCCGCCCAACCCCCAACTACCAGGTAACTAATCTACAATAAGACAGGCAGTAAGAAATGAAAGGCTAGAAATACAGAAATACTCTTTCTGTCTGGTAAATACACTACAACTTGTTACAAGACAACAATAACAAATCAACATGTCTCCAAAGACCCTGGGACAGACTAGAATCCTAACCAACTGCCCCGCGCTACAGAAACAGGCCCCTGGGACTAACCGGTGCCCCCGCACATTGACTCTGTACCGGTACCCCCTGTATATATCCTTCCTACTGTTATTTCCCATTGACTCTGTACCGGTACCCCCTGTATATATCCTTCCTACTGTTATTACACATTGACTCTGTACCGGTACCCCCTGTATATATCCTTCCTACTGTTATTACACATTGACTCTGTACCGGTACCCCCTGTATATAGCCTCCCTACTGTTATTTCACATTGACTCTGTACCGGTACCCCCTGTATATAGCCTCCCTACTGTTATTACACATTGACTCTGCACCGGTACCCCCTGTATATAGCCTCCCTACTGTTATTTCACATTGACTCTGTACCAGTACCCCCCTGTATATAGCCTCCCTACTGTTATTTTATTTTCCTGCTCTTTAATTATTTGCTTTTTTTACTCAACACTTTTTTTAATTTTCTTAAAAACTGCATTGTTGGCTAATGGCTTGTAAGTAAGCATTTCACTGTAACGTCTACACCTGTTGTATTTGGCGCATGTGGCAAATGAAATTTAATTTAATTTGACAGACTAGCGTCCTGTCAACTAAACCGACCCGCCGCTAAAAAAAACAGGCCCTTGGGCCGACTAGGGATCCTGCCCAAAAACCCGTCAAAAACTACGAAACCGGGCCCCGGACGACTAAACAAACCTTTAAACCCTTTTTAAACCCACCGAAAAAGGCCCCTTGGGGGCAAAACAGCAAAAATTTCAAACTGTCTAAAAATCCCGAAACAGGGCCCTTTTGGGCAACTAGCAATTTCCCGTCAACCCGTCTAAAGCTACAGAAACCCGGAAACCCGGGACCCACTAGCCCTGTCCAAACTGTCTAAAAGCTCAAAACAACCCTTGGGGCAAAACAGCAAACCTGTCCAAAAAATGTCCCAAAACTCCAAACAAGGGCCCCGGGGCAACTATTCCTTTCCCAAAATTCTCAACACCGAAAAGGGCCCGGGGCCAAAAAAGCTCCTTTTCCCAAAACTACCAAAAAAGGACCAACCCACACCTTTCTAAAACCCACAGAAACGGCCATTGGGGCAGATAGACATCCTGTCAAAAATGTCTAAAAGTACCCTAAAAAGGGCCCCCGGGAAAACTAGCCAACCCGTCAAAAAATGTCAAAAAACTACAAAACACCCCGAACAGACTACATCCCGGGGCAAACTGTCTAAACTTTCAGAAACCCGGCCCTGGACCAACCTACAATCCTGTCAAAAATGTCCCCAAAGCTAACAACAGGGCCCTTGGGAAAAACTAGCCCTCCTGTCAAACTGTTTTAAACTCAAACCGGGCCTTGGGGCAGACTGGGATCCATCCCTAAAACTACGAAACAGGGGCAACTAGATCCCGTCTAAAGCACAGAAACCCGGGCCCTTTTTCAGACCCACATCCTGTCAAAAAATTTTTCTAAAGCCATAAAAAAGGGCCCCGGAAAAACTACATCCGTCAAACGGGCTAAAGCCCACGAAACCGGCCCCCGGGAGACTTTGCATCCCCCCAAAAATGTCCCAAACTAAAAAGAAAAGGCCCCGGGACAGACTAGCAATCCTGTCCAAAATGCCCAAACTACAGAAAAAGGCCCTTGGGCCCAAACAAAATCCTGTCAAACTGTCTTAAAAAACTCCCGAACAGGGCCCCTTGGGAAAAGACCCCCAAGCATCCTTCAAACCCTTTTTAAAGCTACAAAAAACCCGGCCCCCGGGACAGGGCTAGCATCCTTTAAAAAGTCTAAACTACGAAAACAGGGCCCTTTTGGGAAAAAAATACAATTTCCCGTCAAAAACTTTTTAAATTCTACAGAAAAAGGGCCCCGGGACGACTAGCATCCTGTCAAAATTCTAAAGCTCCCGAAACAGGAACCCGGGACCGACTAGCATCCCCTTCCCAAAGCTACCAAAAAAGGGCAGACTGCATCCTTTTTTAAAAACCCACAAAACCCGGCCCCCGGGACGACTAGCATCCTTTTAAAAAGGGCTAAACCCACAAAAAACCGGCCCTGGGACAAAATAGCATCCTTCTAAAACCCGTCTAAACTACAGAACAGGCCCTGGGACAACTAGCTCCTGTCCCAAATGTCTAAAGCTCCGAAACCGGGCCCCGGGACCCATTAGCCTCCTGTCAAAAATGTCTAAAACTTGAAAAAAAGGGCCCGGGGGAACAACTACATTTCCCGTCAAATGTCCCAAACTACGAAACAGGCCCCCGGGACAATACCCCCTGTCAAAAAATGTCAAAACTAAGAAAAGGACCTGGGACAAAACTGCAAAACCCGTCCCCAAACTACAGAAACAGGAAGCACCTCCTGTTCCCAAAGCTAAAAACAGGCCCTGGGGGCCGCCCAGAAAACATCCTGTTTAAAAAGTCCCAAAAAACTCCCGAAACACCCTTGGGGGCAGCTAAAAATCCTGTCAAACTTGTCAAAGGGTACAGAAACAGGGCCTGGGGCCCCTAGCCCTCCTGTCAAAAATGTCTAACTACCCGAAACCCGCCCCTTGGAAAAGACTAGCCCCCCTGTCAAAAATGTCTAAAACTACAGAAACAGGCCCTTTACCGACTACATCCTGTCCAAAAATGTCTAAAAGGGGTACAGAAAAAATACCTGGGAACAGACTAGCAAAAACCTGTCAAAGCTCAGAAACGGGCAGACTAACATCCTGTCCCAAACTACGAAGAAAAAGGCCATGGGACAAACTAGCCCTCCCTTTTAAAAAGGGCCTAAAGCTACATAAAAAAGGCCCCCGGGAAAAGACAGATCCTTTAAAAAGCCCAAAAGCTACAGAAACAGGGCCCTTTTGGGGCAGACTGCATCCTGTCAAACTGTCTAAAACTACGAACATCCATGGGGCAAAACTAGCATCCTGTCAAAATGTCCCAAAACTACAGAAACGGCCCTGGGACTTATAAACCTGTCAAAAAAAATGTCTAAAGCTTTCAGAAAAGGGAAACCTTTGGGGCAGCCCACATCCTGTCCCAAAACTACCCAAACGGGCGACTAGCATCCTTTCTAAAGCTACAAACAGGCCATGGGAAAAGAAAACCCACATCCTTTTTAAAATGTCTAAACTACATAAAAAAGGCCCTGGAACAGACTAGCATCCTGTCAAACTGTCTAAAGCTACAGAAACAGGGCCCGGCCAGAAATACATCCTGTCCCAAAAAGTCCCAAAGCTACAGAAAAAGGCCCTGGGACAGAAATAGGGAAACCTGTCCCCCAAAATGTTAAAACTCCCGAACAGGCCCTGGGACAGACTAGCATCCTGTCAAACTGTCTAAGCTCCAAAAAAGGGGCCCCGGGGCAGACTACAAAACCGGGCCAAAATGGCTAAAAACCAAAAAACAGGCCCTGGGACAGACTAGCATCCTGTCAAACTGTCTAAAGCTACAGAAACAGGCCCTGGGACAGACTAGCATCCTGTCAAAAATGCCCAAAGGGTTTGAAACGGGCCCCGGGCCAAATACATCCTGTCAAACTGTCTAAAGAAAAGAAACGGGCCTTGGGAAAAACTGGGATCCTGTCCTAAACTAAAAGAAAAAGGGCAGACTACATCCTGTCAAAGCTACAGAAAACCCGGGCCCCGGGACAAAACTAGCAAACCGTCAAAATGTCTAAAACTTACACAAACAGGCCCCCTGGGACGCCCAGCATCCTGTCTAACTTCTAAAAAATCAGAAACAGGGCCCCGGGGGGACTCATCCTGTCACCCTGTCTAAAGCTACGAAACGGCCCTGGGGCCCATTAAACCCTCCTGTTTAAACTGTCCCAAAGGGCCCGAACAGGGCCCCCCGGGCGACTGCCTCCCGTCAAAAATGTCTAACCCCAGAAACAGGGCCCCGGGGCAGACGGGATCCTGTCAAAATTTCTAAAACAAAAGAAGGGAAAAAGGGGGCCTGGGACAGGGGCTACATCCTTTCTAAACTACAGAAACAGGGCAGACCAACATTTCCCTTTTTAAAAAACTACAGAAACCGGGCCCCGGGAAAAAATACAGCATCCTGTCAAACTGCTAAAAACTACAAAACAGGCCCTGGGACGACTATACATCCTGTCAAACCCGTTAAAGCTCAAAAACGGACCCGGGACACACTAATTTCCATCCTGTCAAACTGTCTAAAGCTACAAAACCCCCTGGGGCAGACCCAGCATCCTGTTTAAAAACTGTCCCAAAAACACGAAAAAGGCCCCCGGGACAGACTAGCAAACCTTTCAAACCCTTTTTAAACTACAGAAACCGGACCTGGGACAAATAGCAAACCTGCTAAAAAACTACGAAAAAGGCAAATACATCCCCGTCTAAAACTACAGAAGAAAAAGGCCATGGGGGCAGACACATCCTGTCCCCTGTCTAAAGCTACAAAACAAGGGCCCTGGAACAACTAGCCCTGTCCAAAATTCTAAAGTCAGAAACAGGGCCCCGGGCCCGGGCCCAGCCCCCTGTCAAAAATGTCTAAAAACACAAAACCAGCCATGGGACCGACTCTCCCCGTCCAAAATGTCTAAAACTTTCAGAACCAAAGGGCCCCGGGCCGACTGCCCTCCCCGTCCCAAATGTCTAAAACTAAGAAACAGGACCTGGGACAGACTAGCATCCCCGTCTAACTACAGAAAAAAGGACGACTGCCTCCTGTCTAAAGCTCCCGAAAAAAGCCATGGGGAAAACTAAACATCCCGTCAAAACTGTCCTTAAAAAAACCTAAACAGGCCCTGGAACAAATAGCACCGTCCCAAAAGTCCAAAGCCAAAAAACAGGGGGCCCCGGGCCCAAAATAGCATCCCCTTTTAAAATGTCTAAAGCTACAGAAACAAAACCCTGGGCAGACTAGCATCCTGTCAAAAAAATTTTTTAAAGCTACAGAAACAGGGCCCCGGGGCGACTAGCATTTCCCGTCCCAAAATGTCTAAAGCAAAAGAAAAAGGCCCCGGGCAAAACACAACCCCCGTCAAAATGTCTAAAAACTACAGAAACAGGGCCTGGGACAGATAGCCCCCTGTCTAAACTACCAAAAAAGAACAGACTAGCATCCGGGGCTAAAGCTACAGAAACGGGGCCCCGGGACCCAACCCAACCTTTTCCCCCAAAAAATGTCTAAAGCTACAACCAAAAACCCTTGGGAAAAGACTTTTCTCCTGTCCCAACTGTCTAAAAAACTACAGAAACAAGGGCCCCGGGACAGACTAACCTCCTGCAAAAAATTTCTAAACTACAGAAACACCCTGGGGCACATTAAGGGATCCTGTCCAAAATGGCTAAAAACTACAGAAACCCCCCCCCGGGACAGACAGCATCCTTTGGGTTTTAAACTGTCTAAAGCTACAAAACAGGCCCTGGGACCCCGACTTTTGCCCTCCTGGGCAAACGGGCTAAACAAAAGAAAAAGGACTGGGGCAAAACTTGGGATCCGTCCCAAAGCCCCCAGAAACGGGGCAACTACATCCCCCCCCAAATAAAAGAAACAGTCCCTTGGGGCAGACTAGCATCCTGTCAAAATTTTTTAAATCCCACAGAAAAGGGCCCTTGGGGAAAACCCACTACATCCTGTCAAAATGCTAAAACTCCCGAAAAAACAGGCCCTTTTTACCCGCTAGCCTCCGTCAAAAAAATGTCCCCAAAACTACAGAAACAGGGCCCTGGGCCCCCCCACCCTCCTTCTAAAGCTAAAAGGGAAAAAGGGCCCCGGGGGAAACTATCAAACCTGTCCAAAATGTCTAAATCTACAGAAACAGGCCCTGGGACAAAATAAACCCCTCCCCGTCAAAAAAATGTCTAAAAACTCCCGAAACAGGGGCCCCGGGACAGACTAAACATCCTTTCCCCAAAAGTCTAAAACTAAGAAAACAGGCCCCCGGGGCTACCGAAAAAAAGGGCCCGGGGCAGACTGGCCAAACCCCCGTCCCCAAAAAAGTCTAAAACTACAAAAAAACGCCCGGGGGCAACTAGCCTTTCCCGTCCCAAAATGTCTAAAGCTACAAAACAGGGCCTGGGGCAAACTGCCTTCCCGTCAAAAATGTCTAAAAAACACAAAACAGCCCCGGAAACCGCAGCTCCTGTCCCAAAAACCTCGCGCCCCAGAATAAAATTCTGGGCCCTATAAACTGTTCTGGGGTTGAAATAAACACATTTTTGTTTTAAAATTTGTCTGAAAGCTAAGGTTTGTACCCAAACCAAAGAAAAAAGTCTTCCCAAATAATTTGTTGAAGTTTTAAAAATATTGCCAAACTCTTGCCTTTTTTCTACTTTTTGAAAAGTGGGCAGTTTTCCCTTTTCCCAAATGACTGATTTTGTTTTCCTTTTGGAAAAAGAAAGAAGTAAAATAAATGAAAAAGGTTTTTAAATATTGAAATTTTTTCCCATTTAAACCCCCCCTTTTTTCTCCCCTCCCTCCCTCCCTCCGTCCCCCCCCCTCCCCAGTTCCGGTTGGTGTGTTTGCTAAAAACAGCCTGTGGAGAGGGTCTTATGAGTACCTTTGGGGAAGAAAGCCAGCCAGGGTGAGGGTCACCCCCCTATGAACCCTTCAACAAAACCATTTTAAAGGAAACCATTTATCGACCAAGTGGGGGGGAACTCCAAAATGGCCTGGTTTAGTCTGTTGTGACATTAGGTTCTTTAACTGTGAAAAAAATAAAACCCCAAATTTTTTGGGTTTATATTTGGTTAAATTTACTATATAAGGGGAAAAACAAAAGGGGGCCAAAATTTTCCCAATTTTTATGGACTTAAACCCCTTTTTCCCCCCCTCCCTCCCTCCCCCCCCTCCCCCCCTCCCCCCCTATCTCCCCCCTCCCTTCCTATCTCGCTCGCTCCCCCCCTCCTCGGGTCCCGGGTTCCGTTTTCCCCCCCCGTCCTCCCAGTCCCCCCCTCCCGGTCCCTTTTTTTTTTTTTTTTTTTTCCCCCCCCCCCCCGGGGCCCCCCCCCCACCCCCATCCCCCCCCCCCACCCCCCCCGCCCCCCCCCCCCCCCCCCCCACCCCCCCCCCCCCCCCCCCCCCCCCCCACCCCCCCAAACCTTCCCTCCCCCCTTCGCCTCCCTCCCTCCCTCCCCCTTTCCCCCCCCTCCCTCCCCCCCCCCCCTATTCCCCTCCCTCCCTCCCCCCCCCCCCTCCCTTCCCCCCCTCCCCCCCCTTTTTCCCTCCCCCCCCCCCTCCCTCCCTCCCCCCTCCCTCCCTCCCTTTTCCCTCCCTCCCTCCCTTTCCCCTTCCCTCCCTCCCTCCCCTCCCTCCCCCCCTCCCCCCTACCCCCCTCCCTCCCTCCCTTCCCCTCTCCCCCTCCCTCCTTTCCCCCTACCTTAAAAGCCCCCATCTCCTCGGGGGGCTCCGGTCCAAGGGGCCTTGTTAGTTTTTGTCCCCCGTTCCCCCATTGGCCTTTGGCCCCCCCCCCCCTGAAAGGGGGAAGGGGGAAAAAAAAGGGGGAAAATTTTGGAACCCCCCCCTTCCCCCACCCCCCGATTTCCCCTCTTTCCCCTAAAACACCAAAAAAAAGGAAAAATAACCCTTTAAACAACCAAGGGTAAATCTTTTTAAAAGTTAAAAACAAAAAGGGTAACTGAAAGTAAAACACCAGGGGAAATCTGAAAATTTAAAAAACCAGGGAAAAACTGAACCCTAAAAAAAACCAGGTAAAACTGAAAAATAAAAAACCCGGGTAAAACTGAACAGTAAAAAAACCAGGGGAAAAACTTTAACAGTAAAAAACCCCGGGTAAATCTGAACAGTAAAAAAAAACCCCCGGGTAAAAACTGAACCCGTAAAACACCATGGTTTAAAACTCCAGTAAAACACCAAAGGGGAAAACTGAACATAAAAAACCAGGGTAAATCTGAAAAATAAAACACCAGGGAAAACGGGAAAAAAAAAACACCAGGGGAATCTGAAAAGAAAAAACCAGGGTAAATCTGAACATAAAACACCAGGGTAAATCTGAACAGTAAAACACCAGGGTAAAATTTAAAAGTAAAAAACCCAGGGTAAATCTTAACATTTAAAAACCAGGTAAATCTGAATTTAAAAAACCAGGGGAAAACTGAACAGGAAAAAAAACCAGGGTAAAACTTTTGGGGGTAACAGTAAAAAAACCAGGGGAAAACTGAACATTAAAACCCCCCGGGGAACTTTAACAGGAAAACACCAGGGTAAATCTGAACAGTAAAACACCAGGGTAAATCTGAACAGTAAAACACCAGGGGAAATCTGGAAAACCCGGGGAAAAACAAAACACCAGGGTAAAATCTGAACCTTAAAAACCCAGGGTAAATCGGGAAAATTAAAAAAAACCAGGGTAAATCTGAAAAATAAAAAACCAGGGTAAACCCCGAAAAGTAAAACCCCCAGGTAAAACTGAACAGTAAAAAACCAGGGGAAAACTAACAAATAAAAAAACCAGGGAAAACTGAACAGTAAAAAAACCAGGGGAAATCTGAAAAATAAAAACCCAGGGTAATGAAAGGGCCCCTAATTAAAATAAAACAACCCGGGGGTTTTTGGCAAAAGGTTGGGGGGGGGGAAAAGGGGCCCCCAAAACCCACACACCCCACACCCCCACACCCCCAACACACAACCAAACACACATGCCCAACCACAAAACACAACCACACACCCCACCCACATTTACCCCCACACACACATGGCCGACGGGAAGAATGAGAGTGTTTGATGCAAAGGGTGCAACTCAATATTACATTTACATTACATGGAAGGTGTTCCTAATGTTTGGTACACTCAGTTTTGAATGATTATGTTTTGTATTCTAACTGGTCTCCATCTCTCTCTCTCTCTCTCTCTCTCTCAGAGAGTTTAGACACGAGCAGGGAGAATTCCCACTTCCCGCCCAACAGCAGCTCAGTGGCAGCAGCCATCTTAGTGCCGTTCATAGCCATGATCATCGCAGGCTTCGCTCTATATCTCTACAAACACAGGTACCATATGATACTATATACACTGCTCAAAAAAATAAAGGGAACACTTAACAACACAACTCCAAGTCAATCACACTTCTGTGAAATCAAACTGTCCACTTAGGAAGCAACACTGATTGACAATACATTTCACATGCTGTTGTGCAAATGGAATAGACAACAGGTGGAAATTATAGGCAATTAGCAAGACACCCCCTATAAAGGAGTGGTTTTGCAGGTGGTGACCACAGACCACTTCTCAGTTCCTATGCTTCCTGGCTGATGTTTTGGTCACTTTTGAATGCTGGCGGTGCTTTCACTCTAGTGGTAGCATGAGACGGAGTCTACAACCCACACAAGTGGCTCAGGTAGTGCAGCTCATCCAGGATGGCACATCAATGCGAGCTGTGGCAAGAAGGTTTGCTGTGTCTGTCAGCGTAGTGTCCAGAGCATGGAGGCGCTACCAGGAGACAGGCCAGTACATCTGGAGACGTGGAGGAGGCCGTAGGAGGGCAACAACCCAGCAGCAGGACCGCTACCTCCGCCTTTGTGCAAGGAGGAGCAGAAGGAGCACTGCCAGAGCCCTGCAAAATGACCTCCAGCAGGCCACAAATGTGCATGTGTCAGAAACAGACTCCATGAGGTGGTACGAGGGCCCGACGTCCAGAGGTGGGGGTTGTGCTTACAGCCCAACACCGTGCAGGACGTTTGGCATTTGCCAGAGAACACCAAGATTGGCAAATTCGCCACTGGCGCCCTGTGCTCTTCACAGATGAAAGCAGGTTCACACTGAGCACATGTGACAGACATGACAGAGTCTGGAGACGCCGTGGAGAACGTTCTGCTGCCTGCAACATCCTCCATCATGACCGGTTTGGCGGTGGGTCAGTCATGGTGTGGGGTGGAATTTCTTTGGGGGGCCGCACAGCCCTCCATGTGCTCGCCAGAGGTAGCCTGACTGCCATTAGGTACCGAGATGAAATCCTCAGACCCCTTGTGAGACCATATGCTGGTGCGGATTGGCCCTGGGTTCCTCCTAATGCAAGACAATGCTAGACCTCATGTGGCTGGAGTGTGTCAGCAGTTCCTGCAAGAGGAAGGCATTGATGCTATGGACTAGCCCGCCCGTTCCCCAGACCTGAATCCAATTGAGCACATCTGGGACATCATGTCTCGCTCCATCCACCAACGCCACGTTGCACCACAGACTGTCCAGGAGTTGGCGGATGCTTTAGTCCAGGTCTGGGAGGAGATCCCTCAGGTCTCCCGAGTGGCGCAGTGGTCTAAGGCACTGCATCGCAGTGCTAGCTGTGCCCACTAGAGATCCTGGTTCGAATCCAGGCTCTGTCGTAGCCGGCCGCGACCGGGAGACCCATGGGGCGGCGCACAATTGGCCCAGCGTCGTCCAGGGTAGGGGAGGGAATGGCCGGCAGGGATGTAGCTCAGTTGATAGAGCATGGCGTTTGCAACGCCAGGGTTGTGGGTCCCCCACAGGAGGTATGAAATAAATAAAAATAAAAAATAAATGATGTATGCACTAACTAACTGTAAGTCGCTCTGGATAAGAGCGTCTGCTAAATGACTAAAATGTAAATGTAAAAAATGAGACCACCCGCCACCTCATCAGGAGCATGCCCAGGCGTTGTAGGGAGGTCATACAGGCACGTGGAGGCCACACACACTACTGAGCCTCATTTGGACTTGTTTTAAGGACAATACATCAAAGTTGGATGAGCCTGTAGTGTGGTTTTCCACTTTAATTTTGAGGGTGACTCCAAATCCAGACCTCCATGGGTTGATGAAATTTGATTTCCATTGATCATTTTTGTGTTATTTTGTTGTCAGCACATTCAACTATGTAAAGAAAAAAGTATTTAATAAGATTATTTCATTCATTCAGATCTAGGATGTGTTGTTTAAGTGTTCCCTTTATTTTTTTGAGCAGTATATTAACCCTCTATACCTCTACAAAAGGTCCCATATAATACAATATCCTAACCCTAAACCTTCCTAGGTTTCCCTGTCTACCTCCACAAGGCTACCAAGGTTTTTCAGCACACATCTTTGACCTACTACGGTAGCTATGTTGGTATTGTGCTTCAAACAACATGTAGGCAGGTTGCTTAGGATTCAAACCTTCTCAAACAGCCTCAGCATCAATCAGAGAAACAGCCAGTACTGCGCTGCAGTTACAGTATACCACAGCAATAATAACATCATCTTAATTCACCACTGCATCATATAACTCTATCATTCAACTTCATAATCTATTAAAAAAATATATTAAATGTAATAATCTATTATGGAATATTCTGCTCCATCTCAGTGTGTAGATAGATCGGGTAAAGGCTTTTATAAAAGCACTGCCTTGTTGTACTAAAGTCTTATTTTCATATTTCAGTGTCTCATATTTCCCTCTCTCTCTCTCTCTCTCGCTCCCTCTCTCGCTCGCTCGCTCTCTCGCTCGCTCTCTCTCTCGCTCTCTCTCTCGCGCTCTCGCTCTCTCTCTCTCGCGCTCTCTCTCTCTCTCTCTCAGGAGAAGACCTAAGGTACCGTTTAACAGCTATGCAGGCCATGAGAACACCAACGGTCGAGCTACGTTTGAGAACCCCATGTACGACCGCAACATCCAGCCCACTGACATCATGGCCAACGAGACAGAGTTTATAGTCAGCACAGTGTGCACGGCGGTATAGCCACCGCTACGTCCAGAGGTGTGTGTGTGTGTGAGTGTGTGTGTACACTACCGGTCAAAGGTTTTAGAACACCTACTCATTCAAGGGAATTTCTTTATTTTTACTATTTTCTACATTGTAGAATAATAGTGAAGACATCAAAACTATGAAATAACACATATGGAATCATGTAGTAACCAAAAAAGTGTTAAACAAATCAAAATATATTTTATATTTGAGATTCTTCAAATAGCCACCCATTGCCTTGATGACAGCTTTGCAAACTCTTGACATTCTCTCAACCAGCTTCACCTGGAATGCTTTTCCAACAGTTTTGAAGGAGTTCCCACATATGCTGAGCACTTGTTGGCTGCTTTTCCTTCACTCTGAGGTCCGACTCATCCCAAACCATCTCAATTTGGTTGAGGTCGGGGGATTGTGGAGGCCAGGTCATCTGATGCTCACTCCATCACTCTCCTTCTTGGTAAAATAGCCCTTACACAGCCTGGAGGTGTGTTGGGTCATTGTCCTGTTGAAAAACAAATGATAGTCCCACTAAGCCCAAACCAGATGGGATGGCGTATCGCTGCAGAATGCTGTGGTAGCCACGCTGGATAAGTGTGCCTTGAATTCTAAATAAATCACATAGTGTCACCAGCAAAGCACCCCCACACCATAACACCTCCTCCTCCATGCTTTACTGTGAGAAATACACATGCAGAGATCCGTTCACCCACACAGCGTCTCACAAAGACACGGTGGTTGGAACCAAAAATCTCCAATTCAATTCGGTCTAATGTCCATTGCTCGTGTTTCTTGGCCCAAGCAAGTTTCTTCTTCTTATTGGTGTCCTTTAGTAATGGTTTCTTTACAGCAATTCGACCATGAAGGCCTGATTCACACAGTCTCCTCTGAACAGCTGATGTTGAGATGTGTCTGTTACTTGAACTCTGTGAAGCATTTATTTGGGCTGCAATTTCTGAGGCTGGTAAATCTAATGAACTTATCCTTTGCAGCAGAGGTAACTCTGGGTCTTCCGTTCCTGTGGTGGTCCTCATGAGTGCCAGTTTCATCATAGCACTTGATGGTTTTTGCGACTGCACTTGAAGAAACTTTCAAAGTTCTTGAAATGTTCCTTGTTGACTGACCTTCACGTCTCAAAGTAATGATGGACTGTCGTTTCTCCTTGCTTATTTGAGCTGTTCTTGCCATAATATGGACTTGGTCTTTTACCAAATAGGGCTATCTTCTGTATATCCCCCCCCCTACCCTACCTTGTCACAACACACCTGATTGGTTCAAACACATTAAGAAGGAAAGACATTCCACAAATTAACTTTTAAGAAGGCACACCTGTTAATTATAATACATAATAATATGTCATTTAGCAGATGCTTTTATTCAAAGCGACTTACAGTCATGTGTGCATACATTTTTACGTATGTGTGGTCCCGGGGATCGAACCCACTACCCTGGCGTTACAAGCGCCATGCTCTACCAATTGAGCTACAGAGGACCACCCCATACATAACAAATTAATTGAAATGCATTCCAGGTGACTACCTCATGAAGCTGTTTGAGAGAATGCCAAGAGTGTTTAAAGCAGTCATCAAAGCAAAGGGTGGCTATTTGAAGAATCTCAAATATAAAATATATTTTGATTTGTTTAACACTTTTTTTGGGGGTTACTTCATGATTCCATATGTGTTATTTCATAGTTTGATGTCTTCACTATTATTCTACAATGTAGAAAATAGTAAAAAATAAAGAAAAACCCTGGAATGAGTAGGTGTTCTAAAACTTTTGACCGGCAGTGTATGTGTCTGATCATGACCAGTACATTATGACCAGTACATTATGACCAGTACATTATGACCAGTACATTATGACCAGTGAATAGATCTCCACCCGCTTAACATTTCACCTTTATGCAGTATTTATTATTTCATCAACTCCGTAACCTAGAGACCAACGTTGCGTGCAGGCTGTCGTTCCAGTGCAGCACTGACACATCTGACTCATTCCTTTGTAAAGGAATCGTTGTTTTGCCGCTGAAACTGTTCGTACTAAACTGGCAAGGAACATAGAGCCATGTGACAGACGTAGGCCTACAGAATAGAGCCAATTGACAGACGTAGGCCTACAGAATAGAGCCATATGACAGACGTAGGCCTACAGAATAGAGCCATATGACAGACGTGGGCCAACAGAATAGAGCCATATGACAGACGTAGGCCTACAGAATAGAGCCATGTGACAGACGTAGGCCTACAGAATAGAGCCATATGACAGACGTAGGCCTACAGAATAGAGCCATATGACAGACGTAGGCCTACAGAATAGAGCCATATGACAGACGTAGGCCTACAGAATAGAGCCATATGACAGACGTAGGCCTACAGAATAGAGCCATATGACAGACGTAGGCCTACAGAATAGAGCCATATGACAGACGTAGGCCTACAGAATAGAGC
>LR778260.1:4229623-4285011 GCA_902810595.1 Coregonus sp. 'balchen'
GTCATGTCAGAGTGGGATACAGCAGACAGACTGCTAGTGTCATGTCAGAGAGGGATACACCAGACAGACAGACTGCTAGTGTCATGTCAGAGTGGGATACACCAGACAGACTGCTAGTGTCATGTCAGAGCGGGATACAGCAGACAGACAGACTGCTAGTGTCATGTCAGAGAGGGATACACCAGACAGACTGCTACTGTAAGGGCAGAGTGGGATACACCAGACAGACAGACTGCTAGTGTCAGGGTGGGATACACCAGACAGACAGACTGCTAGTGTAATGTCAGAGTGGGATACACCAGACAGACTGTATTTTTCCAGGGTGGAGACGGTGTCAGAACCGGAGTAACAGGTCACACACACACAGAACGTAACAGAACTGCGAGGCTTCATTCATGAACAGATTATGTCACGTGACACCAGTGTTCTTCTGCAACAGTAAAGTCGGCCTCCTGGTTGTCTCTCTCTCTAGGACTGACCTGCAGAGGTTGGACGGTATAGGAACTGTATTTGACTCACCAGCCACCAGGCTTACTGGAGGCTAGGACATGGTCAATGAACCTGGAGGCTAGGACATGGTCAATGAACCTGGAGGCTAGGACATGGTCAATGAACCTGGAGGCTAGGACATGGTCAATGAACCTGGAGGCTAAGACATGGTATGAGCTCCTAGAAGCAGTCTTGTAGATTTGCAGAAAGGAACAGGAATGATTGTAGCAGAGAAGGTCTTCTCTTGGCCTTCTAACGGACTGCTACTTCGACTGTTCTACTGGTCTAGTCAACTCTTTAAGGAAATCTGGCTGATAGAAACGAGGAAGGTTTGATCACTAACTGGACTAGTCACCGCCTGCTCTGTTGGTCTACTCTACTCTTCAAGAAACTCAAGTAATCTGGAAACAACTGAGGCACCAAATCCATCCACTGCTTGACAAAGTTAAAACAACATGTCACATCAGCTTCACCACGTCTTCAGTAAAGCTCCTTACATCTCTTTTCAACTTCATCACATTGCTCTATTTTTCCTCGGCTCATCTTGAAAAACATTGCTGAATGCTCATCATAGCTTTTGACAGCAGGGTTGTTGGTGGCGTTGCAATTACTCCTGTGTCTAGCTTCAATTGGAAATGATTAAGCAGATCATAGTACAACATTGTTTCCGCTCCGATCCACGGCTCCTGCATCATAATCTCCCAATTATCGGGGGAATGTTCGGCAAAGACGTGCAGCTGGGCTTTCGGCGGGTGGGGACAGACGGGGAGACGACGCGCCGCTTCGCTTTTCAACGTTTCAGATCTAAACATCAGCAGAAAAAAGGACTGTGATTATTGACAGGAAGGGGAGGGGGTGAGAGTAGCTGGCGCGAGAGAGTGAATAACATCTTGTGATGTGTGTGATGGAGTCGAGATGTCCGTGAGAAGAAGGTTTGTCAGACACTGTGAGTTGTACTTCCACTAGGGAGGGTAGATGGGATATGGGACTGTGGTTAAATTGGTGTAGTGTCCTCTTTGACACCCTCCCCTTTGAAGACCCTGTCCAGAGATCAGGGCCTCGTTTCCCAGTTGCGATGTAACTGAAGCTGATCGTACCAGATGCATCGTTATTTACGAGTTTTAAGAGTGTTTCCCAAAACAAGCGAGTAGAGAGAACGTTCGCCATGTGCGTCGTTAGACCACGTGTCCATACTGATAGGATCAAGAAAAATAAATAAAAAAACACCGCTGCTCTCATGATCAGCTTTCTCCATTCACATCTTACTTAGACATTAGAATTATTCCACAATACTGACAATGGATCAGCTCCTGGAGAGATATTACCACCTATGGCTGCAAAGAGGCTATTGAGGCGCCGTATTATGCTTACCCTATAATAATGCACTAAATCACAGACCGGGCACATTATTGCACACATTGTCACACATCATGAAACACATTGAGGCAAAAATTACAGCCTAGTCGCAAAAATAAAACTCAATTGATTGAACATGAAATAGATTTCAATATGATTGAAATAGCCTATGTGGGCTCATGTAACCTATGTATCTTTTAATGCAGTCATCTCAGTTTTCATTTGAAGCATCATTTTATCATTCACTTGTTTGTGACAATTGCAAATACTTCGGCAACTTTGTATTTGTGGTCAACTTCGTTCTGAAGCAACAGTCCTACAGATAGCCTAAAGATCTTGATGCTATGTTTTAGTGTCTGTAAATAAAGTGACGTGGAACGGCAAAAAAAAAAAACTTTGGCTGCTCTACGAGTGGTCTGGATCACTCGTAGATGTGCAAAGGTTTTTAGGATGTTACTAACGAAGGCTCTGGGGAACCTTGGCTACTAAAGACATATTTTAAGAAGGTTCTAACGATGGTCTTAATGCTACGAAGGCTCTGGGTAATGAGGCTCAGCTTTAAAATGTTCCCTGCACTGTGTCCCCTCCTTGATCCTGTAGAAAGCTCCCTGGACTGTATGTCCTCTCCTTGCTCCTGTAGAAAGCTCCCTGCACTGTGTGTCCTCTCCTTGCTCCTGTAGAAAGCTCCCTGCACTGTGTGTCCTCTCCTTGCTCCTGTAGAAGTAGCCACTGTGGACGTTTAGAGGGAGGGAGAAAATGGTGCTTGAGTTATTACACTGTTGCGAATTGTGACCGTTACATGCAATTCGCTTCCATTTCATCCCATCGACACACCCATGTCCAACTCGTATGAAGTCTTCATGTCATCATCAACCACGGGATTGAGCTACTATGATGTGAGATTTAGAAGCTAGATTGAGACCCAGATCTTTATCCCTTTATTCATGTATTTTACAATGATACTGTAGACCTGATCAGCCCTTTATATTGTTGGACATCCCTTAGCTTTCCCATGAAGCTAGATTGAGACCTACATTCATGAATGATTCATTAAACCCAGATTCATTAACCCTTTATTCATGAATGTTACTTTCAGCCCTGTATATCATTTCTATTAGATTGTCTCCACCTACAAGGCCTAACTCACCTGGATTTACCAGACAGTCAGCAGGTAGCTTAGTGGGTAAGAGCGTTGTGCCAGTAACCGAAAGGTCGCTGGTTCTAATCCCCGAGCCGACTAGGTGACAAATCTGTCGATGTGCCCTTAAGCAAGGCACTTAACCCTAATTGCTTGTGTTAGTCGCTCTGGATAAGAACGACTGCTAAATGACAAAAAAAAAATGTCCTTTCCCATTCCAGTCAGGTGCAGCAAAGCAGCCTTCACAGTCTAAATCAGCCACATCACTAACATTTGTTTTCCAATGAAGATTTAAAATATCCTACATAATTCAGCGCACACGCACACAAACACACACAACTTTCCCATGGCAATATGCATCCCACATCTCCCTATCCACATCATGGACCTGCCTAGGGTTTTAAATACCAGCAGATTTGATTATCTAATATGGAAGGACGGAATGCCATCTCTCTGGAGAAGGTTTTAGGTCTAGGGTCATTTGTTGTACGTTTAGATAATTGTCTTTGAGTCACGGATAGTTTTAGTCACATACAGCACTGAGCCATTGCAAAGTAGTCAGCGTTCACAGTCTAAATCAGCCACATCACTGACATGTGTTTTCCAATGACGATTTAAAATCACATAATTCAGTTTAGAAGAAGAAAAAAAAAAGACTAAAGAAAAATCGAATCCAAGCCTTTGAAACCAATCACTGTATTGTTCAGCCAATCTGTTTTCACCCTCACTTGGTAATTGCTTTTAAAATTGTTTTACTTTTAAAGCCGTAGCTTATCTCTGCAGTGTGAATATAATATCGCCCGGTGTCCGTTCCCGTCGTAAGTTGATGGGAAAAGCAAAGATTGAATTTCCCTAGTGATGTCATGGGCCTGAGCAGCGACGGCGTCACATGATCTTCAAGCTGTCCACTTCCTGTAACCGTGGTGTGCTGCTGTTGATCTTTCTTTCTTATCGTTTCAATGTGAATTACTCAAAGTAACAGAGGAGTAGAGGACATCATCACCTTCTAGTTAGTATCTCCGCATTAACAACTGGGTATGACGGCTCTCTGAGACCCCTATACACTCCGATGTGCACACACACACACACACACAATAACAAACACATGAATGCACGCACGCAAAAAACACACGCACGTAAGCGCACACACACAAAGCTTTCATTTTACATTGACATTTTAGTCATTTAGCAGACGCTCTTATCCAGAGCGACTTAGTTACAATTTTCATACTGTATAGACTCCCATGGCAATATGCAGCCCATATCTCCCTATCCACATCGTGGACCTGCATAGGGTTTTAAATACCAGCAGATTTGATGATCTAATAATAATAATAATATGACATTTAGCAGACACTTTTATCCAAAGCGACTTACAGTCATGTGTGCATACATTTTTGTGTATGGGTGGTCCCGGGGATCGAACCCACTACCCTGGCGTTACAAGCGCCGTGCTCTACCAGCTGAGCTACAGAGGACCACATATGATCTAATATGGAAGGGCTGAATGCCATCTCTCTGGAGAAGGTTTTAGGTCTAGGGTTATTTGTTGTACGTTTAGATAATTGTCTTTGAGTCACGGACAGTTCTGAGACAGCATTCTGTCCAGCCATTCATACTCATAAGGGCTCTCTGTGGGTTTTGAAATGGAAACTAGCTACCCTTTTTACCGGCTTGAGATTAGTAACAAGCACTTTCAGTTGATTCCAGGGCTGTGCTATAGCCCACCTGAAACTAATACGGCAAACCAGCAACACAGGGGGCTCCTCTATATTTCTGTTAGCAGATGTGAAGAGGTGAAGAGAGGTGGAGAGGAGGAGAGGAGAGGAGAGGTGGAGAGGAGGAGAGGTGAAGAGGAGAGGAGAGGAGAGGAGAGGAGGAGGAGAGGAGAGGAGAGGAGAGGAGAGGAGGAGAGAAGAGAGGAGAGGAGAGGAGAGGTGAAGAGGAGAGGAAGTGGAGAGGAGAGGAGAGGAGAGGAGAGGAGAGGAGAAGAGAAGGACATTACACCTTCTTGTCTTTTTTTAGCGGTGTCTAGCCTCATAGTGGCTTTTCAGACACTAACCATCCACTGCCAAGCAAGCCGAACGACGGGAAAGAATTTAGTGTCCCTTCTGTGGGTTTGAGTCAAGCCTTTGTTTCTGCCGTCGAGAGAGACAGAAATAAACACAGAAATATACACTTGGTGCACAGAGAGCTTATTAGTAAAGGCATCCAGCCTGTTGTCCTCTCTGTAGATCAGCTGTGTTCATCATTATCTCTCCCTCTCTCTCTGTGTGTTCATCATTATCTCTCCCTCGCTCTCTGTGTGTTCATCATTATCTCTCCCTCGCTCTCTGTGTGTGTTCATCATTATCTCTCCCTCGCTCTCTGTGTGTGTTCATCATTATCTCTCCCTCGCTCTCTGTGTGTGTTCATCATTATCTCTCCCTCGCTCTCTGTGTGTGTTCATCATATCTCTCCCTCTCTCTCTGTGTGTTCATCATTATCTCTCCCTCGCTCTCTGTGTGTGTTCATCATTATCTCTCCCCCGCTCTCTGTGTGTTCATCATTATCTCTCCCCCGCTCTCTGTGTGTTCATCATTATCTCTCCCTCGCTCTCTGTGTGTTCATCATTATCCTCCCTCGCTCGTGTGTTCCTGACCTCCCCTCGATCTGTGTGTGTTCATCATTATCTCTCCCTCGCTCTCTCTGTGTGTTCATCATTATCTCTCCCTCTCCTCTCTGTGGTTTCATCATTATCTCTCCCTCGCTCTCTGTGTGTTCATCATTATCTCTCCCTCGCTCTCTGTGTGTGTTCATCATTATCTTCCCTCGCTCTCTCTGTGTGTTCAATCATTATCTATCTCTCTCTCTCTGTGTGTTCATCATTATCTCTCCCTCGCTCTCTGTGTGTTCATCATTATCTCTCCCTCTCTCTCTGTGTGTTCATCATTATCTCTCCCTCGCTCTCTGTGTGTTTCATCATTATCTCTCCCTCGCTCTCTGTGTGTGTTCATCATTATCTCTCCCTCGCTCTCTGTGTGTGTTCATCATTATCTCTCCCTCGCTCTCTGTGTGTGTTCATCATTATCTCTCCCTCGCTCTCTGTGTGTGTTCATCATTATCTCTCCCTCTCTCTCTGTGTGTTCATCATTATCTCTCCCTCGCTCTCTGTGTGTGTTCATCATTATCTCTCCCCCGCTCTCTGTGTGTTCATCATTATCTCTCCCCCGCTCTCTGTGTGTTCATCATTATCTCTCCCTCGCTCTCTGTGTGTTCATCATTATCTCTCCCTCGCTCTCTGTGTGTGTTCATCATTATCTCTCCCTCGCTCTCTCTGTGTGTTCATCATTATCTCTCCCTCTCTCTCTGTGTGTTCATCATTATCTCTCCCTCGCTCTCTGTGTTTTCATCATTATCTCTCCCTCGCTCTCTGTGTGTGTTCATCATTATCTCTCCCTCGCTCTCTCTGTGTGTTCATCATTATCTATCTCTCTCTCTCTGTGTGTTCATCATTATCTCTCCCTCGCTCTCTGTGTGTTCATCATTATCTCTCCCTCTCTCTCTCTCTGTGTGTTCATCATTATCTCTCCCTCGCTCTCTGTGTGTTCATCATTATCTCCTCCCTCGCTCTTCTGTGTGTGTCATCATTATCTCTCCCTCGCTCTCTGTGTGTGTTCATTCTATCTTCCCTCGTCTGTGTGTGTTCATCATTATCTCTCCCTCTCTCTCTCTGTGGTTCATCATTATCTCTCCCTCTCTCTGTGTGTTCATCATTATCTCTCCCTCTCTCTCTCTGTGTGTTCATCATATCTCTCCCTCTCTCCTCTGTGTGTTCATCATTATCTCTCCCTCGCTCTCTGTGTGTTCATCATTATCTCTCCCTCGCTCTCTGTGTGTTCATCATTATCTCTCCCTCGCTCTCTGTGTGTTCATCATTATCTCTCCCTCGCTCTCTGTGTGTTCATCATTATCTCTCCTCTCTCTCCTCTGTGTGTTCTCATTATCTCTCTCTCTCTCTCTGTTGTTCATCATTATCTCTCTCCCCTCTCTTCCTGTGTCATCATTTATCTCTCCCTCTCTCTCTGTGTGTTTCATCATACATCTCTCCCCTCTCTCTCTCGTTGTGTTCATCATATCTCTCCCTCTCTCTCTCTGTGGTTCATCATTATCTCTCCCTCGTCTCTTCGTGTGTACTCATTATTCTCCCTCGCTCTCTGTGTGTCATCATTATCCTCCCTCTCTCTGGTGTTCATCATTATCTCTCTCTCGCTCTCTGTGTGTTCATCATTTCTTCTGGATCTCAGGTGTGTGTGTGTGTGTGTGTTGTGGGTGTGTGTGTGTGTGTGTGTTGTGGTGGGCCGTGTGTGTGGTGCACTGTGTGGTGTGCCTGTGTGTGTGTGCCTGTGGTGACTGAATGTTATCCATAGACCAGCTACTTGGGTGATCAACATCAACGGTATGTTGTTTTATGAACAGAAACCTACATGAAGGTGTTTTTGTTCAGCCAAAGATAGAATATGACCCACATTCAGTGTTTCTGGGAAGATGGTGAAGATCGATTGAAGTAATATAATTATGCCGTACTGGAGGCAGACGCAGTCACGCTTCAGCATTTTGGACTCGCAAGGTTTCTGTTTTAGTCTCAGCTGTGCTGCTGCTTTCACAAAATATTGAGAGAGAGAGAGAGAGAGAGAGAGAGAGAGAGAGAGAGAGAGAGAGAGAGAGAGAGAGAGAGAGGAGAGAGAGAGAGAGAGAGAGAGAGAGAGAGAGAGAGAGAGAGAGAGACAGAGAGAGAGACAGAGAGAGAGAGAGAGAGAGAGAGAGAGAGAGAGACAGAGAGAGAGAGAGAGACAGAGAGCCCTTTTAGGCTAATTCCCCTGACCAAAGGCATTCACTTTCAGTTTTCTGAGAAAAATCAATGTTATATTAATACCTTTAGATTCTGTGTTTTAATGGTGTTCAAGGCTAAATGAGTAATGCAAAAAGTGAACGTTCACATGATATAGTTTGGATATGATCTCCTCTTCAATCTCAATTTGTTACTCCATAGCAACATTGCAAGTTGATCCAGACTTGAATGATGTTTGGTCCTTCAGGTCTGCTTTCCAAACTTCCATGCTACCACAATACTCCACCGATATCAACATGTCCAGTGGTCTACAATACTCCACCCATATCAACATGTCCAGTGGTCCACAATACTCCACCCATATCAACATGTCCAGTGGTCTACAATACTCCACCCATATCAACATGTCCAGTGGTCTACAATACTCCACCCATATCAACATGTCCAGTGGTCTACAATACTCCACCCATATCAACATGTCCAGTGGTCTACAGTCTACAGGAGTGGTGCTACAATGACAGAGGGGAAACTCTGAGGATTATGATGCAAAGGGAACCAGTGAATTATAATAACATTTTCGAGAGCTTGGAGCATTATTGAATATATTTTCTGTCTTGTTTTATCTATAACTCACATTGAATTCCCCACCCTCCGAAATTGTTTATTTTAGAAGAAGTTATAGAATTGTTTAATGCAAGAAGAGAATGTCCCCTTTTATTTGAATTAATTAAATATATTAATGTATATACATTTGACATTACATATAAGAGAGGGCAGAGGATTTAAAAACATTCCCGTCACGTTTAAGCAACATTGTTTTCCATGTAACACATCTTTCGTGTAGGGGCTGATGTCAACATAGTTGGTCCGTTTGTTATATTTCCATGTTGTCCGTCCATCAGTTTTCCTTTCCAGAGACCTTGTGAAACAAACAGCAGTAGAGCAGGAGCATCTACCAGTGCAGTCCACAAGGCCTCAACAACCACTAGTAGAGGAGTACTGACAGGACCGGCCCTAGACTTTTGGGGGCCCCTCCCCCACCTCGCAGTCAAAAACATGTTAGTGCCCCCCACCCCCCCCCCCACCCTCTTGGTCGGGGCCCCCTACCTGCCTCGGGGCCCTAAGCATCTGCTCATGTCTCTTGCTGGGCGGGTGGGCACTGGGTACCAAACAGACATTCAGGACAGAGGTTTTGCTGGTGACCAAAAGGGTTTTGGGAGAAACTAAGGAGTGTACAAACATGGACTTAAACAGAAACTGTCAAGAGAAAAACTGGAAAGCTGAGCAACCTCTGAAAAAAGAGTATAAAGTTAAGAACAAACAAAAACTTTTTTTGTACAGAGATATATTTTTATGGAAATACATTTGTAATATAAAAAGATGAGAAAATGGATTGACATATCTGTAAATGTTTTTTTTTTTTTTTTTCATTATTGTAGAACAAATGTTAGTGGGAAAATAAAAAATAAATCTATCTATATATATACAAAGATAAAAATAGAAACAAAGCTTTTTGTAAATGTAAAAAAGATTGTACATACAAGTTTCCATACACCCTGTCCATATAAGACCCCCCATGGCTTGTCTGCAGTAAAGAACATGGATTTTACCCGTCTGTATATGATGCTTTGCTTTGTGTCTAAGATCATTCTACTTTCTTGAACTGGAAACGTATTTTGAAGTTTTTTGAATAAATAAATAAATAAAAATGTTCATTTACGTGTGATTTATTGCACTATAAAGATACCCAATGATCACAGAATTGTATGATTAGCGTGATGGTATCTCAGACGAGTTGTAGACAAGGAAAATGTACACGAAGCATTTACTGTGAATGTGATCTCCACAAAACTTCCAGAACATTGCCTTCCAAAAGCCACATTCTCGACAGTGAAAATGTGTTTGTCTACAACGCACATTTGATTGAATCCCAGCCTCTGTCGTTTGCCTAACTGAACACAGCAGTCTACGGCTGTTCGTTTGTGAAATACTGTATTGCAGAATGAAGACAAAGTATCATAGACGTTTCTGATATTGTTGCTTATTGAATAAGGCAGAAAGGTAAAGTGGTAAGAATCTTCTATTATACTGTTGTGATGAGCACATGGCTGTTCATGGCTGTGTACGGCACTACAGTACAAACCTTTATTTAACCAGATAAACCAGTTGAGAACAAGTTCTCATTTACAACTGCGACCTGGCCAAGATAAAGCAAAGCAGTGCGATAAAAACAACAACACAGAGTTACATATGGGGTAAAACAAAAAACATAAAGTCAAAAATACAAACAGAAAATATATATACAGTGTGTGCAAATGTAGTAAATTATTATAAAAAAATTAATAATAATATATATATATATATATATATATACAGGTAACGAGCTGAGATTAGGAGCATAAACTCAAAATAACTGTCAATCTCCCTCGGCCTGGGGCTCCATGCAAGATCTCACCTCGTGGAGTTGCAATGATCATGAGAACGGTGAGGAATCAGCCCAGAACTACACGGGAGGATCTTGTCAATGACCTCAAGGCAGCTGGGACTATAGTCACCAAGAAAACAATTGGTAACACACTACGCCGTGAAGGACTGAAATCCTGCAGCGCCCGCAAGGTCCCCCTGCTCAAAAAATCACATATACATGCCCGTCTGAAGTTTGCCAATGAACATCTGAATGATTCAGAGGAGAACTGGGTGAAAGTATTGTGGTCCGATGAGACCAAAATGGAGCTCTTTGGCATCAACTCAACTCGCCGTGTTTGGAGGAGGAGGATTGCTGCCTATGACCCCAAGAACACCATCCCCATCGTCAAACATGGAGGTGGAAACATTATGCTTTGGGGGTGTTTTTCTGCCAAGGGGACAGGACAACTTCACTGCATCAAAGGGACGATGGAAGGGGCCATGTACAGTCAAATCTTGGGTAAGAACCTCCTTCCCTCAGCCAGGGCATTGAAAATGGATCATGGATGGGTATTCCAGCATGACAATGACCCAAAACAAGGTCCTGGAGTGGCCTAGCCAGTCTCCAGACCTTAATCCCATAGAAAATCTGTGGAGGGAGCTGATGGTTCGAGTTGCCAAACGTCAGCCTCGAAACCTTAATGACTTGGAGAAGATCTGCAAAGAGGAGTGGGACAAAATCCCTCCTGAGATGTGTGCAAACCTGGTGGCCAACTTCAAGAAACGTCTGACCTCTGTGATTGCCAACAAGGCTTTTGCCACCAAGTACTAAGTCATGTTTTGCAGATCAATTTATACCATTTTTGACATGCGTTTTTCGGGATTTTTGTTGTTGTTATTCTGTCTCTCACTGTTCAAATAAACCTACCATTAAAATTATAGACTGATCATGTCTTTTGTCAGTGGGCAAACGTACAAAATCAGCAGGGGATCAAATACTTTTTTTCCCCTCACTGTAGTACAAAGAAATCAGAACATTGTTATATAAAACTCGGGGGAGGTGAATGTTGTAGTGGATTATATATTACATCTATATTTCTTCCTCCATTCTTTAATGTATTTGTTTCCCATTCCACCACTGATCATAGGCTTCGTCCCAAACAGAACCCTATTCCTGATAAAGTGCACTACTTTTGTTTAGAGCACTATGGACCCCTATTCCCTGCACTAAGTAGGAAATAGGGAGCCGTTTGGGACACACCCTAGAGTCTTCTCCTCCGTCGCCTGTTCATCGTTAGTAGAGTGAGACTCACTGTTGGTTGAACTCTGATAACAACAGCAACTGTCGTATTTATCGGGTTATATAAGAGATGGTGGATAGGTGTGTGTGTGTGTGTGTGTGTGTGTGTGTGTGTGTGTGTGTGTGTGTGTGTCATGCATTGAATACATAAATAGAGGTAACAAACAAACTGTCTAGATTTCCCAGGGTGCCTTGGGTGTCCCACGCAGACCAACCAATGACAGCAGACTGGGGGGTAGAGGTAACAGAGAGGTACTGGGGGTAGAGGTAACAGAGCGGTAATGCTGGGGAGTAGAGGTAACAGAGAGGTACTGGGGGTAGAGGTAACAGAGAGGTACTGGGGGTAGAGGTAACAGAGAGGTACTGGGGGTAGAGGTAACAGAGAGGTACTGCTGGGGGGTAGAGGTAACAGAGAGGTACTGGGGGGTAGAGGTAACAGAGAGGTACTGGGGGTAGAGGTAACAGAGAGGTACTGCTGGGGGGTAGAGGTAACAGAGAGGTATTGGGGGTAGAGGTAACAGAGAGGTACTGGGGGTAGAGGTAACAGAGAGGTACTGCTGGGGGGTAGAGGTAACAGAGAGGTACCACTTGCTGGCTCAGTTTAGTGTCTCTGTTTAGGAAGTTTGAAATGTAATTTTTTGTTTGTTGGAGAAAACGTTGGAACACCTGTTTGGCTGTCAAAGGTGTCTGACAAAATACAGTGAATATCATCTCCAACAATTAGCTAAAATAATAAGTAATCACAAAGTGCTATTATTAGTAGTATAAGGGTGTTCTTGGTGGAGGTATGGCCTGAATGAAGGTGGTTGGAGCGTTGGACTGAATGAAGGTGGTTGGAGCGTTGGACTGAATGAACGTGATGGAAGTATGGCCTGAATGAAGACGGTCTTTTGGTTCTTGATGGAGGTATGGGGCTGGTCCATCCCAAGGTGTTATAAAATAAGTATTCAAAAATCTGCTTAAAAACAATTTCCATTTTCCCGTCAGAGTTGTGTTTCCATCAAATTGACTTGTTGAGGAAAAAAGTCTGTGTGTAAATATCTAGTGTGTGCAGGGCTCGTGACTAACCTTTTTCCTCAGTGCAAATTCAACTGTCCAAACTGAACTTGAACCGTCCCAGAATTAAAATATATGTTTTATTGTTGTTTTTTGATATCCCAACATACGTCTAGGTCATTTCCTTTTAAAGTAATGTCTGTATTTCTGAGACAGATACAGACTTAATTTGTTAAGAAAATAATTGTTGCATCGTAATGAAAACAGATTAAAATCCAGTACATTATTAATAATTATAATTTATTAACTTAACATGCTAACCACATGTATACAATATACAGTCCCAGTCAAAAGTTTGGACACACCTACTCATTCAAGGGTTTTTCTTTATTTTTACTATTTTCTACATTGTAGAATAATAGTGAAGACATCAAAACGATGAAATAACACATATGGAATCATGTAGTAACCAAAAAAGTGTTAAACAAATCAAATAGACACCCTTTGCCTTGATGACAGCTTTGCACACTCTTGGCATTCTCTCAACCAGCTTCACCTGTAATGCTTTTGCAACAGTCTTCAAGGAGTTCCCACATATGCTGAGCACTTTGGGATGAGTCGGACGGCAGAGTGAAGGAAAAGCAGCCAACAAGTGCTCAGCATATGTGTGAACTCCTTCAAGACTGTTGGAAAAGCATTCCAGGTGAAGATTTAATTCTGAGCCCTGAGTGCATGTACTGAATTAAAAATACTAGTTAAATGGGTTTCCATCAATTTTCTGCACTAGGCCTACTGATAATGTATTTCATCTGTAGCCTAATAAACTGCATGCTTTCTTTCTCATAATTAAATGTTTTTATCGCATAAATTGGATGGATCGAAACCTGGTTAATGTTAAGCCATTTTGAGTATGCTGGAATTATATTTTTGGATGAATGTGTACATGCCTACAGGAGACTTTTGAAGTAGCCCAATCAGATTAAAACATTGTTGTGTTAATACCACTTACAAAAGGTAATACGTTTAAAAAGTTAAATGATAAATATTTAGGCTATATTGAAGTGTTAGGGTTCTAGGTGCGCGAGGAAATGGCCGCTCGGATCAGAGAGGGAGACAGAGCTCGTGGAATAGCCGCTCGGATCAGAGAGGAGACAGAGCTCGAGGAATGGCCGCGTCGGATCAGAGAGGAGACAGAGCTCATGGAATAGCCGCTCGGATCAGAGAGGAGACAGAGCTCGTGGGAATAGCCGCTCGGATCAGAGAGGAGACAGAGCTCGTGGAATAGCCGCTCGGGATCAGAGAGGAGACAGAGCTCGTGGAATAGCCGCTCGGATCAGAGAGGAGACAGAGCTCGTGTTAAGCTTTCCCTGAATAACTGAGCCTGCTGGGTAATACATTATTATAGGATGACTTGGGAGAATGATGATCTGAAACAGACTCAGTATCAAATAAAAAAAATACAGCCAGACTGACCTGCTACTGTGCCTTTCTAGAACCTTATAAACTGTCCAGAGTAGGACCCACAACTGATCCAAATGAAATGAAACATTCACCTAGTAACATTTCTTCATACGGAGATACTCATGCAGTTTATGTCTCACCTAGTAACATTTCCTCAGACAGAGATACTCATCGAGTTATATATCACCTCCTTACCTCCTTGAATTCCTTCAGGTGGAGATCTCAGAAAGTGAAGAAACATTGATATTTGTTGTGGGAGTTATATTATTATTATGTTTTATATATATATTTGTTTTCTAGTCTAAAGGAGAGTATGTAAGGGATAAAGCAGATGTTCTGTGCATTGCCTTGGAAAATAATGGACGACAGTGGGACGAGGTGGAAAGGAAAGGGGGGTGCCTAGTCAGCTGTACAACTGAATTCATTCAACTGAATGTGTCTTCCGCATTTTAAACCCAACCCCTCTGAAGCCAGGAGCTCCCATTTTTTTCCAAGGTACAGAACGGATGCGTTCATCCCACTTATACCACAGTTGCCAAGAAAAACAATATGAAAGCACAATTTACCAGTAGAAATATTTATATTTTTTGGTTGATATTTTTCCTTTTTGTACAAAAAGTGCAGAAGTTAATGCTTTCTAATTTTTTTGGGTTTGCTAGAGATGCAACCCCAGTTCGTTTGTTCCATAAGTTTGATATTTATGGACACGACCTAGTTGTGTCCGTTTCTATATGTTCTTGTCCCTTGCTTGCTAGCTAGTCAACTAGCTACGGCTAACACAGTCACGACCTCTGCAGCTAGAATAAAAGCAAAGTAGCTGTTTTCTATTGACTTAATTTGGGATACATCCATTACAATGGAGCTGATGATTCCGATTTTGCCTGGCATGGGCTAGAAAAGTTTGCCTTCTCGTCATCGAGGGAACACTCGAACACTGGTTCATTACTAGGAGATTGCATTGCATATCAAACCCTAGGCTAGAAGCCAGCTAAATAGTTTGTTCGCTAGCAAAACCTGCCAATATGACAACTGAATTCAAAAAATACGGGGTTGCTGAAAACAGTTGGTCAAACTATAAACACGTGGGAGTATTTGACGCATAGCGCCACTCGGTCATGACTGCAACAGTAGGACCGGGGAGAAATTAGTCATATTGGGATGATACAGGGTGGTTGAGCGTTGGAACACCGGGGAAAGGTGTCTGACACATGAATATCATTCCAAAGAGCTAAATAATAAGTATCACAGTGCATATTAGTAGTATAGGGTGTTCTTGTGGAGGTAGCTGAATGAGGTGGTAGCGTTGGGACGAATGAAGGTGGTGGAGCGTGACTGATGAACGTGATGAGTATGCCTGAATGAACGGTCTTTTGGTTCTTGAGAGTATGGGGCTGGTCCATCCCAAGGTGTTATAAAATAAGTATTCAAAAATCTGCTTAAAAACAATTTCCATTTTCCCGTCAGAGTTGTGTTCCATCAATTGACTTGTTGAGGAAAAAGTCTGTGTGTAAATATCTAGTGTGTGCAGGGCTCGTGACTAACCTTTTTCCTCAGTGCAAATTCAACTGTCCAAACTGAACTTGAACCGTCCCAGAATTAAAATATATGTTTTATGTTGTTTTTTGATATCCCAACATACGTCTAGTCATTTCCTTTAAAGTAATGTCTGTATTTCTGAGACAGATACAGACTTAATTTGTTAAAAAATAATTGTTGCATCGTAATGAAAACAGATTAAAATCCAGTACATTATAATAATTATAATTTATTAACTTAACATGGCTAACCACATGTATACAATATACATCCCCGTCAAAAGTTTGGACACCCCTACTCATTCAAGGGTTTTTCTTTATTTTTTACTATTTTCTACCATTGTAGAATAATAGTGAAGACATCAAAACGATGAAATAAACATATGGAATCATGTAGTAACCAAAAAAGTGTTAAACAAATCAAATAGACACCCTTTGCCTTGATGACAGCTTTGCACACTCTTGGCATTCTCTCAACCAGCTTCACCTGTAATGCTTTTGCAACAGTCTTCAAGGAGTTCCCACATATGCTGAGCACTTGGGATGAGTCGGACGGCAGAGTGAAGGAAAAGCAGCCAACAAGTGCTCAGCATATGTGTGAACTCCTTCAAGACTGTTGGAAAGATTCCAGGTAAGATTTAATTTGAGCCCTGAGTGCATGTACTGAATTAAAAATACTAGTTAAAATGGGTTTCCATCAATTTTCTGCCACTATGGCCTACTGATAATGTATTTCATCTGTAGCCTCATAAACTGCATCTTTCTTTCTCATAATTAAATGTTTTTATCGCATAAATTGGATGGATCGAAACCTGGTTAATGTTAAGCCATTTTGAGTATGCTGGGAATTAATATTTTGGATGAATGTGTACATGCCTACAGGAGACTTTTGAAGTAGCCCAATCAGTTTAAAACATTGTTGTGTTATAATACCACTTACAAAAGGTAATACGTTTAAAAAGTTAAATGATAAATATTAGGCTATATTGAAGTGTTAGGTTCTAGGTGCGCGAGGAATGGCCGCTCGGATCAGAGAGGAACAGAGCTCGTGGAATAGCCGCTCGGATCAGAGAGGAGACAGAGCCTCGAGGAATGGCCGCTCGGATCAGAGAGGAGACAGAGCTCGTGGAATAGCCGCTCGGATCAGAGAGGAGACAGAGCTCGTGGAATAGCCGCTCGGATCAGAGAGGAGACAGAGCTCGTGGAATAGCCGCTCGGATCAGAGAGGAGACAGAGCTCGTGGAATAGCCGCTCGGATCAGAGAGGAGACAGAGCTCGTGTTAAGCTTTCCTGAATAACTGAGCCTGCTGGGTAATACATTATTATAGGATGACTTGGGAGAATGATGATCTGAAACAGACTCAGTATCAGAATAAAAAAAATACAGCCAGACTGACCTGCTACTGTGCCTTTCTAGACCTTATAAACTGTCCAGAGTAGGACCCACAACTGATCCAAATGAAATGAAACATTCACCTAGTAACATTTCTTCATACGGAGATACTCATGCAGTTATGTCCTCACCTAGTAACATTTCCTCAGACAGAGATACTCATCGAGTTATATATTCACCTCCTTACCTCCTTGAATTCCTTCAGGTGGAGATACTCAGAAAGTGAAGAAACATTGATATTTGTTGTGGGAGTTATATTATTATTATAGTTTTATATATATATTTGTTTCTAGTCTAAAGGAGAGTATGTAAGGGATAAAGCAGATGTTCTGTGCATTGCCTTGGAAATAATGGACGACAGTGGGACGAGGTGGAAAGGAAAGGGGGTGCCTAGTCAGCTGTACAACTGAATGCATTCAACTGAAATGTGTCTTCCGCATTTAACCCAACCCCTCTGAAGCAGGAGCTCATTTTTCCAAGGTACAGAACGGATGCGTTCATCCCACTTATACCACAGTTGCCAAAGAAAACAATATGAAAGCACACATTTACCAGTAGAAATATTTATATTTTTGTTGATATTTCCTTTTTGTAAGAGAATTTATGCTTTCTAATTTTTTTGGTTGCTAGAGATGCAACCCAGTCGTTTGTTCCATAAGTTTGATATTTATGGACACGACCTAGTTGTTCGTTCTATATGTTCTTGTCCCTTGCTTGCTAGCTAGTCAACTAGCTACGGCTAACACAGTCACGACCTCTGCAGCTAGAATAAAAGCAAAGTAGCTGTTTTCTATTGACTTAATTTGGATACATCCATTACAATGAGCTGATGATGTCCGATTTTGCCTGGCATGGCTAGAAAAGTTTGCCTTCTCGTCATCAGGACACTCGACACTGTTCATTACGAGGAGATTGCATTGCATATCAAACACTAGGCTAGAAGCCAGCTAAATAGTTTGTCGCTAGCAAACCTGCCAATATGACAACTGAATTCAAAAAATACTGGTTGCTGAAAACAGTTTGGTCAAACTATAAACACGTGGGAGTATTTGACAGCATAGCGCCACTCGCGTCATGACTGCAACAGTAGGGACCGGAGAAATTCATGTTCATCACCACATTAGGTCATCAGATGCTCCAAAAAAAACATGTCTCTGCAAAAACAAATCAATGCTAGCTAGCTGCGTTTTTCCTCGTTGGACGTGCGTTGACAATGTATCCAATTTCAGTTTGTGTGGTGATTTCTGTAACTTTGTAGCAAGTACGGTCTGCACTCTGCATGTGTAGGCGCACATTGCGTCATGATTAAAAGGTGTCCCGCTCTCTTTTCCAACTGTCCCGATATCTTTTCCAACTGTCCCGATATATTTTCCAACTTTCCCGATATCTTTTCCAACTGTCCCGATATCTTTTTCCAACTTTCCCGATATCTTTTCCAACTGTCCCGATATCTTTTCCAACTGTCCCGATATTTTTTCCAACTTTCCCGATATCTTTTCCAACTGTCCCGATATCTTTTCCAACTTTCCCGATATCTTTTCCAACTGTCCCAGAACATTAACAAAGAGAAAAAGGATGGAGTGATAATATGGAGAGAGGAAAGAGGGAGTGGATAATATGGAGAGAGGAAGATGGAGTGATAATATGGAGAGAGGAAAGATGGAGTGATAATATGGAGAGAGGGAAAGAGGAGTGATTAACTGGAGAGAGGAAAGATGGAGTGATAATATGGAGAGAGGAAAGATGGAGTGATAATATGGAGAGAGGAAAGATGGAGTGATAATATGGAGAGAGGAAAGATGGAGTGATAATATGGAGAGAGGAAAGATGGAGTGATAATATGGAGAGAGGAAAGATGGAGTGATAATATGGAGAGAGGAAGATGGAGTGATAATATGAGAGAGGAAAGATGGAGTGATAATATGGAGAGAGGAAAGATGGAGTGGATAATATGGAGAGAGGAAGATGGAGTGATAATATGGAGAGAGGAAAGATGGAGTGATAATATGGAGAGAGGAAAGATGGAGTGATAATATGGATCATATTACTGAGGTTTTACCACATCCCTGGGCGATGGGAGAAAGAAACACACAATGGCCACCTCAGTGAAGGTGTTTTGGGATTACCTGGATACCCACACCGCTCCGGCCCAACGCCACGCCCACTAACGCTTCTTCTCCGGATGAGTCCAGGTTTGCTCCCTCCCCCGACGATTTCTGGAACGTTAACACATTCTAACCATTCTGATTGGTCCCAGAAACTAATGGGTTGGGCCAGAGAGCCCGGGCCTACACAAATCGTGAATCACGTTGTCAGCACAAACGACTTCTGGGACGGCGGGTGTACGGAGCGAGATCGAATAGAGCAGCAGATTGAGGTTGAGGATGAGTTGTCAGGCAAGTTGTTGGAGGGGTAGGGGCTGAACACTATGTCTGTGGTTTGAGGATGAGTTGTCATGCAAGTTGTTGGAGGGGTAGGGGCCAGAACACTATGTCTGTGGTTGAGGATGAGTTGTCAGGCAAGTTGTTGGAGGGGTAGGGGCTGAACACTATGTCTGTGGTTGAGGATGAGTTGTCAGGCAAGTTGTTGGAGGGGTAGGGGCTGAACACTATGTCTGTGGTTGAGGATGAGTTGTCAGGCAAGTTGTTGGAGGGGTAGGGGCTGAACACTACGTCTGTGGTGTGAGGATGAGTTGTCAGGCAAGTTGTTGGAGGGGTAGGGGCTGAACACTACTGTCTGTGGTTGAGATGAGTTGTCCAGGCAAGTTGTTGGAGGGGTAGGGGCTGAACACTACGTCTGTGGTTGAGGATGAGTTGTCAGGGCAAGTTGTTGGAGGGGTAGGGGCTGAACACGATGTCTGTGGGTTCTGAGGATGAGTTGGTCAAGGCAAGTGTGTTTGACCTGGCCCATAGGGGGGTACGCAGGCTCTGAATGACTGTGCGGTTGAGAAACTGTAGTCGCCTCTATTTTATCTCCCCTCCTCTCATTATCCTCCTGCTCATACCATTGGTCTGTGGGAGCCATGAACTGCTAATGGAGTATTGTGAAATAGCTGCAGCGCGGTTAAACTCAGACTGAGGTGCGATTAAAACGATGGTTAGACACTGACGTCTTCCCTGTTGATTGTCTGAATGGACTCCTTTAGGAACTGGACAACACCCATGTCTGTCTATGCAAACGTCAAAGCGGTGACCCGTCTCCTGCAGGTTCATGCTCTACAACATCCGTAGAGTACGACCCTGCCTCACACAGGAAGCGGCGCAGGTCCTAATCCAGGCACTTGTCATCTCCCGTCCGGACTACTGCAACTCGCTGTTGGCTGGGCTCCCCTGCCTGTGCCATTAAACCCTTGCAAACCTTAACAATGCAGCCCGCCTGGTGTTCAACCTTCCCATGTTCTCCCATGTCACCCTCTCCTCTCCGCACACTCCACTGGTGTCCAGTCGAAGCTCACATCCACTACAAGACCATGGTGCTTACCTACGGAGCAGCAAGAGGAACTGCCCCTCCCTACCTTCAGGCATGCTTCGGACCCTAACACCCTCTCTTGGCCCTCCCACCCCTACGGGAGGGCAGCTCCCACTCAGCCCAGTCCAAGCTCTTCTCTGTCCTGACACCCCAATGGTGGAAACCAGCTTCTCCCTGAAGCTAGGACAGCAGAGTCCCTGCCCGTCTTCCAAAAACATCTGAAACCCCCACCTCTTCAAAGAGTATCTTAAAATCCCACTCACTCCCCTACACCCCCCCCTCACTCCGCCCCTCCCCCCAAAAACAAAAAAAAACTTGACTTTTTCCCTTCCAGCTCTGAGTGCTAAAGCTATTTTATTGGGGAAAAAATGTACTTACATGACTGTGATATTGTTTCCCCACTTAGCTTTTTAAAGATAGTGTGTTGTTGGGGGTGTGTTTGTGTGTGTGGGGGTTGTGTGTTTGTGTGTGTGTGTGTGTGTGTGTTGTGTGTGTGTGTGTGTGTGTGTGTGTGGTGTGTGTGTGTGTGTGTGGTGTGTTGTTGGTGGTGTTGTGTTCTGTGTGTGTGTTGTGTGTGTTGTACAGAATGGTAAGATAGACAATGAAAACATCCTGTGTCCTCGCTGAGGAATTTGATTAGTCTAACAGAAATTTGATAAGTGCTGTAAAAAAAATTCAAAAGGAAAATGAAAATGCTAAAGGATAATACATCTGAAAGGAAAATACTCTAAAAAGGGAAATGACTGCTGAAAGGAAAAATGACATGCTGAAAGAAAATTTAATCCTAAAAGGTAAGACATGCTAAAAGAAAATGACTCGAAGGTATACTGCTAAAGGAAAATGACACTATGAAACCTTTGTTTCTTTGGCTTCATTAAAAATAACCCTTGGTAGTAATTGGGATCAGGGATTGTGTTTGGAAAAAACAACGTTATCTCTTATTTAAAAACCTGAAAATAATCCCCAAACATCCTTAAATAAATACTAAACATCCCGGAAAAAAAGACTAAACATCCTTTGAAAAAAAAGACTAAACACCTTGAAAAAATACTAAAAATCCGTGAAAAAAAGACTAAACCCTTTGAAATAAAAACTAAACATCCTGTGAAATAATACTAACTCCTGTGAAAAAAGACTAAAAATCCTGTGAATAAAAAACTAAAAAAACCTTGAAAAAGACTAAACCCTGTGAAATAAAGCTAAAAATCCTGTGAAAAAAAGCTAAAAATCCTGTGAAAAAAATACAAACACTTGAAAAAAGCTAAAAAATCCAAAAAAAAGACTAACATCCCGAGAAAAAAAACTAAAAATCCTTTTAAAAAAGCTAAAAATCCTGTGAAAAAAAGACAAACATCCCTTTAAATAAAGACTAAAAAATCCTTTAAATAAAACTAAAAAATCCTTAAATAAATACTCCATCTTTTTGAAAAAAAAAAACATCCAATGAAAAAAAGACAAACACCAAATAAAGACAAAAATCCGTGAAATAAAGACTAAACATCCTGAGAATAAAAATTAAAAAACCCCTTTAATAAAAACAAAAAATCTGTAAATAAAAACTAAACTCCCGGAAAAAAAGACAAAAATCCTGTTAAAAAAAGCTAAACATCCTGTGAATAAAAACTAAAAATCCCGAAAATAAAGAGTAAACATCCTGAGAAAAGACAAACTCCGTGAAATAAAACTAAAAATCCTAAAATAAAGACTAAAAATCCCGTAAAAAAGTAAAAATCCGTGAAAAAAAAACTAAAAATCCTTTAAAAAAAGAAAAATAAAATCCTGTGAAATAAAAACTAAACATCCTAAATAAAATAAAATCCTGAGAAAAAAACTAAACACCTGTAAATAAAAACTAAAAATCCCAAAAAAAGACAAACATCCCGTGAAAAAAAGACTAAACCCTTGAAATAAAACTAAACATCCTTGAAATAAAAACAACATCCTGAGAAAAAAAAGAGTAAACATCCTAGAAAAAAAACTAACATCCCGAGAAATAAAACTAAAAATCCTTGAAAAAATAAAATCCGGGGAAATAAGACTAACACCTTTAAATAAAAACTAAACCCTGTGAATAAAGACAAAAAAATCCTGGAAAAAAAAACTAAAATCCTGTGAAAAAAGACTAAACTCCTGGAAAAAAACTAAAAAACCTGAAAATAAAAAGTAAACCCGGAAAAAAGACAAAAATCCCGTGAAATAAGCTAAAAAAACCCATGAAATAAAGACTAAAAACCGTGAATAAAGACTAAACTCCTGTGAAATAAGACTAAATCCTGAGAAAAAACTAAAAATCCTGTGAAAAAAGACAAACTCCTGTGAATAAAGACTAAACATCCTGTGAAATAAAGCATAACTGAAGTAGATAGTATAGGTAATGAAACATGAAAAATACGATAACGGACATTTGAAGCTTTGGTCATATTTTCCTTATCTTTGGGACTGTAACATGCAGAGTCAAAAGCACATTCAAAATAAGACAACAGGCATTCAAATTAACAGCTAAATGAGCTGGGATCATATTCCCATTCATTATTCATCTTTGGCCAATAGGAGAACCTTGGAGAGTATTGACTTTAGAGTGGTTATACCTCATCACCATCCATACAGCCGGATCAAAAGGAAACCATTTCATATCAGATAAGATAAATCACTGCTTCTTATAGCCTGCGTCCCAAATGGCACCCTATTCACCTGTTTAGCCCATAGGGCACTGGTCAAATGTAGTGCACTATGTAGGGAACATGGTCATATTTGGGACGCGGTAAAATTGACTCCAGTATTCTCTTAACATGTTTATCTTAAAGTGGAACTGACAGTGTTTTAGCAACATGAAATCTTATTAAAATCTGGCCCAGAGGAAGAATGCACACTTAAAAAAAAAAAAAAAAAACATTTTCTGAATGTTTGAGAATTACTTATAGTAAGGCATTTTTTGAAAATTCTATAGCAATATAGAGTGGGAAAGTGGCCGTGTGTTTGGACAATTAATAGACACTGCAGTAAATAAAACCTAATAAAAACATCTGTCTCGTCCAGGACCGGAGTCCACGCAGACCAGACCGGTGCACCATCAGAGATACAGTATGACTTTGTACAAACAAGCCATTTGCCACACTGGCCTGCCATCATTCACTTTGAACTGTGTTTACAGGCAGTAGAACAGCAAACTTCAGATCATTAGAAAGCATTAGGAGAAAACCACAACATACACCTGAATGGATTTCTGCAAATATTTCAATACCATGGGTGTCCTCTTATATTTGGGAAATGTACAGTCATATTGCTAGCTACTTCAGAGTCCTATTGCTAGCTACTTCACAGTCCTGTTGCTAGCTACTTCACAGTCATATTGCTAGCTACTTCACAGTCCTATTGCTAGCTACTTCACAGTCCTGTTGCTAGCTACTTCACAGTCCTATTGCTAGCTACTTCACAGTCCTATTGCTAGCTACTTCACAGTCCTATTGCTAGCTACTTCACAGTCCTATTGCTAGCTACTTCACAGTCCTATTGCTAGCTACTTCACAGTCCTGTTGCTAGCTACTTCACAGTCCTATTGCTAGCTACTTCACAGTCCTATTGCTAGCTACTTCACAGTCCTGTTGCTAGCTACTTCACAGTCCTATTGCTAGCTACTTCACAGTCCTATTGCTAGCTACTTCACAGTCCTATTGCTAGCTACTTCACAGTCCTGTTGCTAGCTACTTCACAGTCCTATTGCTAGCTACTTCACAGTCCTGTTGCTAGCTACTTCACAGTCCTGTTGCTAGCTACTTCGCAGTCCTGTTGCTAGCTACTTCACAGTCCTATTGCTAGCTACTTCACAGTCCTATTGCTAGCTACTTCACAGTCCTGTTGCTAGCTACTTCAGAGTCCTATTGCTAGCTACTTCACAGTCCTGTTGCTAGCTACTTCACAGTCCTATTGCTAGCTACTTCACAGTCCTGTTGCTAGCTACTTCACAGTCCTGTTGCTATCTACTTCACAGTCCTGTTGCTAGCTACTTCACAGTCCTGTTGCTAGCTACTTCACAGTCCTGTTGCTAGCTACTTCACAGTCCTATTGCTAGCTACTTCACAGTCCTGTTGCTAGCTACTTCACAGTCCTGTTGCTAGCTACTTCACAGTCCTATTGCTAGCTACTTCACAGTCCTATTGCTAGCTACTTCACAGTCCTATTGCTAGCTACTTCCAGACACAAATGACAGAACACCTCACTCTGACCATTTTACTCACCCTAGCAGCAAACAATATACCAGGCCAGCTTTGATTTACAACCTGACTACCATGAAATGTACTGGTGAATTATATTAATCATGCATTGAACTGCATCCATCTCTTCTGCCAACAATGCCTTACTGTACGTCATGGATGTTTTTGTAAAATACAACCTATTTTTTAAACCTTGTATAAAGTTGGTTTTGTAACATGAACTGAGAATTGGATATTATGAATGTATGTTTGTTTCATATCTGCAAAGTAGTTAAAACGCTGTCAGTTCCACTTTAATGAGATCAGAATCCCAGTCAGCTGTTAATCGATTTGATCAACCAAAATGGCGCCGGAGGAGATGGCTGCCGTTTTACAGCCCCTAACCAATTGTACTATTATGTGTGTTTTTTTGCGTTATTTGTAATTTATTCTGTACATAATGTTTCTGCCACCGTCTCTTATAACCAAAAAGAGCTTCTGGATATCAGGACAGCGATTACTCGCCTAGTATTGGATGAAGATTTTTTCTTCAACGAGTCGGACGCGAAGGATATTCTACAGACACCCGACACTGACATTTTCAACATGTCCCTGACTGAGTCTGTAATACCAAAATGTTTCAAGCAGACCACCATAATCCCTGTGCCCAAGAACACTAAGATAACCTGCCTAAATGACTACCGACCCGTAGCACTCACGTCTGTAACCATGAATTGCTTTGAAAGGCTAGTCATGGCTCACGTCAGCACCATTATTCCAGAAACCTTAGACCCACTCCAATTTGCATACCGCCCCAACAGATCAACAGATGATGCAATCTCTATTGCACCCCACAATGCCCTTTCCCACCTGGACAAGAGAAACACCTACGTGAGAATGCTATTCATTGACTACAGCTCAGCGTTCAACACCATAATGCCCTCAAAGCTTATCACTAAGCTAAGGACCCTCAGACTAAACACCTCCCTCTGCAACTGGATCCTGGACTTCCTGACGGGCCGCTCCCAGGTGGTAAGGGTAGGTAACAACACATCTGCGACCCTGATCCTCAACACGGGGGCCCCTCAGGGGTGCGTGCTCAGTCCCCTCCTGTACTCCCTGTTCACCCATGACTGCATGGCCAAGGCACGACTCCAACACCATCAATAAGTTTGCAGACGACACAACAGTGGTGGGCCTGATCACCGACAAAGATGAGACAGCCTATAGGGAGGAGGTTAGAGACCTGGCCATATGTTTCCAGGATAACAAGACAAAGGAGATGATTGTGGACTACAGGAAAAAAAAGAGGACTGAGCAAACGTTCTACAGCTGCACCATCGAGAGCATCCTGACTGGTTGCATCACTGCCTGGTATGGCAACTGCTCAGCCTTCGACCACAAGGACACCACAGAGGGTAGTGTGTACGGCCCAGTACACCACTGGGACCAGGCTTCCTGCCATCCCGGACCTCTATACCAGGCGGTGTCAGAAGAAGGCCCTCAAAATTGTCAAAGACTCCAGCCACCCTAGTTATAGACTGTTCTCTCTGCTACCGCATAGCAAGCGGTACTGGAGCGCCAAGTCTATGTCCAAAAGGCTTCTTAACAGCTTTTACCCCCAAGCCATAACACTCCTGAACAGCTAATCATGGCTACCCAGACTATTTGATCCTGTTCACACTGAAGTGAAGAGCGGAACAATTGAAGGAATGAATCCGAGCCTCACTCTTATCATGCTCTTGTCAAGTGTGATTGTAGATCCTTCAACCAAAGTCACGAGAGCGCAAACTCCCCATAATATGTTCTACCGAATTTCACTGACTGAAAGAGAACTGCCTGTTTGGAACCTGATGATGACTTTCAGATTCCAAACATTAAACTCACTGTTTTAATAAACCTGATGAGGATTCCAAACATTAAACACAGGTCCTTCCATTAGTTCTATCAATCGCATTTACTTTTTAAATAATCACTGACATTTGCATGAAAGCCAACCATTCCATTACCCCTGCACCTAAACACACTAATAGTAGACCACATTAACACAACTGTTTTTCTAATTTATATTGTCAGTGAGTTGCTGAGTGAGGAAAAATCTCAAATATAATGCGCTGAACAGACAAACAGACTCCTAGGCTCTGAAAATCTGAATATGGAAATAGTATTGACGCTTTCCTCCATCACTGGTTTGACTATTAGAAGAGATTAGGGGAGCATTGAAGACTAATGAGCTCTTACGATTCTCAATTCCAAATCCTGACCCTTGATACTCTGAGATCTGTGTAACGCTTTCTGACGTCTCATGAGTTAAATCGACAGGGTCTGAAAGTCGAAGACATCTAGGATTAGTCAGAAACTGATTACCCATGAGCACAGTGGTATAATTACCATTTATCATGTTATACATTAGTTTACACATTAGCTGTGAATTGATGGATGCTTGAATTATTGGCAAATTTACATTTTTTTGGTAAATGTCAATGTCGACCATGACCTTTAAAACCTTCTGACGGAAGCCATGGTTGACCAAAATGTCATTATTTTATAATAAATAATAAAACATGGGAGAGAGAGAGAGAGAGAGAGAGAGAGAGAGAGAGAGAGAGAGAGAGAGAGAGAGAGAGAGAGAGAGAGATGGGAGACAGAGAGAGAGAGAGAGAAGAGAAGATAGAGAGAGAGATAGATAGAGCGGAGAAGAGAGACATATTTGCTTTCCCTACGCGAGCTTGATACTCCCGCGCCATATTGTCTTCTCTCCTTCTTTCTATCGTGGCGCTACTATGGAGCGGTACCCTCCAATCCCCCTCCAATCCCCCCAGTGTCGAGGCCTTGGGCTGGGCTAATGTGGTGTGAAATCCTCCCTCTGCTTTCCTCCGGGCGTCTGGAGTCTCTGTGTAAACCAGTGACGGAGGGATTGACAAGGCAAACAGGAGCTATGTATTTTCCTCTGTCAGTGGATTGGGTCATCGGGAGGCATGCTTACTTCCGTCGGAGCGGTTGATAGAGTGATGGAGGAAATCTGCATTGATCTGTGGATGTTACTATCCGAGCAAAGACCCTCTCCTGCCTGGCTCTCTAGCCCCAAGCCAAGCAGCTTCATCTGGGTCTTGTGTGGTTGTTATGAATGGAAGTGTAAATCACCTTAACCAGGAGTCATCTTTTAAGTTTTGTACATCAAATTAGTGTCTTTAAGGTTAAGTCTTTAATTAATACTTAACTTTGTTAACTGCAATAATGTGTATTTTTCAGAAAGTCTAAAGACTTTGTATCCGAGTTGTGCTTTTGGGAGTAAAAATTGGTGCCAAGTTTGTACTAGTGATATTAACTAAATCTTCGCTTATTGTTTTTAGAACAGTCTCCATCCCACATTAGAGGGAGAGAGAGAAAGAGAGAGAGAGGGAGAGAGAGAGAGAGAGAGAGAGAGAGAGATAGAGAGAGAGAGAGAGAGAGAGAGAGAGAGAGAGAGAGAGAGAGAGAGAGAGACAGAGAGACCATTAAGTGTATGAGAACGATAGATAGTTTTCCTACTATTTAATAAATAATTAATACTCATCCCTAGTATAAAAAGCAACACTGAGTAACCAATTAGCTGCCTCCAATCTTGTCACAATGAGACAGTAACTAATTGGGAAGAATGAGCATATTGAGGCATGATGAGACACTAACTAATGGGGAAAAATCAACATATTGAGGCATGATGAGACAGTAACTAATTGGGAAGAGTCAGCATATTGAGGCATGCTGAGACAGTAACTAATGGGGAAAAATCAGCATATTGAGGCATGATGAGACACTAACTAACAGGGAAGAGTCAACATATTGAGGCATGATGAGACACTAACTAACAGGGAAGAGTCAACATATTGAGGCATGATGAGACACTAACTAATGGGGTAAAATCAGCATATTGAGGCATGATGAGACAGTAACTAACAGGGAAGAGTCAACATATTGAGGCATGATGAGACACTAACTAACGGGGAAAAATCAGCATATTGAGGCATGATGAGACAGTAACTAACAGGGAAGAGTCAACATATTGAGGCATGATGAGACACTAACTAACGGGGAAGAGTCAACATATTGAGGCATGATGAGACTGAAACTAATGGGGAAAAATCAGCATATTGAGGCATGATGAGACACTAACTAACAGGGAAGAGTCAGCATATTGAGGCATGATGAGACACTAACTAACAGGGAAGAGTCAGCATATTGAGGCATGATGAGACACTAACTAACAGGGAAGAGTCAGCATATTGAGGCATGATGAGACACTAACTAACGGGGAAGAGTCAGCATATTGAGGCATGATGAGACACTAACTAACAGGGAAGAGTCAGCATATTGAGGCATGATGAGACACTAACTAACAGGGAAGAGTCAGCATATTGAGGCATGATGAGACACTAACTAACGGGGAAGAGTCAGCATATTGAGGCATGAGCCAAACACTAGAGGGTCATCGGGGGCGTGCGCAAACAGACAGGATTTAATCTCTAACTTTCTCTCTTTCTTTATCGCTACCTCCCTCTCTGTATCTCTCTCTTTTCTCTTTTTATCTGTATCTCTCTCTTCTCTCTTTTTATCTGTCTGTCTGTCTGTCTGTCTGTCTGTCTGTCTGTCTGTCTGTCTGTCTGTCTGTCTGTCTGTCTGTCTGTCTGTCTGTCTGTCTGTCTGTCTGTCTGTCTGTCTGTCTGTCTGTCTGTCTGTCTGTCTGTCTGTCTGTCTGTCTGTATGTATGTCTCTCACTGCTTCTCTATTTGTCTCATGATCTGTCTCTCTCTCTCTCCTCCTGTCCTCTCTCTTCATTCTTTTCTAAACGAGCCAGCAGTTCCCCATGTCTGACAGTCAAAACATATGAATAACAATGTTTGTTCAAAGCCTGTTGTAATGACTGGTGGGTTTACAGGGGAGGTTGTGAATGAGACTACTGGGTGCGATGAGACTACTACACTCTTAGAGTAAAAAGGTTCTATATAGAATCTAAAAGGGTTCTTCGGCTGTCCCCATAGGAGAACCCTTTGAAGAACCCTTTTTGGTTCCATGTGGAACCCTTTTGAGTTCCATGTAGAACCCTTTCCACAGAGGCTTCTACATGGAACCCAGAAGAGTTCTACCTGGAACCAAAAAGGGTTCTCCTATGGCGACAGCCGAAGAACCCCTTTGGAACCTTTTGGTGTGATGAGACACTGGGTTCAACATGCAGTGAAATGCAAAACAATAATATATTGTTATCACACTGTTTCAGATCAAATGGTAAGAACACATACATGGCTGTGTCCCAAATTGCACCCTATTTTCTATTTATTGCATTTCTTCTGATCTTGTCAAAAGTAGTGGCCTTGATAGAGAATAATGTGTCATCTGGGACACAGTCAATATTTCCATGGTGAGGATGTGTATGTTAGTATCTATAACTGTGTCGTTGACTAAATACTTTTTTCCCCACTGTATAACTGTGTCCTGTGCTTCATGTGTTGTTAATTTTCGGAATGTTTTCTGAACACAGTTCATTGGCAGTTCATATACTAGTTCATTGTAGAAAGACAGCGCTTAAAAACAAAATGACAGAAAAATATATATGTTTTGTTTTGGATATTGTATTTTTCTCCAAGTTCATCACGCATTCCAAGCTCAGTTAAATTACACAGAAGGTACAACACATGCTGCAATGCTGTGTGCCTGAATGAAGTTCCACTTGAACTGAGCTTGGATGATGAGCTAAGGGTAAAGTACAATATCACTGGAATACGTGGATTCACATGACCAGTTATCACAGTGTGTGGGCTCCTGTTCCCCTCTCTGAAGCTATTTTAAACCTGTCTGTTCAAACCAAAAGGACACACACACACACACACACACACACACACACACACACACACACACACACACACACACAGAGGTTGGGTTTTTCAATTAGAGGAAGGACTTGAATGGGTCTGATGCTGAGTCACAGTGCCAAACCCCCAGCATGCTCCTGTGACATCAAAGGCCCTGTGACGACCCATGCTCAAGCATTCAGGTAATAAATACTCTGGCGAGGATACCGGTTCGCTCCGGTTCCCATCACTTCACCACCAAATTGAAAAACAGCTCTGGAAGCTGGAAATAGCAGACAGACTGTCACACCCTGACTCAAGGGACTCGTATATGTTGAGTCTGGGTGTGTATGTTCTATGTTGTATATTTCTATGTTGATGTTCTAGTATGTCTATTTCTATGTTTGGCCGGTGTGGTTCCCAATCAGAGGCAGCTGTCGCTCGTTGTCTCTGATTGGGGACCATACTTAGGCAGCCTTTTGGCACTAGTTAGTTGTGGGATCTTGTTCCGTGTGAGGTATGTTGTTTGTCTACCTTGGACTTCGTTTCATTTGTTGTTTTGTCGTTGTGTTTATTCAATATAAATAAACATGTATGCATATCACGCTGCGCCTTGGTCCGTCTCGTTCATCAACGATCGTGACACAGACAGACAAAAAGAAGAGGAAAAACAACATGAGTAACCATGGTGACAGGAAAAAGCCACACCCTCTTCCTGCCTGTGACGGGATTGGACCCCTTTTCCACACAGGTGGTACTGAGTAAACCAAGCCAGAGTGTTCAGTGTTTATTGCCAGCCTTGGCACCATGTTTGGCTCTCTGTCTGCGTCGCAAATGGCAACCTATTCCCTATGGGCTCTGGTCAAAAGTAGTGCACTATATAGGGAATAGAGTCAAGGGTAACATTGAGTGCAAATGCAAATGACACCTTATAACTGATTACTGCACTATACATGTAAGGGGGTCTATGGTATACTTTATGGAGGTAACACAACACCAATACAATATGATGGCTATAACATAAGGCTGTGCCACTAGAGATCCTGGTTCGAATCCAGGCTCTGTCCTAGCCGGCCGCGACCAGGAGACCCATGGGGCGGCGCATAATTGGCCCAGCGTCGTCCAGGGTAGGGGGAGGGAATTGGCCGGCAGGGATTTAGCTCAGTTGGTAGAGCATGCCGTTTGTAACGCCAGGGTTGTGGGTTCGATTCCCACGGGGGGCCCAGTATGAAAAATACAATACAATATGTATGTATTGTAATACACCAATATGATATGAGGTAACACAGTGGAGTGAGTCGTCATGCCAAAGCTCCGCAGGTAATATGACACACATTACATTACAATGGAACGATTTGATTAGTGTAACGTTAGCTAGCTACATAGTTGTCTTTGTATCAAAGACAAAGGTGTAGTATAGAGAAACTATCGAGGTTAGCTAGCCAGCTACATTCGTTCGCAGCGACGCCGTTTTTTTGAAAACAAAGTCAACACCGCAGCCATTGCTAGCTAGCCAACACTACCAGCTAGCAGTTCTGTAGCAACTACATACAATATAATTTCAGTCAATGAGAACTTTGCAACGTAAAGCTTCACTTTCTGAACATTAGCTAGCATGACTGACTTTGTGCTAGCTAGCCAACGTTTAATTATTTCTGCATTATGAAGGAACTAGACACGGACACGGATGATCTGTCTAGTGTGTTAACACACTATTGGTAGTTTGTTGTAACCGAGTATTGGTGCTAAACCGTGTGTTATTGGATGTTAGCATGCTAGTTAGCTATGGCGTCATAGGATACGGTGCCCTGGTTGGTTTTCACGGAAGAATACTGTAGCAAGTTAGCTAGCTGAATAAACTAAGTTAGAGTCTATTCCTAGAAAACATTGAACCGCTGTAGTTTACAACAATTATAATTTCTAAAGTGGAGGTTGGGAGAGTTATATTTGAGTGTTTCAGTGAAAGGTAAGTGAGGGAGGCCCCGCTCTCTCGCTTCCCCAGATGTTTAGTTAATTTTATTCTGATCTCTTTTGCGTTATTGTAGCCTTTTTCTGTAGCCTGTCGACTATGTGTCTGTCTATCCCTGTTCTCTCCTCTCTGCATAGGCCATACAAACGCTTCACACCACGCGTGGCTGCTGCCACTCTAATCTGGTGGTCCCTGCGCGCACCACCCACGTGGAGTTCCAGGTCTCTGGCAGCCTCTGGAACTGCCGTTCTGCGGCCAACAAGGCAGAGTTCATCTCAGCCTATGCTACCCTCCAGTCCCTCGACTTCTTGGCGCTGACGGAAACATGGATTACCACATTTTTACATTTTTAGTCATTTAGCAGACGCTCTTATCCAGAGCGACTTACAGTTAGTAGCAGAACTACCACAGAAAACACTGCTACTCCTACTGCTCTTTCCTCGTCTGACCATGTGTTCTCGCATACCCCGAGAGCATCTGGTCAGCGCAGCGGTGGCACAGGAATCCTCATCTCTCCCAAGTGGACATTCTCTCTTTTCCCCCTGACCCATCTGTCTATCTCCTCATTTGAATTCCATGCTGTCACAGTCACTAGCCCATTCAAGCTTAACATCCTTGTCATTTATCGCCCTCCAGGTTCCCTTGGAGAGTTAATCAATGAGCTTGACGCCTTGATATGTTCCTTTCCTGAGGATGGCTCACCCCTCACAGTTCTGGGTGACATTAACCTCCCAATGACTAGGTACAGACTCAGTGAGCACAGTCTGGCTATAGAGACCGGTCGTCACAGGCAAACCTGGCTGCCCAGAGAGGACAGTCTGGCTATAGTGACCGGTCGTCACAGGCAAACCTGGCTGCCCAGAGAGGACAGTCTGTCTATAGAGACCGGTCGTCACAGGCAAACCTGGCTGCCCATAGAGGACAAGCTGTGCTCACTCTGACCCCGGGGAGAGGTAGAGACAGAGCTGCATTTCCTATTACACTGTGACAAATACTCAGACCTAAGAGAATCTTTCTTTCCCAAAATTATCATTCAGTACAAAGAATTTCAAACTATAAAAGAGGAAGAAAAAAATCAAATTTGTATTGGGGGAAAAGCCTAAATGTCCAATTTTGGCAGCCAAATATGTGTCCTCCTGCCACAACCTGAGGGACAGCCAGTGAAAAGTGTAATGTAATGTCAATAATATTTCCTGTTTTGTTTTGGCTTTCATACCATCTAATGTGTCTTCTCAGTCAGGTTGAGATTGGTCGACTACTATTGCTTTAATGTATTGTTATTCTCATTAATATTGTTGTTGTAGTTGCTGTTAATGGTAATCCAATTTCCACTACTACTATTATTATTGCTGTTGGTCCCACCATTTTTGTTATATGTATACTTTGACAATGTAAGTAATTTAACTTGCCATGTCAATAAAGTATATTAAATTGAATTGAATTGAGAGAGAGAGAGATAGAGAGAGAGAGAGACGGCGGTAAGACTGGGTTACTGTAATGAATGAGAGAGAGAGAGAGAGAGAGAGAGAGAGAGAGAGAGAGAGAGCGAGAGAGAGAGAGAGAGAGATAAGACTGTGTTAGTTTCATGAAAGGGGAGAGAGCCCAGGGGATCCCACCCCCTCTGAGCCCCCCCCACGTCAGCCCCTCTGAGCCCCCCCCCCCCCCCCCCCCCCCCCCCCCCCACACACACACACACATACACACACCCACTGAGGACATACATAAGTCACATTTTGTACTCCTTATGGTCTCAACCTGGAATTATATACAAGAAAAAACACTTTTTCCCAAACAAACAGTGTCTATACTCTGGTGTCCAAGCACCCAGTGCGCCCTGGACCTTTTGTCTGGAAAATTGTACATTTGGCTAGAAAGTCTAAAGGAAATGATCTCAACAGAGAAATATGTCCTCCTGTGTGCTACCTATATCCCCCCACTAGAATCCCCATACTTTAATGAAGACAGCTTCTCTATCCTGGAGGGAGAAATCAATCATTTCCAGGCCCAGGGACATGTACTAGTTTGTGGCAACCTAAATGCCAGAACTGGACAAGAACCTGACACCCTCAGCACACAGGGGGACAAACACCTACCTGGAGGTGACAGCATTCCCTCCCCCATATGCCCCCCTAGACACAACCACGACAACATAACCAACAAAAACGGGTCACAACTCCTGCAGCTCTGTCGCACGCTGGGTCTGTACATGGTCAATGGAAGGCTTCGAGGGGACTCCTAAGGTAAGTACACCTAATCAAATCAAATCAAATCCAATTTTATTGGTCACATGCGCCGAATACAACAGGTGCAGACATTGCAGTGAAATGCTTACTTACAGCCCTTAACCAACAGTGCATTTATTTTAAACAAAAAAAGTAAGAATAAAACAACAACAACAAAAAAGTGTTGAGAAAAAAAGAGCAGAAGTAAAATAAAGTGACAGTAGGGAGGCTATATATACAGTAAAATAAAGTGACAGTAGGGAGGCTATATATACAGGGGGGTACCGTTGCAGAGTCAATGTGCGGGGGCACCGGCTAGTTGAGGTAGTTGAGGTAATATGTACATGTGGGTAGAGTTAAAGTGACTATGCATAAATACTTAACAGAGTAGCAGCAGCGTAAAAAGGATGGGGTGGGGGGGCAGTGCAAATAGTCCGGGTAGCCATGATTAGCTGTTCAGGAGTCTTATGGCTTGGGGGTAGAAGCTGTTGAGAAGTCTTTTGGACCTAGACTTGGCACTCCGGTACCGCTTGCCGTGCGGTAGCAGAGAGAACAGTCTATGACTAGGGTGGCTGGAGTCTTTGACAATTTTGAGGGCCTTCCTCTGACACCGCCTGGTATAGAGGTCCTGGATGGCAGGGAGCTTTGCCCCAGTGATGTACTGGGCCGTACGCACTACCCTCTGTAGTGCCTTGCGGTCAGAGGCCAAGCAGTTGCCATACCAGGCGGTGATGCAACCAGTCAGGATGCTCTCGATGGTGCAGCTGTAGAATTTTTTGAGGATCTGAGGACCCATGCCAAATCTTTTTAGTCTCCTGAGGGGGAATAGGCTTTGTCGTGCCCTCTTCACGACTGTCTTGGTGTGTTTGGACCATGATAGTTCGTTGGTGATGTGGACACCAAGGAACTTGAAGCTCTCAACCTGTTCCACTACAGCCCCGTCGATGAGAATGGGGGCGTGCTCAGTCCTCTTTTTTTTCCTGTAGTCCACAATCATCTCCTTTGTCTTGGTCACGTTGAGGGAGAGGTTGTTGTCCTGGCACCACACGGCCAGATCTCTGACCTCCTCCCTATAGGCTGTCTCATCGTTGTCGGTGATCAGGCCTACCACTGTTGTGTCGTCGGCAAACTTAATGATGGTGTTGGAGTCGTGCCTGGCCATGCAGTCATGGGTGAACAGAGAGTACAGGAGGGGACTGAGCACGCACCCCTGAGGGGCCCCCGTGTTGAGGATCAGTGTGGCAGATGTGTTGTTACCTACCCTTACCACCTGGGGGCGGCCCGTCAGGAAGTCCAGGAATCCAGTTGCAGAGGGAGGTGTTTAGTCCCAGGATCCTTAGCTTAGTGATGAGCTTAGAGGGCACTATGGTGTTGAATGCTGAGCTGTAGTCAATGAATAGCATTCTCACGTAGGTGTTCCTCTTGTCCAGGTGGGAAAGGGCAGTGTGGAGTGCGATAGAGATTGCATCATCTGTGGATCTGTTGGGGCGGTATGCAAATTGGAGTGGGTCTAGGGTTTCTGGGATTATGCTGTTGATGTGAGCCATGACCAGTCTTTCAAAGCACTTCATGGCTACAGACGTCAGTGCTACGGGTCGGTAGTCATTTAGGCAGGTTATCTTAGAGTTCTTGGGCACGGGGACTATGGTGGTCTGCTTGAAACATGTTGGTATTACAGACTCAGTCAGGGACATGTTGAAAATGTCAGTGAAGACACTTGCCAGTTGGTCAGCACATGCTCGGAGTACACGTCCTGGTAATCCGTCTGGCCCTGCGGCCTTGTGAATGTTGACCTGCTTAAAAGTCTTACTCACATCGGCTACGGAGAGCGTGATCACATAGTCGTCCGGAACAGCTGGTGCTCTCATGCATGCTTCAGTGTTGCTTGCCTCGAAGCGAGCATAGAAGTGGTTTAGCTCGTCTGGTAGGCTTGTGTCACTGGGCAGCTCGCGGCTGTGCTTCCCTTTGTAGTCTGTAATAGTTTTCAATCAATCAATCAATCAATTTTATTTTATATAGCCCTTCTTACATCAGCTAATATCTCGAAGTGCTGTACAGAAACCCAGCCTAAAACCCCAAACAGCTAGTAATGCAGCGAGCGTCAGAGCCAGTGTAGTATGATTCAATCTTAGACCTGTATTGACTCTTTGCCTGTTTGATGGTTCGTCGGAGGTCATAGCGGGATTTCTTATAAGCGTCCGGGTTAGAGTCCCGTTCCTTGAAAGCGGCAGCTCTACCCTTTAGCTCAGTGCGGATGTTTCCTGTAATCCATGGCTTCTGGTTGGGGTATGTACGTACGGTCACTGTGGGGACGACATCATCGATGCACTTATTGATGAAGCCAGTGACTGATGTGGTGTACTCCTCAATGCTGTCTGAAGAATCCCGGAACATGTTCCAGTCTGTGCTAGCAAAACAGTCCTGTAGCTTAGCATCTGCGTCATCTGACCACTTTTTTATTAACCGAATCACTGGTGCTTCCTGCTTCAGTTTTTGCTTATAAGCAGGAATCAGGAGGATAGAGTTATGGTCAGATTTGCCAAATGGAGGGCGAGGGAGAGCTTTGTATGCGTCTCTGTGTGTGGAGTAAAGGTGGTCTAGAGTTTTTTTCCCTCTGGTTGCACATTTAACATGCTGGTAGAAATTAGGTAGAACGGATTTAAGTTTCCCTGCATTAAAGTCCCCGGCTACTAGGAGCGCTGCATCTGGATGAGCGTTTTCCTGTTGATTAATGGCCTTGTACAACTCATTCAGTGCAATCTTAATGCCAGCATTGGTTTGTGGTGGTAAATAGACAGCTATGAAAAATATAGATGAAAACTCTCTTGGTAAATAGTGTGGTCTACAGCTTATCATAAGATACTCTACCTCAGGCGAGCAAAACCTTGAGACTTCCTTGGTATTTGATTTTGTGCACCAGCTGTTGTTTACAAATATACAGAGACCGCCACCCATTGTCTTACCAGAGTCTGCAGTTCTGTCCTGTCGATGTAGCGTATAGCCCGCTAGCTGAATGTTATCATTGTTGTCGTTCAGCCACGACTCCGTGAAACATAAGATATTACAGTTTTTAATGTCCCGTTGGTAGGATAACCGTAATCTTAAATCGTCAATTTTATTCTCAAAAGATTGAACGTTGGCTAATAGGATTGATGGGAGAGGCAGTTTACTCGCTCGCCGTCGGATCCTTACGAGGCACCCGGATCTGCGTCCGCGATATCTCCGTCTCTTCCTCACGCGAATGACGGGGATCTGGGCCTTGTCGGGTGTCTGTATGATATCCTTCGCGAACGCCTCGTTGAAGAAAAAATATTCGTCCAATGCGAGGTGAGTAATCGCTGTCCTGATATCCAGAAGCTCTCTTTGGTTATAAGAGACGATGGCAGAAACATTATGTACAAAATAAATTACAAATAACGCGGAAAAACACACATAATAGTACAATTGGTTAGAGGGCTGTAAAACGGCAGCCATCTTCTTCCGGCGCTGTTCTTCTTCTATAGCTCATCTCTTGGCAGTAGTACTGTAGATTAATTTATCACTGACCTCAACCCAGTCTTTCAGAGTGTTCACAGTCAGCCCGCTGACACCCCTATCAGACCACAGCAAAATCGCAGTCTACCTGAACAGAGCGATACTCAATCATGAGGAATCAAAGCCAAAGGAACTGAATAATATTAAGAAATGCTATAGAAGGAAGGAAAGTAGTGTCAAAACCTACCAATTAGCCAACAACAAATTCAATCCCTTTTAGACAACTTCCTGGACAAAACGTTCCACTGTAATGGTGAAGGTGTAAACTTGGCAGTAGAAATCCTAAACAGTATATTTGACCTCTCAGCTTCCCTATCAAATCTAAAAATCTCTAACAGAAAACCAAAGAAAAGTAACATCAGTGACAAATGGTTTGATGAAGAATGCAAACACCTAAGAAAGACATTGAGAAACCTATCCAACCAAAAACACAGAGACCCAGATACCTGAGCCTTCACTACAGCGAATCACTAAAACAATACAGACATACACGACGGAAAAAGAAGGAACAGCACTTCAGAAATCAGCTCAATGTAATTGAAGAAACCATAGAATCTAACCACTTCTGTGAAAATGGGAAAACACTAAACAAACAACAACACGAAGAGTTATCTATCCAAAACGGAGATGTATGGGTAAACCACTTCTCCAATCTTTTTGGCCCTATAACAAAGAACAAACAGCAAAAACAGATACGTGATCAAATACAAATCTTAGAATCAACTCTTAAAGACTACCAGAACCCACTGGATTATCCAATTACATTGAATGAACTACAGGACAAAATACAAACCCTCCAACCCAAAAAGGCCTGTGTTGTTGATGGTATCATACATGAAATGATAAAATATACAGACCACAAATTCCAATTGGCTATACTTAAACTCTTTAACATAATCCTCAGCTCTGGCATCTTACCCAATATTTGGAACCAAGCACTGATCACTCCAATTCACAAATTGAAGGAAAATGGTGTTGGGGAAAAAAAATATGATATAAAATCCATGTACACAAACAACAAGTGTGCTGTTAAAATTGGCAAAAAAAAACACACACATTTTATTTCCACAGGGCCGTGGGGTGAGACAGGGATGCAGTTTAAGCCCCACCCTCTTCAACATGTATATCAACGAATTAGCGAGGGCACTAGAAAAGTCTGCAGCACCCGGCCCTACTAGAATCTGAAGTCAAATGTCTACTGTTTGCTGATGACCAACCCTTAATAAACTTTTGGAAAAATTGTGTTTGACCAGATACAATGCTATTTTACAGTAAACAAATTGACAACAGACTTTCAGCACGCTTATAGGGAAGGACCTTCAACAAGCAGAGCACTTACACAAATGACTGATGATTGGCTAAGAGAAATTGATGATAAACAGATTATTGGGGCTGTTTTATTAGACTTCAGTGTGCTTTTGACATTATCGATCATAGTCTGCTGCTGGAAAAACATATGTGTTATGGCTTTACACCCCCTGCTATATTGTGGCTAAAGAGTTACCTGTCTAACAGAACACAGAGGATGATCTTTGATGGAAGCCTCTCCAACATAATACAGGTAGAATCAGGAATTCCCCAGGGCAGCTGTCTAGGCCCCTTTCGTTTTGCCATCTTTACTAACAACATGACACTGGCGTTGAGTAAAGCCAGTGTGTCTATGTATCCAGATGACTCAACACTATACACATCAGCTACTACAGCGACTGAAATGACTACAACACTTAACAAAGAGCTGCAGTTAGCTTCAGAATGGGTGGCAAGGAATAAGTTAGTCCTAAATATTTCAAAAAGCTAAAATCATTGTATTTGGGACAAATCATTCACTAAACCCTAAACCTCCATTAAATCTTGTAATGAGTAATGTGGAAATGTAGCATGTTCAGGTGACTAAACTGCTTGGAGTAACCCTGGATTGTAAACTGTCATGGTCAAAACATATTGATACAACAGTACCTAAGATGGGGAGAAGTCTGTCCATAATAAAGTGCTGCTCTGCCTTCTAAACAACACTATCAACATGGCAGGACCTACAGGCCCTAGTTTTGTCGCACCTGGACTACTGTTCAGTAGTGTGGTCAGGTGCCACAAAGAGGGACTTAGGAAAATTACAATTGGCTCAGAACAGGGCAGCACGGCTGGCCCTTAAAAGTACAAAGGGAGCAAATATGAATTATATGCATGTCAATCTCTCATGGCTCAAAGTGGAAGAGAGATTGACTTCATCACTACTTGTTTTTGTAAGAAGTGTTGACAAGCTGTCTGTTTAAACTGCTAGCACACAGCTCGGACACCAATGCATACCCCACAAGATATGCCACCAGAGGTCTCTTCACAATCCCCAAGTCCAGAACAGACTATGGGAGGCGAACAGTACTACATAGAGCCATGACTACATGGAACTCTATTCCACATCAGGTAACTGATGCAAGCAGTAGAATCATATTTTAAAAAACTGGCAAAAATATACCTTATGTAACAGCGGGGACAGTGAAGAGGCACACACTAAGGTACAGACATACGCATACGCACACAAGCACTAGTACACACACTCTTCACACACGTACATTGTATTATTGTTGTATGGTGGTATTATACATTTTGTAATGTAGATAAGTAGTGGCGTAATAATGTTATATGATGTACTGATTTATATTTTGTTGTATGTGTAATGTAAGTGCCTTAATGTGTTTGGACACCAGGAAGAGTAGCTGCTGCCTTGGCAGGAACTAATGGGGATCCCTAAAAAATACAATATAAATCTGGTGCTTCTGTCCTTCTGTCATTATCATTCACAGCAGACTTGAACATTTCCTCAATGAAAACAATGTATTGAGCAAATGTCAAATTGGCTTTTTACCAAATTACCATATGACAGACCACATATTCACCCTGCACACCCTAATTGACAAACAAACAAACCAAAACAAAATCATGCTTTGTTGATTTCAAAAAAGCTTTTGACCCAATTTGGCAAGAGGGTCTGCTATACAAATTGATGGAAAGTGGTGTTGGGGGAAAAAAATATATGACATTATAAAGTCCTTGTACACAAACAAGAAGTGTGCGGTTGAAATTGGCAAAAAACACACACATTTCTCTCCACAGGGCCGTGGGGTGAGACAGGGATGCAGCTTAAACCCCACCCTCTTTAACATATATGTCCATGAATTGGCCCACAAATACAAATTCCATCTAGAGGGAATGATATGAGAGACAAGGTAAAAAGGGCCTTCTATGCCATTAAAATCAACACAAAATACCAATTAGGATCTGGCTAAAAATACTTGAATCAGTTATAGAACCCATTGCCCTCTATGGTTGTGAGGTCTGGGGTCCGCTCACCAACCAAGAATTCACAAAATTTGACAAACAACAAATTGAGATGCTACATGCAGAATTCTCCAAAAGTATCCTCTGTGTACAACGTACAACGTAAAACACCAAATAATGCATGCAGAGCAGAATTAGGCTGATACCCGCTAATTATCAAAATCCAGAAAAGAGACGTTAAATTCTTCAACCCCCTAAAAGGAAGCGATTCCCAAACCTTCCATAACAAAGCCATCACCTACAGAGAGGTAAACCTGGAGAAGAGTCCCCTGAGCAAGCTGGTCCTGGGGCTCTGTTCACAAGCACAAACAGACCCCACAGAGCCCCAAGACAGCAACACAATTAGACCCAACCAAATCATGAGAAAACAAAAAGATAAATACTTGACACATTGGAAAAAATTAACTAAAAAACTGAGCAAACTAAAATGACATTTGTCCCTAAACAGAGAGTACACAGTGGCAGAATACCTGTCCACTGTGACTGACCCAAATTTAAGGAAAGCTTTGACTATGTACAGACTCAGTGAGCATAGCCTTTATTTTGCCGTAGGCAGACCTGGCTCTCAAGAGAAGACAGGATAACTGCCCACAAAATGAGGAGGAAACTGAATTGCACTTCCTAACCTCCTGCCAAATGTATGACCATATTAGACACACATATTTCCCTCAGATTAAACAGACCCACAAAGAATTTGAATACAAATCCAATTTTGATAAACTGCAATATCTGTTGGGTGAAACAGCAGCAATATACACTACCGTTCAAAATGTTGTGGTCACCTCGAAATCTCCTTGTTTTCGAAAGAAAAGCAATTTTTTTGTCCATTAAAATAACATAAAATTGATCAGAAATACAGTGTAGACATTGTTAATGTTGTAAATGGCTATTGTAGCTTGAAACAGCTGATTTTAATGGAATATTTACATAGGCGTTCAGAGGCCCATTATCAGCAACCATCAGTCCTGTGTTCCAATGGCACGTTGTGTTTGCTAATCCAAGTTTATAATTTTAAAAGTCTAATTGATCATTAGAAAACCCTTTTGCAATTATGTTAGCACAGCTGAAAACTGTTGTGCTAATTAAAGAAGCAATAAAACTGGCCTTCTTGAGTATCTGGAGCATCAGCAATTGTGGGTTTGATTACAGGCTCAAAAAGGCCAGAAAAAAAGAGCTTTCTTCTGAAACTCGTCAGTCTGTTCTTGATCTGAGAAATGAAGGCTATTCCATGCGAGAATTTGCCAAGAAACTGAAGATCTCGTACAACGCTGTGTACTACTCCCTTCACAGAACAGCGCAAACTGGCTCTAACCAGAATAGAAAGAGGAGTGGGAAGCCCTAGCGCAAAACTGAGCAAAAGGACAAATACATTAGAGTGTCTAGTTTGAGAAACAGCCGCCTCACAGGTCCTCAACTGGCAGCTTCATTAAATAGTACACACACAATAGTACAATACAGTTTGAGAAACAGATGCCTCACCAGTCTCAACGTCAACAGTGAAGAGGCGATTCCGGAATGCTGACCTTCAGAGTTCCGGAATGCTGACCTTCAGAAGAAAGAAAAGATTAAGATGGGCAAAAGAACACAGACACTGGACTTTTTCTTTGCAACTATGCCATGAAGGTCAGCATCCCAGAGTCGCCTCTTCACTATTCACGATATATAGGCAGTGATTGAATCTCAATGTTAAATTCAGATCTCCCTAACATCATATTTAAGTCAAGATAACACCAATCTCGATGTAAATCAACTTGATTGGAGGGACACAACACACTCCCTACCTCTCGTCACGAGCCGTCCGTCCTTTACCAAGGATCGTTAACAGGATCGTTAGCATTGAATTGTAATGATTTTCATGCCCAGAACCTAGCTCAATATCTAGGCGTCGGATAAGAACGAAACTACAGCATAAAGTGACCACTAGAATTGCTACCTTTTGGCCTGAATACGTTTGTAGTACGTTTGTTGTTACCGTGTACGGGACTGTTGAGCTAACGTGCGCTAATGTGATTAGCATGGCTGTTGTAAGTAACAGCAAACTTTCCAGAACATAGACATGTCTTATATGGGCAGAAAGCTTACATTCATGTTAATATAATTGCACTGTCCAATTTACAGTAGATATTACAGTGAAACAATACCATGCTATTGTTTGAGGAGAGTGCACAACAACAAAAAACTTATCACGGCAACTGGTTTGATACATTCCCCTCTGAAGGTAAATAATGTACTTACATTCTGTAATCTTGCTCTGATTTGTCGTCCTAAGGGTCCAAGAGATAAAATATAGCATAGTTTTATTTGAGAAAATCAATTTTTACATTCAAATGTAGGAACTGGGTTCTACAGTTTGAACCCCTGCTGTCTCTGGCTCCACACCCACCCTGCCCGGCCATCTAGATGTGTGAAAGTTGGTGTATAAGCTAATGATCCATCATGTATGACATTCCTGGGAGTGTGTAAACTCACATTTTGTATTACCATATACTTTTTGCATGTTCTCTATAGTTATGTACTTGAAAATGTATCAATTGACCAATTCTGCACATTTGGGCAGACTTCATACAAAATAGTATAGTATTGCAATGCTTCACTGGATCAATTTGACACTTTGTGCGCGCATTGCTGCCATCTTGTGTCCAAACTCTAAATTGCACCTAAACTGCAATATTATATTGTGGCATTTCTCTTGCATTTCAAAGATGATAAAAATGTTTTTTTGTTTGTATCATTTTTTTTCAGATCTTATGTGTTATATTCTCCTACATTAATTTCACATTTCGACGAAATTCAAAGTGTTTCCGTTCAAATGGTATCAAGATAATGCATATCCTTGCTTCAGGTCCTGAGCTACAGGCAGTTAGATTTGGGTATGTCATTTTAGGCGGAAATTGAAAAAAAGGGTCCAATCCTTAAGAGGTTAAATGTGTCATTTATCGCTCTCACTTGCTCATTTCTGTCCATTAAGAACCAACGATGTGCTACATTTTTGTAGCATTTCTGACAATGCTAACATATATGTTTTTGCTCAAGATAGGAGTTCTAACACCAGGTTGGTTGCTTGGCAACAACACAGATGCTTGCCCCATGCTGCCAGTCATAAGAAGTGTATATGAACAAACCTAGGCTGCTGTATATGGCTAGCTATATGGTGGAAGTCAAGCTGAGGTTAATCAATAAATGCAAACATATATTTTGATTAGCTAGGTAGCTAGCTGACGTTACCTAGCATTAGGTTGCCTTTCCAAAGGGCAGCAGCTAGCCTCTGTAGCTAGCTAACACCAGTCAGCTGAAAGAAAGCTAGCTAAAAAAACAGGCAAAGAAAGGTAGCTAGCTAGCCAATGGATGTGGTTTTGTTTTGATTAGCTAGGTAGCTAGCTAAAGTAAAAATGTACAGTGCCTTCAGAAAGTATTCATACCCCTTGACTTATTCCAAATGTCACAACCTGAATTAAAAATGGATTACATTTTATTTTCACCCATCTACACACAATACCCCATAATGACAAAGTGAAAACATTTATTAAAAATTAAATACAGAGATATCAAATGTACATACACCCCTGAGTCAATACATGTTAGAATCACATTTGGCCGTGATTACAGCTGTGAGTCTTTCTGGGTAAGTCTCTAAGAGCTCAGCACACCTGGATTGTACAATATTTGCACATTAGTATTTTTAAAATTCTTTAAGCTCTGTCAAGTTGGTTGAATATCATTGCTAGACAGCCAGTTGCAAGTCTTGCCATAGATTTTAAAGCTGATTTAAGTCAAATCTTTAACTAGGAACATTCAATGTCGTCTTCGTAAGCAGTACCAGTCAAAAGATTCGACACACATACTCATTCAAGGGTTTTCTTTATTTTTACTATTTTGTAATTGTAGAATAATAGTGAAGACATCAAAACTATGAACAAACATATATGGAATCATGTAGTAACCAAAAAAAATGTTAAACAAATCAAAATAGATCTTATATTTGAGATTGTTCAAATAGCCACCATTTGCCTTGATGACAGCTTTGCACACTCTTGGCATTCTCTCAACCAGCTTCACCTGGAATGCTTTTCCAACAGTCTTGAAGGAGTTCCCACATGCTGAGCACTTGTTGGCTGCTTTTCCTTCACTCTGCCGTCCGACTCATCCCAAACCATCTCAATTGGGTTGAGGTCGGGGGATTGTGGAGGCCAGGTCATCTGATGCAGCACTCCATCACTCTCCTTCTTGGTCAGATAGCCCTAACACAGCCTGGAGGTGTGTTGGGTCATTGTCCTGTTGAAAAACAAATTATAGTCCCACTAAGCCCAAACCAGATGGGTTGGGGCATCGCTGCAGAATGCTGTGGTAGCCATGCTGGTTAAGTGTGCCTTGAATTCTAAATAAATCACCCCCACACCATAACACCTCCTCCTCCATGCTTCACGGTGGGAACTACACATGCGGAGATCATCCGTTCACCCACACCGCGTCTCACAAAGACACAGCGGTTGGAACCAAAAATCTCCAATTTGGACTCAAGACCAAAGGACACATTTCCACCGGTCTGATGTTTATTGCTCGTGTTTCTTGGCTCAAGCAAGTCTCTTCTTCTTATTGGTGTCCTTTAGTAGTGGTTTTCTTTGCAGCATTTCGACCATGAAGGCCTGATTCACACAGTCTCCTCTGAACAGTTGATGTTGAGATGTATCTGTGACTTGAACTCTGTGAAGTATTTATTTGGGCTGCAATTTATGAGGCTGGTAATGAACTTATCCTCTGCAGCAGAGGTAACTCTCATGAGAGCCAGTTTCATCATAGCGCTTGATGGTTTTTTCAACTGCACTTGAAGAAACTTTCAAAGTTCTTGAAATGTTCTGTATTGACTGACTTTCATGTCGTAAAGTAGTGATGGAGTGTCGTTCCTCTGCTTATTTGAGCTGTTTTTGCCATAATATGGACTTGGTATTTTACCAAATAGGGCTATCTTCTGTATACCCCCTCTACCTTGTCACAACACAACTGATTGGCTCAAACGCATTAAGAAGGAAAGAAATTCCACAAATTAAGTTTTAAGAAGGCACGGATGTTAATTGAAATGCATTCCAGGTGACTACTTCGTGAAGCTGGTTGAATGAATGCCAAGAGTGTGCAAAGCTGTCATCAAGGCAAAGTGTGGCTATTTGAAGAATCTCAAATATACAATATATTTTGATTTGTTTAAAACTTTTTTGGTTACTACATGATTCCATATGTGTTATTTCATAGTTTTGATGTCTTCGCTATCATTCTACAATGTAGAAAACATTAAAAATAAGGAAAACCCTTGAATTGTGGAATTTTTTCCTTTGAATTTGAATTGCCGCTTTAAAAACCTTTAATACAGTAATAGTATTATATTGTCCAGTCCTCTAGTGAGTGAGTTACTTTTGTTCCATTTAATATGAAGCAAAAATATATATATACCTTAGTAGAAAAATGATGATAGTAGTAGCTAGGTTTACATCCAATTCGATTTTCATGTTAAGTGAAGTGTTTCCACAAAATTGACTTATAATAAATAAATAAATAAATAAATACGTGAAGAAAATATATTTTTCTACTTAAATGTTCACCAAATGAAAATCAAAAATGTCAATGTGTTTCCATCGCATTTTCAACTCTACCGATAGTGTTGTCACTGAAAACTGTTGCTTTACAGAGCAAATGTGTCTACTCTGGTCTTGGCACTGAGCCAACAGCTCACAGGTACGGTGCTGGTTTAAGAACAATAATATTTGTATTTGTCAATCGGCAGTCAAGCATCGATCATCATGTAGTCCCGTGTAGCTCAGTTGGTAGAGCATGGCGCTTGCAACGCCAGGGTTGTGGGTTCGTTTCCCACGGGGGGGGCCAGTATGAAAATGTATGCACTAACTGTAAGTCGCTCTGGATAAGAGCGTCTGCTAAATGACAAAACATTTTTTATTTTTTTTTATGTCACCAGAAAAAGACCCTCAATATTAATTGGAAAGGACAATCAATAGCACCGTGCACTTTCACCACCCTGTGAAGTTCATCGTAACTTATTTCATCTGTAGCCTAATAAACTGCATTCTTTCCCGAGTCGTAGTGGGAGGACCACACACCATGTCATGCCATGACTCCAAATGTACTTCGATACGATGGTTATTATATCTCGCATAATTAATTTTACAGACGCAAAAAGATCCCACCATGTCGAACGAACAAATGAACTGTCGCCCTTTATAAAATTGTACCGAAACTTCCTGATTCCATCACAACTGTCATGATTTTCTTTCAGACGGTATAACTTTACTCGCATAACAACTGTGGATGGAAAGCAAAAACATAAAACCATAAAAATATTGATAGCAAAACATAACATTGCAAGGAAATATTGTTTAAATGCGAGAGCAAATTAATTGTAAATGGATGCACACATAAAAATCAGTGAAACATGTTTTATGAGTATTAAAAAAATAAAAAATAAAAATAATGTATACACTCACTAACTGTAAGTCGCTCTGGATAAGAGCGTCTGCTAAATGACTAAAATGTAATGATAACTCAATTCAATGAAACGCTTCCCTCGTTCCTGTAATTTCCCTTATCTTTGGTTGTTACCCTGGCCTTTCGCTGGCTTTTATTCCAGTTGCAAGTTTTGGCACATTCATTCCAGCAGCATGGCACCCTGCATCCCACTGCTGGTTTCACATTCATTCAAGCAGCATGGCACCCTGCATCCCACTGCTGGTTTCACATTCATTCCAGCAGCATGGCACCCTGCATCCCACTGCTGGTTTCACATTCATTCCAGCAGCATGGCACCCTGCATCCCACTGCTGGTTTCACATTCATTCCAGCAGCATGGCACCCTGCATCCCACTGCTGGTTTCACATTCATTCCAGCAGCATGGCACCCTGCATCCCACTGCTGGTTTCCCTCTGAAGCTAAGCAGGGTCGGCCCCTGGATTGGGGACAGCAGATGTAGCTTTTGAATCGGTGAAAGAATTAACAAGTGAAAAAATACTTTCAAAAAATGAGTGTTTCTTTCACGTGTTTTGCCAACAAACAAAAAAAAAAGAAGCTGCATCTGAACTAGACAGGTGTGTGTATTAAACGCAGTGCCAGGAGGACCTTTCCAATATCAGCAGTAGCAACAGGGTTGCAGGAGTCATCATTATTACAGGCCTAGAGGAGTTCTTCCACCACCTCCAAAAAGCAGGGGGGGCTGGGATTAAAAGTCAACCCCAGAACCCTTGGAGGAGTGTGGAGTGGACAGGGAGAGCCTTCCATCCATCTATTCTGTCTGAGACAGTTATGGGAATATCTGTAGGGTGAAGTCAAATCAAATCAAATCAAATGTTATTGGCCACATGCGCCGAATACAACAGGTGCAGACATTACAGTGAAATGCTTACTTATAGCCCTTTAACCAACAGTGCATTTATTTTTAACAAAAAAGTAAAAATAAAACAACAACAAAAAAAGTGTTGAGAAAAAAAGAGCAGAAGTAAAATAAGATAACAGTAGGGAGGCTATATACAGGGGGTACCGGTGCAGAGTCAATGGGAAATAACAGTAGGGAGGCTATATACAGGGGGTACCGGTGCAGAGTCAATGGGAAATAACAGTAGGGGGGCTATATACAGGGGGGTACCGGTACAGAGTCAATGGGAAATAACAGTAGGGAGGCTATATACAGGGGGGTACCGGTGCAGAGTCAATGGGAAATAACAGTAGGGAGGCTATATACAGGGGGGGTACCGGTGCAGAGTCCAATGGGAAATAACAGTAGGGAGGCTATATACAGGGGGGTACCGGTGCAGAGTCAATGGGAAATAACAGTAGGGAGGCTATATACAGGGGGTACCGGTGCAGAGTCAATGGGAAATAACAGTAGGGAGGCTATATATACAGGGGGTACCGGTACAGAGTCAATGTGAAATAACAGTAGGGAGGCTATATATACAGGGGGGTACCGGTGCAGAGTCAATGTGAAATAACAGTAGGGAGGCTATATATACAGGGGGTACCGGTGCAGAGTCAATGTGTAATAACAGTAGGGAGGCTATATACAGGGGGTACCGGTGCAGAGTCAATGTGAAATAACAGTAGGGAGGCTATATACAGGGGGTACCGGTGCAGAGTCAATGTGTAATAACACTAGGGAGGCTATATACAGGGGGTACCGGTACCGAGTCAATGTGAAATAACAGTAGGGAGGCTATATACAGGGGGTACCGGTACAGAGTCAATGTGTAATAACAGTAGGGAGGCTATATACAGGGGGTACCGGTGCAGAGTCAATGTGTAATAACAGTAGGGAGGCTATATATAGGGGGGTACCGGTGCAGAGTCAATGTGAAATAACAGTAGGGAGGGTATATACAGGGGGTACCGGTACAGAGTCAATGTGAAATAACAGTAGGGAGGCTATATACAGAGGGTACCGGTGCAGAGTAAATGTGTAATAACAGTAGGGAGGTTATATACAGGGGGGTACCTGTGCAGAGTCAATGGGAAATAACAGTAGGGAGGCTATATACAGGGGGGTACCGGTGCAGAGTCAATGGGAAATAACAGTAGGGAGGCTATATACAGGGGGGTACCGGTACAGAATCAATGGGAAATAACAGTAGGGAGGCTATAAACAGGGGGTACTGGTACAGAGTCAATGGGAAATAACAGTAGGGAGGCTATATACAGGGGGTACCGGTGCAAAGTCAATGGGAAATAACAGTAGGGAGGCTATATACAAGGGGGGGTACCGGTGGCAGAGTCAATGTGTAATAACAGTAGGGAGGCTATATACAGGGGGTACCGGTGCAGAGTCAATGTGAAATAACAGTAGGGAGGGTATATACAGGGGGTACCGGTACAGAGTCAATGTGAAATAACAGTAGGGAGGCTATATACAGGGGGTACCGGTACAGAGTCAATGGGAAATAACAGTAGGGAGGCTATATACAGGGGGTACCGGTACAGAGTCAATGGGAAATAACAGTAGGGAGGCTATATACAGGGGGTACCGGTACAGAGTCAATGTGAAATAACAGTAGGGAGGCTATATACAGGGGGTACCGGTACAGAGTCAATGGGAAATAACAGTAGGGAGGCTATATACAGGGGGTACCGGTACAGAGTCAATGTGAAATAACAGTAGGGAGGCTATATACAGAGGGTACCGGTGCAGAGTCAATGTGTAATAACAGTAGGGAGGCTATATACAGGGGGTACCGGTGCAGAGTAAATGTGTAATAACAGTAGGGAGGTTATATACAGGGGGGTACCGGTGCAGAGTCAATGGGAAATAACAGTAGGGAGGCTATATACAGGGGGGGTACCGGTGCAGAGTCAATGGGAAATAACAGTAGGGAGGCTATATACAGGGGGGTACCGGTACAGAATCAATGGGAAATAACAGTAGGGAGGCTATATACAGGGGGTACTGGTACAGAGTCAATGGGAAATAACAGTAGGGAGGCTATATACAGGGGGTACCGGTGCAGAGTCAATGGGAAATAACAGTAGGGAGGCTATATACAGGGGGGTACCGGTGCAGAGTCAATGTGTAATAACAGTAGGGAGGCTATATACAGGGGGGGTACCGGTGCAGAGTCAATGGGAAATAACAGTAGGGAGGCTATATACAGGGGGTACCGGTGCAGAGTAAATGGGAAATAACAGTAGGGAGGCTATATACAGGGGGTACTGGTACAGAGTCAATGGGAAATAACAGTAGGGAGGCTATATACAAGGGGGTACCGGGTGCAGAGTCAATGGGAAATAACAGTAGGGAGGCTATATACAGGGGGGTACCGGTGCAGAGTCAATGTGTAATAACAGTAGGGAGGCTATATACAGGGGGGGTACCGGTGCAGAGTCAATGGGAAATAACAGTAGGGAGGCTATATACAGGGGGGTACCGGTGGCAGAGTCAATGGGAAATAACAGTAGGGAGGCTATATACAGGGGGGTACCGGTGCAGAGTCAATGGGAAATAACAGTAGGGAGGCTATATACAGGGGGTACCGGTGCAGAGTCAATGGGAAATAACAGTAGGGAGGCTATATACAGGGGGGTACCGGTGCAGAGTCAATGGGAAATAACAGTAGGGAGGCTATATACAGGGGGTACCGGTGCAGAGTCAATGGGAAATAACAGTAGGGAGGCTATATACAGGGGGTACCGGTGCAGAGTCAATGTGTAATAACAGTAGGGAGGCTATATACTGGGGGGGTACCGGTGCAGAGTCAATGGGAAATAACAGTAGGGAGGCTATATACAGGGGGTACCGGTGCAGAGTCAATGGGAAATAACAGTAGGGAGGCTATATACAGGGGGGTACCGGTGCAGAGTCAATGGGAAATAACAGTAGGGAGGCTATATACAGGGGGTACCGGTGCAGAGTCAATGGGAAATAACAGTAGGGAGGCTATATATACAGGGGGGTACCGGTGCAGAGTCAATGTGCGGGGGCACCGGCTAGTTGATAAGATGTCTGCTAGGTGTTTCCTCTTGTCCCCCAGTGTTGTTCCCTATCTAGACCCCCCAGTGTTGTTCCCTGTGTAGACCCCCCAGTGTTGTTCCCTGTGTAGACCCCCCAGTGTTGTTCCCTGTGTAGACCCCCCAGTGTTGTTCCCTATCTAGACCCCCCAGTGTTGTTCCCTATCTAGACCCCCCAGTGTTGTTCCCTGTGTAGACCCCCCAGTGTTGTTCCCTGTGTAGAGCCCCCAGTGTTGTTCCCTGTGTAGACCCCCCAGTGTTGTTCCCTGTGTAGACCCCCCAGTGTTGTTCCCTGTGTAGACCCCCCAGTGTTGTTCCTTGTGTAGACCCCCAGGTGTTGTTCCCTGTGTAGACCCCCCAGTGTTGTTCCCTGTGTAGACCCCCCAGTGTTGTCTTCTGTGTAGACCCCCCAGTGTTGTCTTCTGTGTAAACCCCCCAGTGTTGTCTTCTGTGTAGACCCCCCAGTGTTGTTCCCTGTGTAGACCCCCCAGTGTTGTTCCCTGTGTAGACCCCCCAGTGTTGTTCCCTGTGTAGACCCCCCAGTGTTGTTCCCTGTGTAGACCCCCCAGTGTTGTTCCCTGTGTAGACCCCCCAGTGTTGTCTTCTGTGTAGACCCCCCAGTGTTGTTCCCTGTGTAGACCCCCCAGTGTTGTCTTCTGTGTAACCCCCCAGTGTTGTTCCCTATCTAGACCCCCCAGTGTTGTTCCCTATCTAGACCCCCCAGTGTTGTTCCCTGTGTAGACCCCCCAGTGTTGTTCCCTGTGTAGACCCCCCAGGTGTTGTTCCCTGTGTAGACCCCCCAGTGTTGTCTTCTGTGTAGACCCCCCAGTGTTGTCTTCTGTGTAGACCCCCCAGTGTTGTTCCCTGTGTAGACCCCCAGGTGTTACCTGATATAAATCTGTCACTCCTTCACTACAGTATATATTATATATACTGTATATACCCTGAGGCACAATGACAGATTTCAGAATCCTATTGACTTCAAATCTGTAAAAAGACATTTGAAAAAGTAGTTCTGTAGACACAGAGACAAAGAGACTAACCCTGCACCCTCCTTTGGTATAATTAAATATATTACCATTGAACACATAATGAAACCAGATGCAATGCTATTCTGTCTGTGAGGTCTGTCATTGATTAAAGCAGATCCTGACTCTCTTTAACGCTCATTCTCTAACACAGAGACAGAGACCTGAAGACCATAGTTTCAGATAGCTTCTATGTGTTTCTAAATTATTCTAAACTACCGGTCAAAAGTTTTGGAACACCTACTCATTCAAGGGTTTTTCTTTATTTTTACTATTTTTTACATTGTAGAATAATAGTGACGACATCAAAACTGTGAAATAACACATATGGAATCATGTAGTAACCAAAAAACGATATGTAACATTGGAGATTCTTCAAATAGCCACCCTTTGCCTTGATGACAGCTTTGCACACTCTTGGCATTCTCTCAACCAGCTTCATGAGGTAGTCACCATGAATGCATTTCAATTAACAGGTGTGCCTACCTTGTGGAATTTATTTCCTTCTTAATACGTTTGAGCCAATCAGTTGCGTTGTGACAAGGTAGGGGTGGTATACAGAAGATAGCCCTATTTGGTAAAAGACCAAGTCCATATTATGGCAAGAACAGCTCAAATAAGCAAAGAGAAATGACAGTCCATCATTGCTTTAAGACGTGAAGTTCAGTCAATATGGAACTTTTCAAAAACGTTGAAAGCTTCAAGTGCAGTCGCAAAAACTATCAAGCGCTATGATGAAACTGGCTCTCATGAGGACCGCCACAGGAAAGGAAGACCCAGAGTTACAACTGCTGCAGAGGATAAGAAGAAGAGACTTGCTTGGGCCAAGAAACACGAGCAATGGACATTAGACCGGTGGAAATGTGTCCTTGGTCTGGAGTCCAAATTGGAGATTTCACACCTCTGTGTCTTTGTGAGACGCGGTGTGGGTGAACGTATGATCTCTGCATGTGTATTTCCCACTGTAAAGCATGGAGGAGGAGGTGTTATGGTGTGGGGGTGCTTTGCTGGTGACACTGTCTGTGATTTAGAATTCAAGGCACACTTAACCAGCATGGCTACCACAACATTCCTCAACGATACACCATCCCATTTTTTGCGCTTAGTGGAACTATCATTTGTTTTTCAATAGGACAATGACTCAACACACCTCCAGGCTGTGTAAGGACTATTTTACCAAGAAGGAGAGTGATTGATTGCTGCATCAGATGACCTGGCCTCTGCAATCCCCCGACCTCAACCAAATTGAGATGGTTTGGGATGAGTCGGACCGTAGAGTGAAGGAAAAGAAGCCCACAAGTGCTCATCATATGTGGGAACTCCTTCAAGACTGTTGGAAAAGCATTCCAGGTGAAGCTGGTTGAGAGAATGCCACGAGTGTGCAAAGCTGTCATCAAGGCAAATGGTGGCTATTTGAAGAATCTCAAATATAAGATATATTTTGATTTGTTTAACACTTTTTTTGGTTACTACATGATTCCATATGTGTTATGTCATAGTTTTGATGTCTTCACTATTATTGTACAATGTAGAAAATAGTAAAAATAAAGAAAAACCCTTGAATGAGTAGGTGTTCTAAAACTTTTGACCGGTAGTGTACATGTATATCAAATATATTTTTAATGGATTATGTTTTTGAAATACTCATAAAAGTGAGGTAAATGTCTACATTTTACTGTTTCAAAAAAATCTATATTGTTCAAAACAAGAGGTTCAGTTACTTACTACCCTCAGTGACTCTGCTTGCAGCAGCAGTGCCATGCAAACGTTGCTAGGATTTTATTGCCAGCTATTTGCTATGAGGGGAAACTGCAGCATAAATTGTAACAGCCCAAAGTAAATGGACTGTCCTGGGGTGCTCAAATGTGCCTTCGGGTCAAAACGTCTTGGTCTGCTCTACTCTCCATCCCGTTATGTCTCCTGCTCCAGACGGCTTACTTCCGCACGTGAGACTCGGTCTGCTCTACTCTCCATCCCATTATGTCTCCTGCTCCAGCTCTGCTCTACTCTCCATCCCATTATGTCTCCTGCTCCAGCTCTGCTCTACTCTCCATCCCATTATGTCTCCTGCTCCAGCTCTGCTCTACTCTCCATCCCATTATGTCTCCTGCTCCAGCTCTGCTCTACTCTCCATCCCATTATGTCTCCTGCTCCAGCTCTGCTCTACTCTCCATCCCATTATGTCACATGCTCCAGCTCTGCCCTACTCTCCATCCCATTATGTCTCCTGCTCCAGACGGCTTACTTCCGCACGTGAGACTCGGTCTGCTCTATCAGGTAAAGATGGTGCTAAAGCAAAAAAAGCAAATTGTAATTAACTTGTAAATAAATAATTGTAACAGTCATGAGAGGCTGGGAACGGGCAACTACATCCAATCAAGCTAGTCGAAGTGACACCTTGCTAAATTTGATGTTAAAAAAAAAC
>LR778260.1:4285111-4375740 GCA_902810595.1 Coregonus sp. 'balchen'
TTTTTTAACCGGGTTGGGCCTTTTCTCAATAGCAAGGCTATGCTCACTGAGTCTGTACATAGTCAAAGCTTTCCTTAAGTTTGGGTCAGTCACAGTGGTCAGTATTCTGCCACTGTGGTACTCTCTGTTAGGGCCAATAGCATTTTGGTTTGCTCAGTTTTTTTTGTTAATTCTTTCCAATGTGTCAAGTAATTCTCTCTTTGTTTTCTCATGATTTGGTTGGGTCTAATTGTGTTGCTGTCCTGGGGATCTGTGAGATCTGTTTGTGTTTGTGAACAGAACCCCAGGACCAGCTTGCTTAGGGGACTCTTCTCCAGGTTCATCTCTCTGTAGGTGATGGTTTTGTTATAGAAGGTTTGGGAATCGCTTCATTTTAGGTGGTTGTAGAATTTAACGGCTCTTTTCTGGATTTTGATAATTAGCGGATATCAGCCTAATTCTGCTCTGCATGCATTATTTGGTGTTTTACGTCGTAAACTTTGATTCATCGTTCCATAACACTTTTTTCCAAACTTCCTCTGTCCAGTGTCTGTGTTATTTTGCCCATCTTAATCTTTTATTTTTATTGGCCAGTCTGAGATATGTATTTTTCTTTGCAACTCTAGGTCAGCATCCAGGAGTCGCCTCTTCACTGTTGACGTTGAGACTGGTGTTTTGCGGGTACTAATTCATGAAGCTGCCAGTTGAGGACCTGTGAGGCGTCTGTTTCTCAAACTCGACACTCTAATGTATTTGTCCTCTTGCTCAGTTGTGCACCGTTTCCTCCCACTCCTCTTTCTATTCTGGTTAGAGCCAGTTTGCGCTGTTCTGTGAAGGGAGTAGTACACAGCATTGTACGAGATCTTCAGTTTCTTGGCAATTCCTCGCATGGAATAGCCTTCATTTCTCAGAACAAGAATAGACTGACGAGTTTCAGAAGAAAGATATTTGTTTCTGGCCATTTTGAGCATGTAATCGAACCCACAATTGCTGATTCTCCAGATACTCAACTAGTCTCAAGAAGGCCAGTTTTATTGCTTCTTTAATCAGCACAATCGTTTTCAGCTGTGCTAAAATAATAGCAAAAGGGTTCTCTAATGATCAATTAGCCTTTTTAAATGATACACTTGGATTAGGAAACCGAACGTGCCATTGGAACACAGGACTGATGGTTGCTGATAATGGGCCTCTGTACGCCTGTGTAGATATTCCATTTAAAATCAGCTGTTTCCAGCTACAATAGCAATTTACAAAATTAACAATGTCTACATTGTATTTCTGATCAATTTGATGTTATTTTAATGGACAAAAAAAATGAATTTCTTTCGAAAACAAGGACATTTCTAAGTGACCCCAAACTTTTGAACGGTAGTGTATGTATGTATCAGTGGAGGCTCCTCAGAGGAGGAAGGGGAGGACCATCCTCCTCAGAGAATTTCATAAAACTAAAAATAGTGAAACATTTACAAATATAATTTTTATATAAAACTATACTAAATATATTCACATCACCAAATAATTAATTAAAACACATTTTTTTGCAATGAAGATCTACAGTAGCTTCAACAGCACTCTGTAGGGTAGCACCATGCTGTAGCCAGAGGACAGCTAGTTTCCATCCTCCTCTGGGTACATTGACTTCAATACAAAACCTATGAGGCTCATGGTTCTCACCCCCTTCCATAGACTTACACAGTAATTATGACAATTTCCAGAGGATGTCCACCAACCTATCAGAGCTATTTCAGCATGAACTGACATGTTGTCCACCCAATCAAAGGATCATGGAATGAATCTAGTACTGAAAGCATATGCTACAGCTAGCTAGCACTGCAGTGCATAAAATGTGTTGCATATTAGACCGAAATAGTTGAACAGTTTGAGCAAATGTATTTATTTGAAAATGAAGGAGAAGTAAGAGAGAAAGAGAGAGAGATAACTTCCGTTGTATTTTTTTTTTCACTTTCACTTTCACTTACTTAAATAGTGAATGCAGCTAGATAGTTTACCATACTCAAGCTCAAACAGAGAGGGATGCTATGTTAGCTAGTTGGCTACGGCTATCCAACACTGGAACTCTTCCAAGTCAATGTAAGCTTTTGGTTTTACTACTAAACTGCTTGCTGACTGTACAATGTAAAGCATAATTGTAGCAGATTTACTAACAGATTTAGTTCTAGTAGCTATGTTAGCTAATATGGTGACAAAGATGTAGGCTGTGTTGTGGTTAAAATATGTGACTGACCGGCTCGATTCGGTCTTATGTAGCAACATTTGAAATTGTGTTTTTTTTACATTGGATAAAGGTAGAGACTCAGAGCACAAAAAAAAAAAAAAATGTATATCATACACTACAGTTGAGGAACAATGGGAAAGTAATTCTGCTTTGAAAGTTGATAAACTAGCTCCCGAGTGGCGCAGCGGTCTAAGGCACTGCATCTCAGTGCTTGAGGTGTCACTACAGACCTCCTGGTTCGATTCCAGGCTGTATCACAACCGGCTGTGATTGGGGGTCCCATAGGGCAGCGCACAATTGGCCCAGCATCGTCCGGGTTTGGCCGCTGTAGGCCGTCATTGTAAATAATATTTTTTTCTTAACTCACTTGCCTAGTTAAATAAAGGTAAAATTAATAAAAAATAACTTGTAACCTCACTTTTGAGAAAATGGCCTTTGAATGTTTTGGTACACCTATTGGAGAGCACTTCTTTGTCTACACCCATTCAGCATCGCTCATACCCTCTTAAGCTTTAGCCCCACCCATCTCTTTAAGGGTTGATCCGAGCTTTCTGTCCTAACAACAGCAGTCAAGCACCCAAGCTAAATGGCTATGGTTGGCTAGCTTGCTAGCTACTTCCAGACACAAATGAGAGAACAGCTCACTCTGACCATTTTACTCGCCCCTAGCAGAGCTGGTTAGGCTGTTTTTATGTTATCCAGAGCGTTGGTGACTGCAACTGTGCTGCTGGCAACAATTTAATTACACTTTTTTGCCAACGTTTACTGACACCGGCCATATTCAACGGGTGTTGAGTGCTCGTAAATTCGTCAGTTATTCTGCGCTCTGGCACACTCAGACGAGAGTGCTCTGAAATCGGAGTAGATAGACAGAGCAAATGTTCCAGCTACGTCTATCAACAGCTGTTGCAGTGACATCATGAACATTCTATAAAAATGGATACTTGGATAGTGGAGTCTTTTGTTAAGACATGTAGCTAGCTGGCTAAACAATGAACCATAATCCCAATTTATGACATTACTACCCTGCATGAATCTGCAGGTAGCTAACCAACCAGGTTCTATGTTAGCTAGCTAACATTAGGCTATAACTAGCAAAAGCAAATGGCTATGAGATACGAAGAATATTACTACATAGATCATACACGCAACGTTAGCTAGCGAGCCTGCCAGCTAACGTTAGCTGGCTAGCTAACAGTACACTTTAACTTGAAATGAAAACGACTTTCTGACAAAATTAGAAACGTGTAATATCTGAAAATGTAGCTAGCTAGACTATCTTACCCGTATACATGGATGGACGCTTCTCCCTCTCTGTCACGGATGCCATGGTTGCCCTTGGTTTGAAGATGTAATCCGGAGACAGGTGTTTTCTCCATCTCCTTAGCTATCGTACTTTAATTCCACTGATTTCAAAACTCGGTCCTCCAGAAAGTGGAGAGCAACACCTATGCAGTTCTACTACGCAATATATTTTTTTAACTGCCGCCCCACTTCAGACAGGATTCCTTACACATACTGACAAGCTCATATAGACAGAAGCGTGCTACATGGCAGACAAATCGGAACTCATCTCTCGGTATGTCCAGCCCACTCATTATCTCATTAGCTGGCTGGCTGGTGGAAGCAGCACTTGCAGGATGGCTGGCTGGTGGAAGCAGCACTGGCTGGCTGGCTGGCTGACTAGCTGGCTTGCTGACTGGTGGAAGCAGCACTGGCTGGTTAGCTGTCTGGCTGGTGAAAGCAGCACTGGCTGGCTGGCTGGCTGACTGCTGGCTGACTGGTGGAAGCAGCACTGGCTGGCTGGCTGGCTGGTGGAAGCAGCACTGGCTGACTGACTGGCTGGCTGGTGGAAGCAGCGCCCTGCTGGCTGGCTGGCTGACGGGTGGAAGCAGCACTGGCTGGCTGGCTGGCTGATGGGTGGAAGCAGCACTGGCTGGTTAGCTGTCTGGCTGGTGGAAGTAGCAATGACTGGCTGGCTGTTTGACTGGCTGGCTGTTTGGCTGGTGGAAGCAGCACTGACTGGCTGGTTGGCTGGCTGGTGGAAGCAGCACTGACTGGCTGGTTGGCTGGCTGGTGGAAGCAGCACTGGCTGGCTGGTTGGCTGGCTGGTGGAAGCAGCACTGGCTGGCTGGCTGGCAGTGGATACCTCTCTTAATGCACTGCAGGCTATCTCTCCACACACAATGGTTTTTTTAGTGGGCCCTTATCTCTTTATGAAACATGAGGCAAGGGAAGCTGCCCAGGCTTAAATTATGCACCTCCATTTTTTGGCTAATGCTGGATTGTGCATGAACCCGGAGAAGGAAAGGGGGGAGATAAATATAATTATTGACTCTCTCTCTTTCTCTCAATATTTCTATCATGTCTCTCTCTCTCTCTCTCCTCTCTCTCTCTCTCTCTCCTCTCTCTCTCTCTCTCTCCTCTCCGTCTCTCTCTCTCTCTCCTCTCCTCTCTCTCTCTCTCTCTCTCTCTCGGCTGAGCTTATCCAGTAAGCAGCTTCCAGTGGCTGTTAAAATGGCTGAAGGTGAAGGAGAGATGGAGCGAGGGAGGGATGAGGGCAGCCAGCAGGGAGCGAGGGCTATAATGCTAGACCACGCTGTGCTCTGCCAAGTCAGAACGGCATAGTCACTGTTCATTCATTTAAAGTTTGCTGCTTTAACGGAACCCTGCCTTTTATATAATTTCACAGGGAACACTGTTTCCATTGGTGCACAGCCCTGCATTGACTAAGCACAGCATGTATTTAATGCCCACTCAAAAGATCATAGAACCTCTGGCTGCAAATTGACTTTTTCAAATGCAGTGTTTATGGTGTGTTTATATAACAGAAAAGGAAGGAAAAAGCTAACTGTTGCTTTGAGGTAGGGGAGAGTGGGGTCAGTTGAGAAGTTGTAGTAAGTTGAGACACTCTTGTTTCTAGGAAATCAAACACACAAAATGTAATAATTTGAGAAAATATTCAGGAAGAGGCCTTCTTTTCATGGAGTATGTGAAGGAAGAAACCACATGGGAAAAGTGGTAAGCAAGTTAGGTCCCCAAAAATCAAATGAAGGTTGAGGTTTTATGACGCTTGTATCTAAACCAAAGTAAACTGTTGTTAAGATTGTTCTAGACATGTGTGGGCTAATATAGTTTAAATGTTTGCCTTGGAGTAAGTTGAGCCAATGGCCATGGGGTAAGTTGAGCCAATTAAAAGTGTTTAAAAAAGTACAAAGTGTTTGTTAGGTGTTAAGCCTGTGTTAAAATAGACTTAAAATTACTAAAATACAAAAAAGTGATTGTGATTGTGTTGAATTGTGTTTGGGAAATGAAGATAGACAGGTTTTTAAAAAGTAGTGGTAATATTCCATTCATTACAGACATTTCTAGGCAGCTTATCTCCCGCAACTCAACTTACCCATTAGCCAGGGTACGTTGGCCAAGAGAAAAGTTATGTTTTCAAAACTGTAAATGTTACATTAATTCTGATTATTTCCATGGATACACAATATCCTGAAATATATTTAGATATCTTTGTTAGAAAGAATACTATATGTCCCTTGATGGAATGCTGCTGAATGTAAAAACAATGATCAACTTATCCCACTCTCCCCTAATGAAAAAATATGTATCAACTTACCCCGCTCTCCCCAAAAGTAAAACATTTATTGACATACCCCACTCTCCCCTAATGTAAAAACATGCATCAACTTATCCCACTCTCCCCTAATGTAAAATATACCTCCATTTACCACAATCTACCCTAATGTTATAAAGACCTATGTTTCATATTAACTAAAAACAAAGAACCCAATTTAAGCTAGTTTAATTGTTTAAACAAGGTGGTTGTTAAAGCTCATAAAAAAGACCTGTGACTCAGGATGTTTTACTATACCGGAATGGAGGCAGAGGTGTGTGTGTGTGTGTTTGTGTGCGTGTGTGCATGCATGCATGCATGCATGCGTGTGTGCATTCGCTTGTGCATATTTGCGTTCAATATCTTCTTCAATATCAGTGAGACATTTTTCACTCTTGATCAGGCTAAGCTTTAATCAAATGTAGCTTGAAAATCATCTACAAGATCGCTGGAAGATATTGTCGTTCACCACATCGGACTCTGTCCTGCTAATAGGATCACACTGTACGATGGGGATATATTATTTGATTAAAACTTTTAATGTGTACCTAATAGATTATCACAATTGTCATGCTGTTTAAGGGGGCAATCTGCAGTTCAACAACAACAAAGTGGTGACCCTGTCACTGTTTTGGTGTCACACCCTGGCTCTGGGACTCTATTTGTTGAGCCAGGGTGTGTTCATTCTATGTGTTTATTTTCTATGTTGGGGGTTCTAGTTCTTCATTTTCTATGTTTGCCTGAGTGACTCCCAATCAGAGGCAACGAGTTCAGCTGTTGGCTGGTTGTCTCTGATTGGGAGCCATATTTAAACAGTCTGTTTTTCACTTTGTGTTTGTGGGTTTTTGTTCCGTGTTCGGTCATTGATACCGTTGGACGTCACGAGTCGTTTGTTGTTTTGTTTCGTGCTTTATTAAATAAAGTAACATGTTCGTTCATCACGCTGCGCATTGGTCTACTTCTCTCCCTGACGATCGTGACATTTGGTAAACAGCTGAGGGATGGGGCTGGAGAAATTTTATGTACAGTGGCTTGTGAAAGTATTCACCCCCCATTGGGATTTTTCCTATTTTGTTGCCTTACAACCTGGAATTAAAATGGATTTTTTGGGGGGTTTGTATCATTTGATTTACACAACATGCCTACAACTTTGAAGATGCAAAATAATTTTTTTTGTGAAACAAACAAGAAATAAGACAAAAAAACAGAAAACTTGAGCGTGCATAACTATTCACCCCCCCAACCCCCGATCTCTACTACGTAGCTATCTGGCAGATGGTGAAAACAGCCTGTGTTTAAGGAAGGGAGGTTTTGTGTGATTAATGGTTAGATCATGGTGTTTCTCAGTGGGAAGGGAATTTGATTAATGGTTCTCAGCTCATGGTGTTTCTCAGTGGAAGTGAAATCTGATTAATGGCTCTCAGCTAATGGTGTTTCTAAGCTGGAGGGAAATCTGATTAGTGGTTCTCAGCTCATGGTTTTCCTCAGCTGGAGGGAAAAATTATTAATGGTTCTCAGCTCATGGTGTTTTTCAGTGGGAGTGAAATCGGATTAATGGTTCTCAGCTCATGGTGTTTCTCAGTGGGAAGGAAATCTGATTAATGGTTCTCAGCTCATGGTGTTACTTAGTGGGAAGGAAATATTTCTGACAAAGTGAACGATACTTTGACAGTGTTTCCATGTTGTTAAGACTCACCTTTCTTCCTCTCTCCACACACACAATCACACACACACAGACACACCCACACACTCACACACACAGACACACCCACACACACACACACAGACACACACACACAGACAAACCCACACACACACAAACACACACACAGACACGCACGCACACACAAACACACACACAGACATACACACACACAGACACACCCACACACACACACACACACACATACACACACCCACAGACACACACACAGACACACACACACACACACACCCTGGTATACATGCACCACTCAAAAACGCACGAGCACGCACACACACAGTTTCGTGTTTTTATTTCTATCAGTTTTAAGATTTTAGATTCAGTTAGTTTTCAGATCCACTTGTTTGTATTTAGTTTAAATTGATAAAAACATGTCTATTTAGTTTTTATATTATTTAGTTTTAGTGTTAGTGACAACAAGTAGCCTAGGAGCCATTTTCAGTTGCATAGTTTTAGTGTTTTTTGGGGGATGTCACTTCTTGCCTCTGTGGGGCAGTAAGGTGATGGGTCAGGTCATAGGTTGGGTTTAAAGGTGGACTCAGCGAGATGACGTAGATGCACAAAGTAAACAGTAGTAGTGGGTCAATTTTCCACATAACCAGGAACGTTGAAGGGCGAGGCTAAACTTCTCTGCTGTTTTGTTCCCGTAGCTACCACGTTGTAGCAGCGTGACGCGCAACCGTACACATGAGCAGATACTCTATGTGACAGCTAGAGTCTTGAATGGTGCTCATCTCAATGGGCGCGTTAGAGAGGATCACTTTTGTCAAGTCGGTGACCGTCGTTGGATTCAAAGTGTGTTGCATTCTGGGGATAAAAATTGTCCGACTTGCATGAACTTTACAAAAATCATGTGATCAAAGGTCATTAAGTTTTGACTGCGGTCGACTGCAAGTTTCTGCAGTTGCTCTTCCCCAACTTCATCCTGCAGCCATCGCCTGCATTGTGGGAGGCTCTATTGTCAACCAATCGTTAGGCTGTTTTGTTTGACCCGTGCAAATGTGACCAAAGACATGACTGAAACAGGAATCAATTTGCTGAGATTTATGTGTACAATGGATATATACAAATAAATGTGATATTTGAGGCTCTCTCTCAATAATTGATTTTTACAATGCACATACTATTATATTATATGATTTCAGTTTGTGAGTGTGATATGGGGTTTAGATACATGTTTATTTGTACATGATAGAGAAAACATTTTATAAACAATGGCAACACTGCCATCATGTTGATCAGAACCTTGCTGTTGGAAAACTACACTAGTGTCCAACTTTCGGCTGTCACATATTTTTATTTTATTTTGTTTTTTATTTTACCTTTATTTAACTAGGCAAGTCAGTTAAGAACACATTCTTATTTACAATGACGGCCTACACCGGCCAAACCCGGACGACGCTGGGCCAATTATGCACCTCCCCGACTTCACTCCTCGGCTTTCTTCTGCAGCTTTAACTAAAAACGTGCCCAATATGTTAGGTGTTGCTAGTGGCAACGTAATCTCGCTGAGTATACCTTTAAATTCTAAAGTAAATCTCATTGTGACCCGCCTGATTCATAAAGCTTGAAACCCCATAAAAAAAGAGCTTGAAACCCCATTAGAAAAGAAAGCTTGAAACCCCATTAGAAAAGAAAGCTTGAAACCCCATTAGAAAAGAAAGCTTGAAACCCCATTAGAAAAGAAAGCTTGAAAACCTCACTGAAAACCCCATTCGATTTTTGCCCCAACCAAAAAACTACAACTGAACATAATTCATGATGATTTTTTATTTTATTTTAGTTAACTTTGGGGTCAAAGATAATAGTTTAATTGTAGTTTTTCAAATGGGTTTGTTAATTATTTTATTTTATTAAATATTTTTTTAAATGATTAGTTTTAGTTTATTATAATAACAAGAAGAATCACAGATGTCAGTTCAACGTCTAGTTTTGATTAACATTTGGTTGAGTTGTCAACTAACTGTGAATTCAACGTGAAATCAACAACAAATGTCATCATGTCATTGGATTTTGATTAAAAGTTGGTTGAATAAAAGATGCCCTTACGTTGATGACTTTTAGCAAATCCAATCAGTTATCCATGTTGATTCATTGTCATCACATAAAAAAAAAAATTAAAAAAAGTAACTGTATGATGTGGAAACAACGTTGATTCATCCAGTTTTAACCCAGTGGGAGATCAGCTTAACAGCTCCACAAAGAGCCAGATCTGGATTGCGTGGCAGGAGATCAATGCTGTACAATGGAGCTGTCCACAAGCACAAACACAGCAGTACGTTACGCACGAGTGTTCATCATATCGCTAGAGAGAGAGAGATGAGAGCGAGCGAGAGAGAGATAAGGGAGAGAGAGAGATATAGATAGCGAGAAGATAGATATCGCACAGCGCGCGTCTATCTATAGATTTTCTCTCTATCGCCCTCGCGAGCTCTCTATATCTACTGACTCGATCTCTCCTCTCTGATGAGAGATAGATATAGAGAGTGAGAGATAGAGATATAGAAGGATGTTACATCTATCGAGGCCTTCATTACCATCTATCCATTTCCTCTCTTTCATTACTGCCCAGAGAGCCAGGGATGATGATAAATTAGCCATTTATCCACCAGCCTCAGTGGATGCCCTGGAAAGTGAAGAATCGAGGGGTTAATTGCCAGAGGGTTACGTCCATTCCGAGCAAGCTTTGTGTACATTGGAGCTGTACACAAACACACACACACCACACACACACACACACACACACGCAGGTACGTACGCACAAGCGCACCGGTGCTAGAGAGCTGGGTGGATTATCTGGAGGGAAAATTCATGAGGGGATTCCATTCCTGGAACTATATATCAGCATCATAAAGATACAGTTATAATATATACTATTACTGTACACTGAGTGGACAAAACATGAAGGACACCTGCTCTTTCCATGACATAGACTGACCAGGTGACTCCAGGTGAAAGCTACGGGCCCTTATTGATGTCACTTGTTAAATACACTTCAATCAGTGTAGATGAAGGGGAGGAGACGGGTTAAAGAAGGATTTTTAAGCCTTGAGACAATTGAGATGTGGATTATGTATGTGTGCCATTCAGAGTGTGAATGGGCAAGACAAAATATTTAAATGCCTTCGAACGGGGTATGGTAGTAGGTGCCAGGCGCACTGGTTTGGGTCAACAACTGCTCAACACGCTCAACAGTTTCCCGTGTGTATCAAGAACGGTCACCCACCCAAAGGATATCCAGCCAACTTGATACAACTGTGGAAAGAATTGGAGTCAACATGGGCCAGCATCCCTGTGGAACGCTTTAAACACCTTGTAGTGTCCATGCCCCGATGAATTGACACTGTTCTGAGGGCAAAAGGGGATGCAATCAATATTAGGAAGGTTTTCCTAATGTTTGGTATACTCAGTGCACATGACTGTGATTAAATGGTGTAATGCTAGTAGAATAGGAGACCCACAGGGTATTCCCCCTGGCCCAGGACGACAGTCCAACTATTCCCAAGTCAAATACGTTACCCAGAATACGTTACCTCATATATGGAAATAGTTGGTTTGGGACCAATTTAAATTCCTGCCAGCTTAGTTGGACAACAAATGTAGCCATTTGGAAAACGATTCAAATTGTGAGTTGACTGGAAGTTTGATGGGATTGACCCAGGACACTGGTTGTTTTCTATAAAATATTTCCAATTTTAACGGAAGGCCCCACAGAGAGTTTCACACACTACTTCTTAGAATGTAAGAGTTAGTGGGGTCAGCCTGTGCATCATTTGGTTATGAAGAAGGACTGGTTGGCAGGCTGGTACGGAGTTGACAGGCTGGTATGGAGTTGACAGGCTGGTACGGAGTTGACAGGCTGGTATGGAGTTGACAGGCTGGTACGGAGTTGACAGGCTGGTATGGAGTTGACAGGCTGGTACGGAGTTGACAGGCTGGTATGGAGTTGACAGGCTGGTATGGAGTTGACAGGCTGGTAAGGAGTTGACAGAATGTGAGAGGTAACAAAGGGGGAGATTCTGGGCAGGATGATGCAGTTCTTATCTGAACCACAACCAGTCCTAACCCTGTGTGTGTGTGTGTGTGTGTGTGTGTGTGTGTGTGTGTGTGTGTGTGTGTGTGTGTGTGTGTGTGTGTGTGTGTGTCTGTTTGAGAGTCTTTACCACAGCCAGTCCTAAACCTCTCTGACATGCTGAGATTAGGGAGAAGAGGAGCCCTTTATACCACTGACTCTCCCTGTGGAGAGTGTAGAGAGAGGTGACGGAGGGGTGATGACTCTCCCTGTGGAGAGTGTAGAGAGAGGTGACGGAGGGGTGATGACTCTCCCTGTGGAGAGGGTAGAGAGAGGTGACGGAGGGGTGATGACTCTCCCTGTGGAGAGGGTAGAGAGAGGTGATGGAGGGGGTGATGACTCTCCCTGTGGAGAGGGTAGAGAGAGGGGATGGAGGGGTGATGACTCTCCCTGTGGAGAGGGTAGAGAGGTGATGGAGGGGTGATGACTCTCCCTGTGGAGAGTGTAGAGAGAGGTGACGGAGGGGTGATGACTCTCCCTGTGGAGAGTGTAGAGAGAGGTGACGGAGGGGTGATGACTCTCCCTGTGGAGAGGGTAGAGAGAGGTGACGGAGGGGTGATGACTCTCCCTGTGGAGAGGGTAGAGAGAGGTGACGGAGGGGTGATGACTCTCCCTGTGGAGAGGGTAGAGAGAGGTGACGGAGGGGTGATGACTCTCCCTGTGGAGAGGGTAGAGAGAGGTGATGGAGGATGAAGGGAGGGAGATGGAGGGATGGAAATAGATGAGAAGGGGTGAGAGATGTAGGGAGGAAAAAAGGGGGTGGAGGGAGGGAGAACTCCCTATGTCCAGGCAGAGAAAGAAAGAGAGATAGATTGGTGGGAGGTAAAATATAGGGAGGTAAAATAGAGGGGAGGTAAAAGAAAGCAGAGGGAACATATAGGTTGGTTAAAGAGGGAAGGTAAAAGAGAGGGGAGGTAAAGGAAAAGGGAGGTAAAATAAGTAAAAAGGAGAGGGGAGGTAAAAGAGATGGGAAGTATAAGAGGGGGAAGGAGCGGAGCAGGCCCTACTGTTGGGAGAAGGAGTGGAGCAGGCCCTACTGTTGGGAGGAGGAGGGGAGAAGGCCCTACTGTTGGGAGGAGGAGGGGAGCAGGCCCTACTGTTGGGAGGAGGAGGGGAGAAGGCCCTACTGTTGGGAGAAGGAGTGGAGCAGGCCCTACTGTTGGGGGGAGGAGGGGAGAAGGCCCTACTGTTGGGAGAAGGAGCGGAGCAGGCCCTACTGTTGGGAGAAGGAGTGGAGCAGGCCCTACTGTTGGGAGAAGGAGTGGAGCAGGCCCTACTGTTGGGAGAAGGAGCGGAGCAGGCCCTACTGTTGGGAGAAGGAGTGGAGCAGGCCCTACTGTTGGGAGAAGGAGGGGAGCAGGCCCTACTGTTGGGACAAGGAGCGGAGCAGGCTCTACTGTTGGGAGAAGGAGTGGAGCAGGCCCTACTGTTGGGAGGAGGAGGGGAGCAGGCCCTACTGTTGGGAGAAGGAGCGGAGCAGGCCCAACTGTTGGGAGGAGGAGCGGAGCAGGCTCTACTGTTGGGAGGAGGAGCGGAGCAGGCCCTAAAACTGGTTATAACTCCAGTTCTGTTTGTGATATTAATATTATATATATTAATATTCTAACACCGACAATGTGTTATATAGACCTATATAGGAAAAGTCAAGGACATGACTTAACAAATGGCAGAGTAATAAAGAAATGATAATCATGAGCAGTCAAAATGACGGCTTTAGTGGTTCTAGTGTTAAAGGTTGTGATAGGAGAAAGCTGAGGATGGATCAACAACATTGTAGTTACCCCACAATACTAACCTAAATGACAGAGTGAAAAGAAGGAAGCCTGTACATAATACAAATATTCCAAAACATGCCTCCTGTTTACAATAAGGCACTAAAGTATAACTGCACAGAATGTGGCAAAGAAATGAACTTAATGTCTTGAATACAAAGCGTTATATTTGGAGCATATCCAACACAACACATCACAGAGTACCACTCTTCATATTTTCAAGCATGGTGGTGGCTGCATCATGTTATGGGTATTGCTTGTCATCAGCAAGGACTAGGGAGCTTTTTTGGATAAAAATAAATGGAATGGAGCCAAGCACAGGCAACATCCTAGAGGAAAACCTGGTTCAGTCTGCATTCCAACAGACACTGGGAGATGAATTCACCTCTCAGCAGGAAAATAATCTAAAACATAGACGATATTGAAAGTTCCTGAGTTTCTGAGTGGCCTAGTTACAGTTTTGACTTAAATTGGCTTGAAAATATATGGCAAGTCTTGTAAATGGCTGTCTAGCATATATCCACAACCAACTTTGAAAGTGCTTGAAGAATTTTGCAAATATTGTACAATCCTGGTGTGTAAAGCTCTTAGAGACTTACCCAGCTGTAATCACTGCCAAAGGTGATTCTAGTAATCGCTGCCAAAGGTGATTCTAACATGTATTGACTCAGGGGTGTGAATACTTACGTAAATTAGGTAAGATACAGTGAGCTCCAGGAGTATTGGGACAGTGATACATGTTTTGTAGTTTTGGCTCTGTACTCCAGCACTTTAGATTTGAAATGATAAATAATGTATTGTCTCATTTTGGAGTCACTTTCATTGTACATTTTTCTAAACACTTCTAGACTCGTTACATATCATACCCCCCAAGACATGCTATCCTCCCCTGTTATTGTAATGGTGAGAGATTAGCATGTCTTGTGGGGTATGATACAGTGTTTGTGCGTCTGTAGCATCCATATTAATGTAGAAGTGTTTAGAAACGTACTCTATCATTGTTTACAATAAAAGTGACTGCAAAATGACACAATACATTATTTACCCATTCATTTCTATTGTGCACAAAATAATCTGAAATACAACCAAAACAAACAGCAAATACATCCAAGGCATTTGTAGAGTCACAAGCTTGATGTAATCATTGCGTGCTACGAATATGGGACCAAATACTAAACTTGTGACTACTTTAATATACATCAGTGAATTTGTCCTAATACTTTTGGTCTGCTGAAATGGGTGGACTATGTACAAAATGTGCTGTAATTGTCTAAACGGTTCACCCGATATGGTTAACCTCATAGCCATTGCATCGTTCTAAAGTGATGGAGTACAGAGCCAAAACAACACAAATTGTGTCACTGTCTCAATACTTTTGTGGCTCACTGTATTTCTGTATTTAATTTTCAATACATTTGCAAACATTTCTAAAAACATGTTTGCACTACATTTCAGCCATTTTGAATTCAGGCTGTAATAAAATGTGGAATAAGTCAAGTAGGGGAATCGTTCTGAAGGCTGTACTGCATATTATTGTTTTGCTCAGAAAACTTGGAGGGCCAAATGAAATCACCCACGGGGCAAATGAAATCACCCACGGGCCAAATTAAATCACCCACGGGCCAAATGAAATCACCCATCACCCACGGGCCACCAGATGGGAAACCCTGGCATTCACGGTTGTCGAGACACAACTTTCATTAATCTGATGATTGTTACTTATCGAATCAACTAACTATGTTTAATTGATACTCAATTAAATTAATCATGTAACAATTAACTCATTAGGATTTGGGGCAATACAGAATACGTTTTTTAAAGAGTGACCATCTCCCGAATTAAACTCTAAAGGTCTTTACCTATCAATATGTATAAAACAGTCAACGTATTAACCATTACCTCTTATCAGTCGTCATTCTGAACGGTCGTAGACTTCTTGGATCTGCAAGAACCCCAGCTTTACTTATGATTCAGCACTACACAAATTGTCTTAATTATTTATTTACTAGCTAACTAAATAATAACACAGAATAACATACACACTTAATACATGAGAAAAAGTCCCTAGCGGACTAACAACAACATGACTGCTTGGTTATCAAAAGAGGGCGGGGTAGAGAGAGAGAGAGACACACAACACTTATCATACATTTGGAAACTACGCTCACAGTAATCATTTACTTTGCACACGAAACCACCGCCCGTTTGGAGTAAGAAATAATGTATGTATTTACGTGTTTGAATGCCTTCGTTGGCCGTTCATCTCTGTCGGACCGAGCCTTCTTGAAAAGGGTTTTGGCCGGTTCTCCGGTGTGTCACTTGTAAGGCTCTGATTTTCCACAAGAGGTCACAATGGAGTCTCTCCAGAACAGCTACTTAGCTTTTCTTCTCCATACTTCAGAGTTTGAGCTACTTTACATGCACAGCTGCAGCATGGCAATGTTTGGGTGCGTTCAGCATGTCAACACTTCTTACAAAAACAAGTAGTGATGAAGTCAATCTCTCCTCCACCATGAGAGATTTACACGTGTATTATTAATTACTCCTAGCATTAACCTTTACAGTTATTGATTTCATGAACCTTGTTTCTTAAGCTACATATGTTAACGTGGGCTATTTTCAGCACTTTTCTGGGATGCTTGATTGTTTTCATTGCTTTACTGGGAAGCTTAGCAGAAGTAGACATGCTCATGTTATTTATGTTAGTGCATGGGTGAGCTGCACAACGTAGACTTGTGTCCAATTGTCTGTGCTCCAGCCAGGCGGTGGTGGTGGATCGGACCATGGACATCTCCGGCCAGCTGGGGATAGACGTGGCCTCAGGGAAGCTGGTGGAGGGAGGGGTACAGGCTCAAGCCAGACAGGTGAGAGATGGTGGAGGGGGGGGGGGCTCAGGTGAGAGATGGTGGAGGGGGTGGTGGATCGAACCATGTACATCTCCGGCCATTTTCACCTCGTGTTGAGGTTCAACGTTCCAACCATTTTCAGACGTGTAGCGACCACCTCACGTCTTTCTGGTCTGCTGCTAATTTGTATTTCAAGCCTTTATGCACTCTTGGTAAAAGGAGGTGTTCCATCATGCTGACACAATCTCTGAGCTCACTCGGGGCGTGGCTACTTACTGGTGCAAAGCTTACATGAAAAAACAATTATCTCATTAGAAAACTAAAATCACATTCCTATCTTAACAGAAATACTCAAATCAGTTTTCATATCTCGAACACAATGTAAAGGATGAAAACCTGACACACACAGTGTGTATACTTTCCAAGTTACAATATTTTCTTGATACCATTCTTAATGACATCACAAAATACTAAACAATATGACATGATTATTCTTTAGATCCCCACTGACCATTACCCACATTCTGATGTTAGAAATATTGTTACAGTGTTTACTTTTTGGACATTAGAGTTTTGGCGGCAAAAGTCTTCTGGAGACAAAGGGACATTCCAATCACCAATACTGGATGGATAGAAGATAATCTTCTCCTTACTAATTTACGACAGGCGTCAAAACCGGCCTAGTCCCCTCCTCCCCTCTTCTGTGGGTCAGAGAGGCCTGGTTACTGTCAACCATTGCCAAGCTGATTTGACCCATTGGATCCTCACAGGTCAGTCATGACACCGTCCAACGAAATATATCAAAATTATCTCTCAGTTCCCAAGCCCAGATAATGAATTTTGCAACATCGAAAATGGATAATGCTGATAACCTTTCTCTTGTGAGAGAACTTGGATTTATCATTCACCACCAATCTTCGAAGAGAACTTGACCCAATTTGGAAAATCTTCCTCCTCTTGAACCTCCTCAGGGCTTTGTTGCAGACCTTCAACAATGAGAGGTAAGACAAATGTTAGTGACATAAGAAGACTTGAGCGTCCCAGGGAGGCATGACCGTCAACTTCTATAGGAGGGGCACCGAAATCAAATCTCACTTAGGGTTCCAAATCATCTTGAGCGGACACTGCTCCTGTCTCAAGGTGAAATAGACTTTAATGGAAGTTGTCACAAAATAACTGAGTTTGAGTTTGTCTGTTGTTGCTATTTTGCTCTGTAATGCACTGTAAACATTTTAATATTTGATAAAACATTCAGGCTATATTCAGTCAGCAAAAAAGGCTTTTTAAAATTCAAACAAATTGAGTAATCAAAGTAATAATTGATAGATTGATTATCAAAATAGTTGTTAGCAGCAGCTCTGAAACCAGTACTCAAAACGTATTTGTAAAAAGCTTTTACTTCATTTGCCTGAATAATGAAGACTCAGAAGAAGAATAAATGAGGGCAGCAGCAGTGGTGCAAGACTCCCCAGTCGCTGCCCTTCCCGGCCTGACGCCAGTAACCTAAATACATATGGGAAACACTGGTCGGGATGGTTGAAAATCTTGGAGAGCCCCTTTAGGCTGCCCAGTAAATAATACATGAAATATCCCAAAAGCCTGATTATTAAAAACACAATTTTACATACAGTTTGTAAGTGAGCTAACATTTCCTCGGAGTGAATGTAGCTAAACAAAGCTGGTGGCTTTTTCAGAATTGCTCATAATTCTGTGTTGATCGACAACTGTAACAATCACAATGCACCTCTCACCTTTCTCGGGCTTTTCGTCATTCTTGTCAGGGTCCTTGAGCTCCGTGCAATGCCATCCTCTTTCATATCAACTTGCCTCAAGTGTAGCCCCTGTGCAAATCTGCAATATTGCAACAAATAAATTAACAAATCAGATCAATAGTGTACGACAATAGAGACCCAAATCTTTTTTGCATAAATGAAACCCACGATGGGCCCCAGACTCAACCCACTGAGACCCTGCTTTTGATAACACAACCTTCTCTTCAGCCTGGAGAGACCTGCTCACCATGTTCCACTTCTGTACTAACCTATACCACGGAACACTAACTAACATGTCATTATTTACCACACTTACCAGTACCTTGTGTATGGTTGTTATGCTTCATTGTATTGGGGGCTGAAAGAGCTTTCGGTGGGTGACAGCTATTAACAAACAAAATGTTGTATTTTCTGACCTTGGCAGGTCTACCACGACCCAACTATTTAATGATCAATGAAGCATGAAACGCTAAAAAAGTGATAGGGATTTCTGGGTAATGCAGCCCCAGATTGTGAACCGCTTTCTAAAAATGTCATAATCCAAAATGTTCTTAGTGTGTCAGATTTATTAACCTACCGATTTAAGAAATGTTACCCAATCCGTAAGTGGATCCCGAGAATGGCTAAACAGTGAATCCTTCCAGATGGAGCAGGAGGGAGTCTGATGATACCTCCTCTTGTAAGGAAACAAGCACATTTAACTCAGACACAGGTGCATGTTTTGGAGACTGACGATTGAAAATGCAAAGTAGGCGAAGTATTTCAATCACGTTCAGTTCCATTCTACAAATGATTATCAATTAACGTTTTTAAGTAGCAGCAGAATACATCCACGTTGTTGGAAATAGGAGAACAAAAGCTTTCCAGACAGACATCTTGAGTGGAGGCCAAAGGGGAAGCTCTTCACTCGCGTCTCAGAAGCTCTTCACTCATTGGCTCGCAGTCCAGAGCGTCCAGTTGGAATGCAGCCTGGACACAGAGGAGGGCGTGCCCTTATAAAAAGACTGGAAATCAAATTTCTCGAGCACACAATTATGAAGGACACTGGCCACTGGAGAGCATAGATTCCTCTTCTCTTCAATGCATGTTCATAGCAACATTTTGAAGAAGAAAAAAATATTCCTGCTGGTTAAATAATATATGGGTCAATGTCAGTCCGTTTAGCTCGGCCCCAAGAACCTATGAGACTAGCTAACTAGGCTACATACCAGCTCAAGATGAAAGACAGATTCACTGTACATATTCAAACATTTCTTACAGTGCTCCTCATTTCAAACTTTCCCAAAGTTCTCCAGGCCAATCAATACCAGTTGTAACGTTAACATGTATCCATCTTTGAACCCATGCCTGATCATCTTCTGCTTGTGGCCACAGATAGGACACCTCACAGATTTCTTGAGCAGGTCTTTCTTCCGGAGGTATTTTGATAAACTTTTTTTTTGTTTTTTTTCTGCAGTGTTTTTTCTGACAATATATCACTAAGCACACGAGCCATGTTCAAGTCAAAATCCTTGGGCCAGGTAAAAACAGTATTGGATTTGGGCTTTAAGAGTTTACATTTGTATTCGACTGGAAATTGTAGAAATTGTCGTGAAATACACACGTGCAGGAATTGTAGTAACGTTACTCAGCAAAAAAAAAAATGGTTAACATGTTCTTGAGCGACATCAAGGTCAAAAAGGCAGTGACAGTCAACGTTGACCAAGGAGAACCAAGGTAAATAAGTAATAAGATATTAATGTGGTTAAAATGTTGAATTGAATTTGTCTTGATTATCGGTGGATTTCATGTGACATAATTTTTCGGTACCCTTCCCCAGATCTGTGCCTGGACACAATTCTTTCTCGGAGCTCTACGGACAATTCCTTCGACCTCATGGATTGGTTTTTACTCTGACATGCACTGTCAAATCAAATCAAATCAAATCAAATCAAATTTTATTGGTCACATGCGCCGAATACAACAGGTGCAGACATTACAGTGAAATGCTTACTTACAGCCCTTAACCAACAGTGCATTTATTTTAAACAAAAAAGTAAGAATAAAACAACAACAAAAAAGTGTTGAGAAAAAAAGAGCAGAAGTAAAAATAAAGTGACAGTAGGGAGGCTATATATACAATAGAATAAAGTGACAGTAGGGAGGCTATATATACAGGGGGGTACCGTTGCATAGTCAATGTGCGGGGGCACCGGCTAGTTGAGGTAGTTGAGGTAATATGTACATGTGGGTAGAGTTAAAGTGACTATGCATAAATACTTAACAGAGTAGCAGCAGCGTAAAAAGTATGGGGTGGGGGGGCAGTGCAAATAGTCCGGGTAGCCATGATTAGCTGTTCAGGAGTCTTATGGCTTGGGGGTAGAAGCTGTTGAGAAGTCTTTTGGACCTAGACTTGGCACTCCGGTACCGCTTGCCGTGCGGTAGCAGAGAGAACAGTCTATGACTAGGGTGGCTGGAGTCTTTGACAATTTTGAGGGCCTTCCTCTGACACCGCCTGGTATAGAGGTCCTGGATGGCAGGGAGCTTTGCCCCTGTGATGTACTGGGCCGTACGCACTACCCTCTGTAGTGCCTTGCGGTCAGAGGCCAAGCAGTTGCCATACCAGGCGGTGATGCAACCAGTCAGGATGCTCTCGATGGTGCAGCTGTAGAATGTTTTGAGGATCTGAGGACCCATGCCAAATCTTTTTAGTCTCCTGAGGGGGAATAGGCTTTGTCGTGCCCTCTTCACGACTGTCTTGGTGTGTTTGGACCATGATAGTTCGTTGGTGATGTGGACACCAAGGAACTTGAAGCTCTCAACCTGTTCCACTACAGCCCCGTCGATGAGAATGGGGGCGTGCTCAGTCCTCTTTTTTTTCCTGTAGTCCACAATCATCTCCTTTGTCTTGGTCACGTTGAGGGAGAGGTTGTTGTCCTGGCACCACACGGCCAGGTCTCTGACCTCCTCCCTATAGGCTGTCTCATCGTTGTCGGTGATCACGCCTACCACTGTTGTGTTATCGGCAAACTTAATGATGGTGTTGGAGTCGTGCATGGCCATGCAGTCATGGGTGAACAGAGAGTACAGGAGGGGACTGAGCACGCACCCCTGAAGGGCCCCCGTGTTGAGGATCAGTGTGGCAGATGTGTTGTTACCTACCCTTACCACCTGGGGGCGGCCCGTCAGGAAGTCCAGGATCCAGTTGCAGAGGGAGGTGTTTAGTCCCAGGATCCTTAGCTTAGTGATGAGCTTTGAGGGCACTATGGTGTTGAATGCTGAGCTGTAGTCAATGAATAGCATTCTCACGTAGGTGTTCCTCTTGTCCAGGTGGGAAAGGGCAGTGTGGAGTGCGATAGAGATTGCATCATCTGTGGATCTGTTGGGGCGGTATGCAAATTGGAGTGGGTCTAGGGTTTCTGGGATTATGCTGTTGATGTGAGCCATGACCAGTCTTTCAAAGCACTTCATGGCTACAGACGTCAGTGCCACGGGTCGGTAGTCATTTAGGCAGGTTATCTTAGAGTTCTTGGGCACGGGGACTATGGTGGTCTGCTTGAAACATGTTGGTATTACAGACTCAGTCAGGGACATGTTGAAAATGTCAGTGAAGACACTTGCCAGTTGGTCAGCACATGCTCGGAGTACACGTCCTGGTAATCCGTCTGGCCCTGCGGCCTTGTGAATGTTGACCTGCTTAAAAGTCTTACTCACATCGGCTACGGAGAGCGTGATCACATAGTCGTCCGGAACAGCTGGTGCTCTCATGCATGCTTCAGTGTTGCTTGCCTCGAAGCGAGCATAGAAGTGGTTTAGCTCGTCTGGTAGGCTTGTGTCACTGGGCAGCTCGCGGCTGTGCTTCCCTTTGTAGTCTGTAATAGTTTTCAAGCCCTGCCACATCCGACGAGCGTCAGAGCCAGTGTAGTATGATTCAATCTTAGACCTGTATTGACTCTTTGCCTGTTTGATGGTTCGTCGGAGGTCATAGCGGGATTTCTTATAAGCGTCCGGGTTAGAGTCCCGTTCCTTGAAAGCGGCAGCTCTACCCTTTAGCTCAGTGCGGATGTTTCCTGTAATCCATGGCTTCTGGTTGGGGTATGTACGTACGGTCACTGTGGGGACGACATCATCGATGCACTTATTGATGAAGCCAGTGACTGATGTGGTGTACTCCTCAATGCTGTCTGAAGAATCCCGGAACATGTTCCAGTCTGTGCTAGCAAAACAGTCCTGTAGCTTAGCATCTGCGTCATCTGACCACTTTTTTATTAGCCGAATCACTGGTGCTTCCTGCTTCAGTTTTTGCTTATAAGCAGGAATCAGGAGGATAGAGTTATGGTCAGATTTGCCAAATGGAGGGCGAGGGAGAGCTTTGTATGCGTCTCTGTGTGTGGAGTAAAGGTGGTCTAGAGTTTTTTTCCCCTCTGGTTGCACATTTAACATGCTGGTAGAAATTAGGTAGAACGGATTTAAGTTTCCCTGCATTAAAGTCCCCTGCTACTAGGAGCGCTGCATCTGGATGAGCGTTTTCCTGTTGATTAATGGCCTTGTACAACTCATTCAGTGCAATCTTAATGCCAGCATTGGTTTGTGGTGGTAAATAGACAGCTATGAAAAATATAGATGAAAACTCTCTTGGTAAATAGTGTGGTCTACAGCTTATCATAAGATACTCTACCTCAGGCGAGCAAAACCTTGAGACTTCCTTAGTATTTGATTTTGTGCACCAGCTGTTGTTTACAAATATACAGAGACCGCCACCCCTCGTCTTACCCGAGTCTGCCGTTCTGTCCTGCCGATGTAGCGTATAGCCTGCTAGCTGAATGTTATCATTGTCGTCGTTCAGCCACGACTCCGTGAAACATAAGATATTACAGTTTTTAATGTCCCGTTGGTAGGATAACCGTAATCTTAAATCGTCCATTTTATTCTCCAAAGCTTGAACGTTGGCTAATAGGATTGATGGGAGAGGCAGTTTACTCGTTCGCCGTCGGATCCTTACAAGGCACCCGGATCTGCGTCCACGATATCTCCGTCTCTTCCTCACGCGAATTACGGGGATCTGGGCCTTGTCGGGAGTCTGTAGAATATCCTTCGCGAACGCCTCGTTGAAGAAAAAGTGTTCGTCCAACGCGAGGTGAGTAATCGCTGTCCTGATATCCAGAAGCTCTCTTTGGTTATAAGAGACGATGGCAGAAACATTATGTACAAAATAAATTACAAATAACGCGGAAAAACACACATAATAGTACAATTGGTTAGAGGGCTGTAAAACGGCAGCCATCTTCTTCCGGCGCTGTTCTGTCAACTGTGGGACCTTATATAGACAGGTGTGTGCCTTTCCAAATCATGTCCAATCAATTGAATTTACCACAAGTGGACACCAATCAAGTTGTAGAGACATCTCAAGGATGATCAATGGAAACAGGATGCACCTGAGCTCAATTTCGAGTCTCATAGCAAAGGGTCTGAATACTTATGTAAATAAGGTATTTCTGTTTTTTTGTTTTAAATACATTTGCAAAAATGTATAGAAACCTGTTTTCGCTTTGTCATTATGGGGTATTGTGTATAGATTGCTGAGGAAATTGTTTTATTTAATCAATTTTAGAATAAGGCTGTAACGTAACAAAATGTGGAAAAAGTCAAGGGGTCTGAATACTTTCCCAAGGCACTGTATATTTGAAGTGGGTTTAATTTTTGTCAGACCCATTCATACTAAACCTACGACACAGGTAATAAGCATGCAGGGCCATTCATGGAAAATACCTGTTCAGGGCATTTAGACTACGGGTCAGTGAGCACCAGGTCGACCCATACAGACCAACGGCTCACCCATGTTTTACACGTGTTATTAGGTAGGCCATGAATCCATCTTGATTGTTTGTATAGTCCGGAGGAAAGAATGGTTATCCGACCTGTTTGTGTGTTTCACAGATCTGTGCATCAACCAGGCTATAAACTATGAAAAGGGAAGGCCGGTCCACGGCCTAGTGGTTGGGAATCCCTGCTGTAACCAGCATCTGTTGGCTGACATTAGCCTGAATGTTCTCTTAAGAAAAGTAAAGATTACTCAAGTAAAAGTGAAAGTCACCCAGTAAAACACTGCTTGAGTAAAAGTCTAAAAGTATTTGGTTTTAAATATACTTAAGTATCAAAAGTAAAAGTATAAATCATTTCAAATTCCTTATATTAAGCAAACCAGACGGCACCATTGTCTTGTTTATTACCATGGGCACACTCTAACACTCAGACATCCTTTACAAATTAAGCATGTGTGTTTAGTGAGTCCGCCAGATCAGAGGCCAGATATGTTCTCTTGATAAGTCTGTGAATTTGACCATTTTCATGTCCAGCTAAGCATTCAAAATGTAACAATTACAGTGAGGGAAAAAAGTATTTGATCCCCTGCTGATTTTGTACATTTGCCCACTGACAAAGACATGATCAGTCTATACTTTGAATGGTAGGTTTATTTGAACAGTGAGAGACAGAATAACAACAACAAAAATCCAGAAAAGCGCATGTCAAACATTTTATAAATTGATTTGCATTTTAATAAGGGAAATAAGTATTTGACCCCTCTGCAAAACATGACCTAGTACTTGGTGGCAAAACCCTTGTTGGCAATCACAGAGGTCAGACGTTTCTTGTAGTTGGCCACCAGGTTTGCACACATCTCAGGAGGGATTTTGTTCCACTCCTCTTTGCAGATCTTCTCCAAGTTATTTAGGTTTTGAGGCTGACGTTTGGCAACTCAAACCTTCAGCTCCCTCCACAGATTTTCTATGGGATTAAGGTCTAGAGACTGGCTAGGCCACTCCAGGACCTTAATTTGCCACTCCTTTGTTGCCTTGGCCATGTGTTTTGGGTCATTGTCATGCTGGAATACCCATCCATGACCCATTTTCAATGCCCTGGCTGAGGGAAGGAGTTTCTCACCCAAGATTTGACAGTACATGGCCCCGTCAATCGTCTCTTTGATGCGGTGAAGTTGTCCTGTCCCCTTAGCAGAAAAACATCCCCAAAGCATAATGTTTCCACCTCCATGTTTGACGGTGGGGATGGTGTTCTTGGGGTCATAGGCAGCATTCCTCCTCCTCCAAACACGGCGAGTTGAGTTGATGCCAAAGAGCTCGATTTTGGTCTCATCTGACCACAGCACTTTCACCCAGTTCTCCTCTGAACCATTCAGATGTTAATTGGCAAACTTCAGACGGCCCTGTATATGTGCTTTCTTGAGCAGGGGGACCTTGCGGACGCTGCAGGATTTCAGTCCTTCACGGCGTAGTGTGTTACCAATTTTTTCTTGGTGACTATGGTCCCAGTTTCCTTTAGATCATTGACAGGATCCTCCCATGTAGTTCTGGGCTGATTCCTCACCGTTCTCATGATCATTGCAACTCCACGAGGTAAGATCTTGCATGGAGCCCCAGGCCGAGGGATATTGACAGTTATTTTGTGTTTCTTCCATTTGCGAATAATCGCACCAACTGTTGTCACCTTCTCACCAAGCTGCTTGGCAATGGTCTTGTAGCCCATTCCAGCCTTGTGTAGGTCTACAATCTTGTCCCTGACATCCTTGGAGAGCTCTTTGGTCTTGGCCATGGTGGAGAGTTTGGAATCTGATTGATTGATTGCTTCTGTGGACAGGTGTCTTTTATACAGGTAACAAACTGAGATTAGGAGCACTCCCTTTAAGAGTGTGCTCCTAATCTCAGCTCGTTACCTGTATAAAAGACACCTGGGAGCCAGAAATCTTTCTGATTGAGAGGAGGTCGAATACTTATTTCCCTCATTAAAATGCAAAACAATTTATAACATTTTTGACATGCGCTTTTCTGGATTTTGTTGTTGTTATTCTGTCTCTCACTGTTCAAATAAACCTACCATTAAAATTATAGACTGATCATGTCTTTGTCAGTGGGCAAACTTACAAAATCAGCAGGGGATCAAATACTTTTTTCCCTCACTGTACTTTTGGGTGTCAGGGAAAATGTATGGTGTAAAAAGTACATTATTTTATTTTGGAATTTAGTGAAGTAAAAGTTAAAATAGTAAAACAAGTAAAGTACCCCCTAAAAAACAAAACAAAACTTAAGTAGTACTTTTAAGTATGACTAAGTAAGACTTGTTTATTTCTCTCTTTACTGTAGGACAAGGGGGTCAGACTCTCTCCCTAGGACCAAGTCCTGCCTCTTCTGACAGTGCATTTATTTGCATTGTTTAATGGCATCTTTCAAGTTTTGTTTTAAAGTAAGGGACCAATAAGTTTCACATCTAATAAGAGTGATAGTAATTAAGATGATGATAATGATGATAGCTACAAGATGGACTCTAGACCTTGTTTCATCAGACAGGGTTTAACAAGTATTCCTCAGTGTCTCAAAACCTTACTAGCTGTTAAAACATTCATCTGACCTTGTATGGTCTTGACCCCTATATAGACTGAGGGACAATGGTCCAGTGTCTTATCTCTGTAGGGTCTGGACCCCTCTATAGACTGAGGGACAATGGTCCAGTCTTATCTCTGTAGGATCTGGACCCCTCTGTAGACTGAGGGACAATGGTCCAGTCTTATCTCTGTAGGGTCTGGACCCCTATATAGACTGAGGGACAATGGTCCAGTCTTATCTCTGTAGGGTCTGGACCCCTCTATAGACTGAGGGACAATGGTCCAGTCTTATCTCTGTAGGGTCTGGACCCCTCTATAGACTGAGGGACAAAGGTCCAGTCTTATCTCTGTAGGGTCTGGACCCCTATATAGACTGAGGGACAATGGTCCAGTCTTATCTCTGTAGGGTCTGGACCCCTCTATAGACTGAGGGACAATGGTCCAGTCTTATCTCTGTAGGGTCTGGACCCCTCTATAGACTGAGGGACAATGGTCCAGTCTTATCTCTGTAGGGTCTGGACCCCTCTATAGACTGAGGGACAATGGTCCAGTCTTATCTCTCTATGGTCTTGACCCCTATATAGACTGAGGGACAATGGTCCAGTCTTATCTCTCTATGGTCTTGACCCCTATATAGACTGAGGGACAATGGTCCAGTCTTATCTCTGTAGGGTCTGGACCCCTCTATAGACTGAGGGACAATGGTCCAGTCTTATCTCTGTAGGGTCTGGACCCCTCTATAGACTGAGGGACAATGGTCCAGTCTTATCTCTGTAGGGTCTGGACCCCTCTGTAGACTGAGGGACAATGGTCCAGTCTTATCTCTGTAGGATCAAGACCCGTCTATAGACTGAGGGACAATGGTCCAGTCTTATCTCTGTAGGGTCTGGACCCCTATATAGACTGAGGGACAATGGTCCAGTCTTATCTCTGTAGGGTCTGGACCCCTCTATAGACTGAGGGACAATGGTCCAGTCTTATCTCTGTAGGGTCTGGACCCCTCTATAGACTGAGGGACAATGGTCCAGTCTTATCTCTGTAGGGTCTGGACCCCTATATAGACTGAGGGACAATGGTCCATTCTTATCTCTGTAGGGTCTGGACCCCTCTATAGACTGAGGGACAATGGTCCAGTCTTATCTCTGTAGGGTCTGGACCCCTATATAGACTGAGGGACAATGGTCCAGTCTTATCTCTGTAGGGTCTGGACCCCTCTATAGACTGAGGGACAATGGTCCAGTCTTATCTCTGTAGGGTCTGGACCCCTATATAGACTGAGGGACAATGGTCCAGTCTTATCTCTGTAGGGTCTGGAACCCTCTATAGACTGAGGGACAATGGTCGAGTCTTATCTCTCTATGGCCGCTCCTTTAACTGCCCTGACTTCTAGTACCAGAACCTTCAGTTGGAATCCTGAGGCGGACCGAGCATTTCTGGATTTGAAGAGGCGATTCACCAACGCTCCGATTCTCTCTCAACCTGACACTGCCCGTCAGTTTTCATTGAAGTGGATGCGTCTGATGTGGGGGTTGGCGCCATCCTGTCCCAGCGATGCTCCACTGACGGTAAACTCCATCCCTGCGCCTACTACTCTCGTCGTCTTTCGTCTACGGAGAGGAACTACGATGTGGGTAACCGGGAGCTTCTCGCGGTGAAACTTGCCTTGGAGGAGTGGCGCCACTGGTTGGAGGGGGCGGAGCAACCGTTTGTTGTCTGGACTGACCACAAGAATCTTGCTTACGTGCAATCGGCTAAACGTCTCAACTCCCGTCAGGCCAGGTGGTCGTTGTTTTTTGGACGCTTTAATTTTTCCTTGACGTTCCGACCGGGGTCTAAGAACGGCAAGGCGGACGCCTTGTCCTGGATGTTCTCCAAGACGGAGGAGAGTGGGGCCAAGACTGAGACGATTCTTCCCCGGAACCTTGTCGTGGGAGCCGTTATGTGGAGGATTGAGGAGGAGGTTATGGCGGCCCTTCGGACGCAGCCCGGCCCCGGTAACGGTCCACCCGGTCGGTTGTTTGTGCCTGAGTCGGTTCGTTCGGCTGTCCTCCAATGGTCCCACGCCAGCAAGATGGCTTGTCACCCTGGCATGGCTCGGACGATGGCGCTTCTACGCAGACGATTTTGGTGGCCTGCCATGGGAGAAGATACTCGGAGGTTTGTTGCTGCCTGTCCAGTTTGTGCGCAGAACAAGAGTGCCAATCGGCCCAGCTCTGGACTTCTTCACCCACTCTATTATGCCACCTATCTTCTTCTTCCTCTTCTTCCTCCCTGACTCTTGGAGTGGCAGGCCTCCCTCCACCACGCTGACTTGGATGCGCTGACTTTGAGAAAGCTTTTCCTTTTCTTTTGGGTTGAGGGCTCTTTTACAGGGGACTCAGTGTCCGATGAAGACCGTGGCCGAGGGAGGGGAGCAGAAGTGCGTTGTCTAGACAAGCGGCCAGGCTGAGGAAGAGGAGGCTCTGCCTGAGGAAGAGGAAGCTCTGCCTGAGGAAGGGGAAGCTGTGGCTGAGGAGGCAGATGCTCTGGCTGTGGCTCATGACTCAAAACAGTCAGATATATAAAATACATAGTTAGAACTATGAGAATGTTGACTAAAGTGATAATTCAGTGACAATATATAATACACATAGCGTTCTATTGTAAGTCAATTTGCGCGTGGGCCTCTAGGCTAAGCTAGCTAGCGCTAACTTACGTTGAGCTTCAGGTACTCAAATAGATATTTTAGAATGTATGTTTTGTACTCATACAATAAATTAGTAATAGCAGTATTAGAAGTAATAAATAACAATGGGATTACATACTCTTCTGATGCTTGAGCAGGGCCCTGGACACGATAACCTTTGTTCTCGTCGTTGGGGTCTGGTTCGTCCGGTCTAAGCAGGTCCTCATCGTCTGATTCAGAGTCAATGGGGATACATGGAGTCCAACTTTCATCTGTTACAATTAATAACGCCTCTGTAACTGTATATTTGTTACTAGAGCCTGCCATATTTGAATAAACTTTGCGTTTTACCTCCGAAATTCTAGTGTTGTTGTGCGCTCTGCGTAACCGTGCGTAACGCAGCAAGTCAACTAATATGAGACAATGAAGTGCGCACTTGGATATTTCAACAACCGGTTGGTCGATTTTGACATATGACCCCTCTATCGAAAGCTCTGGATCTGTTAGAATTAAATGAGAACAATGACAAACCACGAGGATTGCATCATATATCCAGAACATGGCAACAAAACAGTGCCTTTTGTGATTGAACCAAACTACTGACTTAATCTTCAAACACATTGTTGGCCATGTAAAACGATGGAAACTCATTGAAATCGACTCGGAATGAGAGAGAGACCCTAGAGTATCTTTTCAAGTGGTTTTATTCGATCAGACACTACTTTTGGTAACAGAAACAACAAAGGTAAGACGCAGTTTGTTGTTGTGATAAAAAAAAATGGAAGTTTGTTATTGACGTTCTTTGATTAATAGTTTAGTGAGTGTTGGTCATAGAGGAACAAGGCTATCACTGTTGGAATCTGTGAGCTAGCAGCTTTTGAATGGTGTATCATTTGTGTAGATAGGTTGAGAAAAATACTTTATCTGTCTACGAATATAGGGGCATGCACGGTTTCAAAATATAGTACTGTTTTTTTTATATGCTTATATATTTGCTTGGAGTCTGAATATTATTTAATTTGGCCAACAACAGTTTAGCTAGATTCACAGTTGAGACGCTTCTCGTTCCAGTAGTGTATAACATTCAGGTATTCACACATATTTAAAAACCGTACTATGCCATTGTTTGAGATTGCGGGAGGAGTACCCCGGATATGGGGAACCTCGTGATGAAGAGGTTAAGGGTAGCTTTAGTGTAGCTTAACTTCTTTCATTGTGAAGTAATTGGTAGCTTGGTAAACATAGCCAATTACCATATAAGTTCCACCGTGGTAAAAACAGAATCCCGTTCTTGATTGAGCACTCGGATTCCCGAGTGGCGCAGCGGTCTAAGGCACAGCGGTCTAAGGCACAGCGGTCTAAGGCACAGCGGTCTAAGGCACAGCGGTCTAAGGCACAGCGGTCTAAGGCACAGCGGTCTAAGGCACAGCGGTCTAAGGCACAGCGGTCTAAGGCACAGCGGTCTAAGGCACTGCATCTCAGTGCTTGAGGCGTCACTACAGACCCCCTGGTTTGATTCCAGGCTGTATCACAACCGGCCGTGATTGGGAGTCCCATAGGGCGGCACACAATTGGCCCAGCATCGTCCGGGTTTGGCCGCTGTAGGCCGTCATTGTAAATAAGAATTTGTTCTTAACTGACTTGCCTAGTTAAATGAAGTTTAAATACAAAATAAATACAAAATACAAAAAAAAATGAATGGAAGTATGGAGGTTGTTTTCTGCCAACATAAAAAGGGGTTAATATGTCTAAAACCGTATATATTTCCTGATCTTTCCTATGTCTCCAGCTACAGGACAGACACTTATAAACCTTATTCTTCATGATTTATTTTTTGACTGTCTGTTTTGTCATTTCTGAATGTGTAATTCAATGCATTTCTAAAGGCTATAGTAGTAAAGGCCACATTTCTATATTTTATGAAATGACCTGTGTGTGTTCGAGCAGTAATTTACCACTATCTGAGTTCAGATGTCTAAAAGAAAGGAAGTAATGGATGGATTGGCCAAAAGGTCGGTGGGATTTGCACAGGAAGAGAGAGGGAGAGAAAGAGCGAGGAAGAGAGAGAGAGGGAAGAGAGGGGAGAGAGGGGAGAGAGGGAAGAGAGGGGAGAGAGGGAGAGGGGAAGAGGGGGGAGAGACGGGAAGAGGGAGAGAGGGGAAGAGAGGGGAGAGAGGGGAGAGGGGAGAGAGGGGAGAGAGGGAAGAGGAGGGGAAGGGAGAGAGGGGGGGGAGAGAGGGGAGAGAGGGGAGAAGGGAAGGAGGGAGAGAGGGAAGAGAGGGGAGAGAGGGGAGAGAGGGAAGGGGAGAGAAGGGAGAGAGGGGGGAGAGGAGAGAGGGGAGAGAAGGGAGGGAGGGGAGGAGAAGGGAGAGAAGGGAGAGAGGGGAGAGAGGGGGGGAGAGGGAGAAAAGGGAGAGAGGGGGAGGAGGGGAGAGAGAAGGGAGAAAAGGGGGGAGAGGGGAAAGAGAGGGGAGGGAGGAGAGAGGGGGAGGGGAGGGGAAGAGAGTGGGAGAAGGGAGAGAGGGGAGAGAGGGGAGGAGAGGGGGAGAAGGGAGACGAGGGGAGAGAGGAAGAGAGGGGAGAGAGAGGAGAGAGGGGAGAGAGGGAAGAGAGTGGCGAGAGGGGAGAGAAGGGAGAGAGGGGAGAGGAGGGGAGAGAGGGCATTTCACCTGAGAAGGTCTTTCAGTTGTTGACATACAGATCCATCACTGTGAGGGGAGAGAGGGGAGAGAGGAGAGAGAGGGGAGAGAGGAGAGAGAGGGGAGAGAGGGGAGAGAGAGGGCATTCACCTGAGAAGGTCTTTCAGTTGTTGACATACAGATCCATCACTGTGAGGGGAGAGAGGGGAGAGAGGAGAGAGAGGGGAGAGAGGGGAGAGAGGGCATTTCACCTGAGAAGGTCTTTCAGTTGTTGACATACAGATCCAGAGGTTCATCTAGAGGTTTAAATAATTTAAAAAAGTATTGATAGGTTGCTTGCTGAAAGCCCCCCACAAAAACAACATTGAAAAGGCCAATAACGACCACATCACCCCCTTCAACCTGAACCTGAACCCAAACCTGTACCTGAACCCAAACCTGAACCTAAACCTGAACCTAAACCAGAACCCAAACCTGAACCTGAACCCAAACCCAAACCCAAACCCAAACCTAGCACACAAACCAGTTGCTTTACGTGAGAGATCATTTCCTCTATACTGTGACCCTCAGATCACCAGACATCCTGGGAACATAACATGATGGGGCAGAAGGAATAATGAACAGCCAGGTATATAGGGAAGGAAGTGGGAATGCCGTCTGAACACCGAGCTGACTTTAACAGAAAGTGTGTGTGTGTGTGTGTGTGTGTGTGTGTGTGTGTGTGTGTGTGTGTGGGGTGTGTGTGTGTGTGTCGAGACAACGGTAACAGATCCAGGTTATAGCGACATGTTAGTTTACTGAGAAAATCTCGTTGCTGCCGGTGAATTACTTTTTTTCCCCCCGTCCTCCTCCATCGGTGAAGGCAGGCCCATCGTTGCCATGACAAACATGGCATCCTTCTGGCAGGAAATGAAATGAATAAGGTAGTAAGTGTCAGAAGTGTCTGGCTGGGCTGACATTTACTGGGATTACTGTTGCTATAGGTGATGAATACATTTCTCTCTGCTCTCCTCTCTCTGTCACTCGCTCGCCCTGGTTCCTCTCTTGTTCTCACATACACACGGACACACACACACACACGGACACACACACACACAGGCACACACACACACAGGCACACACACACACACGGACACACACACACACGGACACACACACACGGACACACACACACACGGACACACACACACACGTACACACACACACGGACACACACACACACGGACACACACACACGGACACACACACACACGGACACACACACGCACACACACACACGCACACACACACACGCACACACACACACAGGCACACACACACGGACACACACACACACGGACACACACACACACGGACACACACACGCACACACACACACACACGGACACACACACACGTACACACACACACAGGCACACACACACACACGGACACACACACACACGCACCACACACACACACAGGCACACACACACACACACACACACACGGACACACACACACACGGACACACACAGGCACACACACACACACATACACACACGGACACACACACACGGACACACACACATACGGACACACATGCGCGCACAATAACAACCATAGAATGACATATGCCTGACTCCCCCTCTCACCCCCATCTTTCTCACCCCCATCTTTCTCACCCCCATCTTTCTCACCCCCATCTTTCTCACCCCCATGCCGATATAGTGCCTTGGGAAAGTATTCAGATCTCTTGACTTTTCCACATTTTGTTACATTACAGCATTATTCAAAAAGTGTTTTTTTTTTTTTTTATATAATCCTCATCAATCTACACACAATACCCCATAAGGAAAGAGCAAAAACAGGTTTTCATAAATCTTTGCAAATTTATAAAAAATTAAAAACAGAAATACCTTATTTACACAAGTATTCAGACACTTTGCTATAAAACACGAAATTGAGCTCAGGTGCATCCTGTTTCCATTGATCATACTTGAGATGTTTCTACAACTTGATTGGTGTCCACCTGTGGTAAATTCAATTGATTGGACATGATTTGGAAAGGCACACACCTGTCTACATAAGGTCCCACAGTTGACAGTGCATGTCAGAGCAAATTCCAAGCCATGAGGTCGAAGGAATTGTCCGTAGAGCTCCGAGACAGGATTGTGTCGAGGCACAGATCTGGGTAAGGGTACAAAACAATGTCTGCAGCATTGAAGGTCCCCAAGAACCCAGTGGCCTCCATCATTCTTAAATGGAAGAAGTTTGGAACCACCAAGACTCTTCCTAGAGCTGGCCGCCCGGCCAAACTGAGCAATCAGGGGAGAAGGGCCTTGATCAGGGAGGTGACCAAGAACCCGATGGTCACTCTGACAGAGCTCCAGAGTTCCTCTGTGGAGATGGGAGAACCTTCCAGAAGGGCAACCATCTCTGCAGCACTCCACCAATCAGGCCTTTATGGTAGAGTGGCCAGACGGAAGCCACTCCTCAGTAAAAGGCACATGACAGCCCGCTTGGAGTTTGCCAAAAGGCACCTAAAGGACTCTCAGACCATGAGAAACAAGATTATCTGGTCTGATGAAACAAAGATTGAAATCTTTGGCCTGAATGCCAAGCGTCACATCTGGAAGAAACCTGGCACCATCCCGACGGTGAAGTATGGTGGTGGCAGGATCATGGGGGGTGATTTTCAGCGGCAGGGACTGGGAGACTAGTCAGGATCGAGGCAAAGATGAACGGAGCAAAGAACAGAGAGATCCTTGATGAAAACCTGCTCCAGAGTGCTCAGGACCTCAGACTGGGGCGAAGGTTCACCTTCCAACAGGACAACGACTCTAAGCACACAGCCAAGATAACGCAGGAGTGGCTTTGGGACAAGTCTCTGAATGTCCTTGAGTGGCCCAGCTAGAGCCCGGACTTAACCCGATCGAACATCTCTGGAGAGACCTGAAAATAGCCGTTCAGCAACGCTCCCCATCCAACCTGACAGAGCTTGAGAGGATCTGCAGAGAAGAATGTGAGAAACTCCCCAAATACAGGTGTGCCAAGCTTGTCGCGTCATACCCAAGAAGACTCAAGGCTGTAATCGCTGCCAAAGGTGCTTCAACAAAGTACTGACTAAAGGGTCTGAATACTTATGTTAATGTGATATTTATAGTTTTTATTTGTAACAAATTAGCAAAAATGTCTAAAAACCTCTTTTTGCTTTGTCATCATGGGGTATTGTGTGTAGATTGATGAGGGGAAAAAACTATGTAATCCGCTTTAGAATAAGGCTGTAACCTAACAAAATGTGGAAAAATTAAAGGGGTCTGAATACTTTCTGAATGCACTGTAGCGCTAGCTAGAATCCTCGCTAGTATCAAGGCTTTAATACAGATGCTCCTACCACTGTAGCGCTAGCTAGGCTCCTCGCTAGTATCAAGGCTTTAATACAGATGCTCCTACCACTGTAGCGCTAGCTAGGCTCCTCGCTAGTATCAAGGCTTTAATACAGATGTTCCTACCACTGCAGCGCTAGCTAGGCTCCTCGCTAGTATCAAACCTTTAATACAGATGCTCCTACCACTGTAGCGCTAGCTAGGCTCCTCGCTAGTATCAAGGCTTTAATACAGATGCTCATACCACTGTGCGCTAGCTAGGCTCCTCGCTAGTATCAAGGCTTTAATACAGATGCTCCTACCACTGTAGCGCTAGCTAGGCTCCTCGCTAGTATCAAGGCTTTAATACAGATGTTCCTACCACTGTAGCGCTAGCTAGGCTCCTCGCTAGTATCAAGGCTTTAATACAGATGCTCCACCACTGTAGCGCTAGCTAGGCTCCTCGCTAGTATCAAGGCTTTAATACAGATGCTCCTACCACTGTAGCGCTAGCTAGGCTCCTCGCTAGTATCAAGGCTTTAATACAGATGCTCCTACCACTGTAGCGCTAGCTAGGCTCCTCGCTAGTATCAAGGCTTTAATACAGATGTTCCTACCACTGTAGCGCTAGCTAGGCTCCTCGCTAGTATCAAGGCTTTAATACAGATGTTCCTACCACTGTAGCGCTAGCTAGGCTCCTCGCTAGTATCAAGGCTTTAATACAGATGTTCCTACCACTGTAGCGCTAGCTAGGCTCCTCGCTAGTATCAAGGCTTTAATACAGATGCTCCTACCACTGTAGCGCTCGCTAGGCTCCTCGCTAGTATCAAGGCTTTAATACAGATGCTCCTACCACTGTAGCGCTAGCTAGGCTCCTCGCTAGTATCAAGGCTTTAATACAGATGTTCCTACCACTGTAGCGCTAGCTAGGCTCCTCGCTAGTATCAAGGCTTTAATACAGATGTTCCTACCACTGTAGCGCTAGCTAGGCTCCTCGCTAGTATCAAGGCTTTAATACAGATGCTCCTACCACTGTAGCGCTAGCTAGGCTCCTCGCTAGTATCAAGGCTTTAATACAGATGCTCCTACCACTGTAGCGCTAGCTAGGCTCCTCGCTAGTATCAAGGCTTTAAAAAAAAATGTCTAAAAACCTCTTTTTGCTTTGTCATCATGGGGTATTGTGTGTAGATTGATGAGGGGAAAAACAATGTAATCAGTTTTAGAATAAGGCTGTAACCTAACAAAATGTGGAAAAATTAAAGGGGTCTGAATACTTTCTGAATGCACTGTAGCGCTATCTAGGCTCCTCGCTAGTATCAAGGCTTTAATACAGATGTTCCTACCACTGCAGCGCTAGCTAGGCTCCTCGCTAGTATCAAGGCTTTAATACAGATGCTCCTACCACTGTAGCGCTAGCTAGGCTCCTCGCTAGTATCAAGGCTTTAATACAGATGATCCTACCACTGTAGCGCTAGCTAGGCTCCTCGCTAGTATCAAGGCTTTAATATAGATGTTCTTACCACTGTAGCTGTTAGTGGTTGTTCCAGTTACAGCTGTTAAGGACAATGACCCAAGGACTAGTCAGCCTTTAACCCTCTGAGGGGCCAAAATCTATCTCTCTGTTACAGTGTCCAGAGGAACTGACTATTGTGATAGAATAGTACTATAGTATCCATGCTTGGTATCTGTCTGAAACTTGTTCTCTGAGGATAACTCTGGCGCCGTCTACATGGATGTGTGATCTCTGTGGTCGCTTGTATCTGTACAGGGTGAACTCTAAATTACTCTCAAAAGAGATTTTTTTGTCCTCTCGGGAATTCTGTCTAATTTACATTGGTGTCATCCCCTCCCCACAAGCCTTTAGATGCTGTGACGCCATGTGGAGACTGGGCCTGGGAGTGTTTAGGTTACTGTCAAACTTGGTATTGTTTTGATTGGTCAATGGTAGTCAGTTTTGGGTTGAGAAGGTGACACCTTCAGATGTTATAAATGCAATCAAAATACTATGTTCTCTCTTTTATCCTGTATCCAGTCCATGGAGGAAGGTTGTATGATCAATTCTCATTTCCTAGGCTTCGGGGCTTCTGGCATAGTAGGCATTTCTTTCTTCATGTTTTGTAAGTTAACCTTAGGATCTACAGTATAAGCTTGGAATATTGCCTTGTGATGCTTGTTAATGCTTTGTAACTTAAACTGTATGCCTTGCGTGCGAATCCAGTCATTGTACAACGTAATAAAATACACTTGTATTTAGAACTCCAATCTCAGATATTTCTGCGTTGCCAATTACTGTAACTCAACTCTAGCCTCTTGCATATGGCTAATTACCTTTATAGAGTCAGATAAACATTTTAATTGGCTAATTGCTTAGTCTTATTACGAGTCACATGTGATGTTTATATAATATGCTGTATAGTCAGATATCAAATATTACTGCCCACTACACAGCCATCTTCTATGGAGGATGGGTCCATCAGTGGGTCCTATGGAGGATGGATAATTGCTTAGTCTTATTACGAGTCACATGTGATGTACAGTGGGGAAAAAAAAAGTATTTAGTCAAATCAAATCAAATCAAATTGTATTGGTCACATGCGCCGAATACAACAGGTGCAGACAATACAGTGAAATGCTTACTTACAGCCCTTAACCAACAGCGCATTTATTTTTAACAAAAAAAGTAAAAATAAAACAACAACAAAAAAAGTGTTGAGAAAAAAAAAGAGCAGAAGTATTTGGCCTCTTAAAGAATAAGTTACATGTCTGTGAGAGCCAGAAATCTTGCTTGTTTGTAGGTGACCAAATACTTATTTTCCACCATAATTTGCAAATAAATTCATTACAAATCCTACAATGTGATTTTCTGGAAAAATAATTCTCAATTTGTCTGTCATAGTTGACGTGAACCTATGATGAAAATTACAGGCCTCTCATCTTTTTAAGTGGGAGAACTTGCACAATTGGTGGCTGACTTTTTTCCCCCACTGTATATATAATATGCTGTATAGTCAGATATAAAATATTACTGCCCACTACACAGCCATCTTCTATGGAGGATGGGTCCATCAGTGGGTCCTATGGAGGATGGGTCCATCAGTGGGTCCTATGGAGGATGGGTCCATCAGCGGGTCCTATGGAGGATGGGTCCATCAGTGGGTCCTATGGAGGATGGGTCCATCAGTGGGTCCTATGGAGGATGGGTCCATCAGCGGGTCCTATGGAGGATGGGTCCATCAGCGGGTCCTATGGAGGATGGGTCCATCAGTGGGTCCTATGGAGGATGGGTCCATCAGTGGGTCCTATGGAGGATGGGTCCATCAGTGGGTCCTATGGAGGATGGGTCCATCAGTGGGTCCTATGGAGGATGGGTCCATCAGTGGGTCCTATGGAGGATGGGTCCATCAGCGGGTCCTATGGAGGATGGGTCCATCAGTGGGTCCTATGGAGGATGGGTCCATCAGTGGGTCCTATGGAGGATGGGTCCATCAGCGGGTCCTATGGAGGATGGGTCCATCAGTGGGTCCTATGGAGGATGGGTCCATCAGTGGGTCCTATGGAGGATGGGTCCATCAGCAGGTCCTATGGAGGATGGGTCCATCCTATTGAGGATGGGTCCATCAGTGGGTCCTATGGAGGATGGGTCCATCAGTGGGTCCTATGGAGGATGGGTCCATCAGTGGGGTCCTATGGAGGATGGGTCCATCAGTGGGGTCCTATGGAGGATGGGTCCATCAGTGGGTCCTATGGAGGAGGGGTCCATCCGTGGGTCCTATGGAGGATGGGTCCATCAGTGGGTCCTATGGAGGATGGGTCCATCAGCTGGGGTCCTATGGAGGAGGGTCATCCAGTGGGTCCTAGGAGGTGGTCCATCGTGGGTCCTATGGAGGATGGGTCCATCAGCGCGGTCCTATGGAGGATGGGTCCATCAGTGGGTCATATGGAGGATGGGTCCAATCAGCGTGGTCCTATGGAGGATGGGGTCCATCAGCGGGTCCTATGGAGGATGGGTCCATCAGCGGGGTCCTATGGAGGATGGGTCCATCAGCGGGTCCTATGGAGGATGGGTCCATCAGCGGGTCCTATGGAGGATGGGTCCATCAGTGGGTGCCTATGGAGGATGGGTCCATCAGCGTGTCCTATGGAGATGGGTCCATCAGTGGTCCTATGGAGGATGTGGTCCCAAAATCAAAAATCCGGTCCTATGGAGGATGGGTCCATCAGTGGGTCCTATGGAGGATGGGTCCATCAGTGGGTCCTATGGAGGATGGGTCCATCAGTGGGTCCTATGGAGGATGGGTCCATCAGCGGGTCTATGGAGGATGGGTCCATCAGCGTGGTTCCTATGGAGGATGGGGTCCATCAGCGTGGGTCCTATGGAGGATGGGTCCATCAGTGGGTCCTATGGAGGATGGGTCCATCAGTGGGTCCTATGGAGGAGGGGTCCATCAGCGGGGTCCTATGGAGGATGGGGGTCCATCAGTGGGTCCTATGGAGGATGGGTCCATCAGTGGGGTCCTATGGAGGATGGGGTCCATCAGTGGGTCCTATGGGAGGATGGGTCCATCAGTGGGTCCTATGGAGGATGGGTCCATCAGTGGGTCCTATGGAGGATGGGTCCATCAGCGGGTCCTATGGAGGATGGGTCCATCAGTGGGTCCTATGGAGGATGGGTCCATCAGCGGTCCTATGGAGGATGGGTCCATCAGTGGGTCCTATGGAGGATGGGTCCATCAGTGGGGTCCTATGGAGGATGGGGTCATCAAGTGGGTCCCTATGGAGGATGGGTCCATCAGTGGGTCCTATGGAGGATGGGTCCATCAGTGGGTCCTATGGAGGATTGGTCCATCAGTGGGTCCTATGGAGGATGGGTCCATCAGTGGGTCCTATGGAGGATGGGTCCATCAGTGGGTCCTATGGAGGATGGGGTCCATCAGTGGGTCCTATGGAGGATGGGTCCATCAGTGGGTCTCTATGGAGGGAGGGGTCCATCAGCGGGGTCCTATGGAGGATGGGTCCATCAGTGGGTTCTATGGAGGATGGGTCCATCAGTGGGTTCTATGGAGGATGGGTCCACCAGCAGTGTGAAGGTGTGTGTCTTCATACCCATGTGCAGTTACTGCTTCTCCTCCTAACACTCCATTCAGGGTAGGAGATTTCTTAACCACAGAGTCCCCCCTCATTCAGGGTAGGGTGTTTCTACACCACAGAGCCCCCCTTCATCAGGGTAGGGTGTTTCTACACCACAGAGTCCCCCTTCATCAGGGTAGGGTGTTTCTACACCACAGAGCCCCCCTTCATCAGGGTAGGGTGTTTCTACACCACAGAGCCCCCTTCATCAGGGTAGGGTGTTTCTACACCACAGAGTTCCCCCTTCATCAGGGTAGGGTGTTTCTACACCACAGAGTCCCCCTTCATCAGGGTAGGGTGTTTCTACACCACAGAGCCCCCCTTCATCAGGGTAGGGTGTTTCTACACCACAGAGTTCCCCCTTCATCAGGGTAGGGTGTTTCTACACCACAGAGTCCCCCTTCATCAGGGTAGGGTGTTTCTACACCACAGAGCCCCCCTTCATCAGGGTAGGGTGTTTCTACACCACAGAGCCCCCCTTCATCAGGGTAGGGTGTTTCTACACCACAGAGTTCCCCCTTCATCAGGGTAGGGTGGTTCTACTCCACAGAGTCCCCTCCATTAGGAGATAATGGTGATCCACAGGTCCATGGGCCCGGCGCCAGAGCAGAGCAGCCTCTCATGGCCCATTGCCACACACTTAATGATCACTCCTTATGACACACACACACACACACACACACACACACACACACACACACACACACACACACACACAGAGAAACACACACACAGACACACAGAAACACACAGAAACATACACACACACACACACAGAGGAACACACACACACACACACACACACACACACACACACACACAGAAACACACACACAGATACACAGAAACACACAGAAACATACACACACACACACACACACACACACATACAGAGTGAGGGACATGGCCATTTGGTCATCCAGAACTGCAGTGAGAGGAGGTACTGCTATACTATGAAGGGAACCTGCTGGTAGAACAGAACCAGTGACAGGAGGTACTGCTATATTATAAAGGGAACCTGCTGGTAGAACAGAACCAGTGACAGGAGGTACTGCTATACTATAAAGGGAACCTGCTGGTAGAACAGAACCAGTGACAGGAGGTACTGCTATACTATGAAGGGAACCTGCTGGTAGAACAGAACCAGTGACAGGAGGTACTGATATACTATGAAGGGAACCTGCTGGTAGAACAGAACCAGTGACAGGAGGTACTGCTATACTATAAAGGGAACCTGCTGGTAGAACAGAACCAGTGACAGGAGGTACTGCTATACTATGAAGGGAACCTGCTGGTAGAACAGAACCAGTGACAGGAGGTACTGATATACTATGAAGGGAACCTGCTGGTAGAACAGAACCAGTGACAGGAGGTACTGCTATACTATAAAGGGAACCTGCTGGTAGAACAGAACCAGTGACAGGAGGTACTGCTATACTATAAAGGGAACCTGCTGGTAGAACAGAACCAGTGACAGGAGGTACTGATATACTATGAAGGGAACCTGCTGGTAGAACAGAACCAGTGACAGGAGGTACTGCTATAAAGGGAACAGAACCGCCAATAGAGATCAATGAGAGTCTGGTCGGGGTCACACACACACATATATCTTTTTCTGGATATTTTTTGTTGTTATTCTGTCTCTCACTGTTCAAATAAACCTACCATTAAAGTTATAGACTGATAATGTCTTTGTCAGTGGACAAACGTACAAAATCAGCAGGGGATCAAATACTTTTTTCCCTCACTGTATATACAGTTGAAGTCAGAAGTTTACATACACTTAGGTTGGAGTCATTAAAACTTGTTTTTCAACCACTCCACATATTTCTCGTTAACAAACTATAGTTTTGGCAAGTCGGTTAGGACATCTACTTTGTGCATGACACAAGTAATTTTTCCAACAATTGTTTACAGACAGATTATTTCACTTATAATTCACTGTATCACAATTCAAGTGGGTCAGAAGTTTACATACACTAAGTTGACTGTGCCTTTAAACAGCTTGGAACATTCCAGAAAATGATGTCATGGCTTTAGAAGGTTCTAATATGCTAATTGACATCATTTGGTATATTTGAGGTGTACCTGTGGATGTATTTCAAGGCCTACCTTGAAACTCAGTGCCTCTTTGCTTGACATCATGGGAAAATCAAAAGAAATCAGCCAAGACCACAGAAAAAAAATTGTAGACCTCCACAAGTCTGGTTCATCCTTGGGAGCAATTTCCAAACACCTGAAGGTACCACGTTCATCTGTACAAACAATAGTACGCAAGTATAAACACCATGGGACCACACAGCCGTCGTACCGCTCAGGAAGGAGACGCGTTCTGTCTCCTAGAGATGAACGTACTTTGGTGCGAAAAGTGCAAATCAATCCCAGAACAACAGCAAAGGACCTTGTGAAGAAGCTGGAGGAAACAGGTACAAAAGTATCTATATCCACAGTAAAACAAGTCCTAAATCGACATAACCTGAAAGGCCGCTCAGCAAGGAAGAAGCCACTGCTCCAAACCCGCCATAAAAAAGCAAGACTATGGTTTGCAACTGCACATGGGGACAAAGATTGTACTTTTTGGAGAAATGTCCTCTGGTCTGATGAAACAAAAATAGAACTGTTTGGCCATAATGACCATCGATATGTTTGGAGGAAAAATGGGGTTGCTTGCAAGTCGAAGAACACCATCCCAACCGTGAAGCACGGGGTGGCCGCATCATGCTGTGGGGGTGCTTTGCTGCAGGAGGGACTGGTGCACTTCACAAAATAGATGGCATCATGAGGAAGGAAAATTATGTGGATATATTGAAGCAACATCTCAAGACAACAGTCAGGAAGTTAAAGCTTGGTCGCAAATGGGTCTTCCAAATGGACAATGACACCATGTACACTTCCAAAGTTGTGGCAAAATGGCTTAAGGACAACAAAGTCTTGGCATTGGAGTGGCCATCACAAAGCCCTGACCTCAATCCTATGGAACATTTGTGGGCAGAAATGAAAATGCGTGTGCAAGCAAGGAGGCCTACAAACCTGACTCAGTTTAAATGTATTTGGCTAAGGTGTATGTAAACTTCCGACTTGAACTGTATATATTTAAGGACCTTACAGGTACACATAAACAAGCCATGCTAAGACAGGGAAGGATGGGGGAGACAGGGGAGAAAAGGATGGATGGGGGGACAGAAGTGGATGGGGGAGATAGGGGAGGACGGGGGAGACAGGGGAGGATGGGGGAGACAGGTGAGGACAGGGGAGACAGGGGAGGATGGGGGTAGACAGGTGAGGACGGGGGAGACAGGTGAGGATGGGGAGACAGGTGAGGACGGAGGAGACAGGTGAGGATGGAGGAGACAGGTGAGGATGGGGGAGACGGGGGAGACAGGGGAGGATGGGGAGACAGGGGAGGATGGGGGAGACAGGGGAGGATGGGGAGACAGGGGAGGATGGGGGAGACAGGGGAGACAGGGGAGGATGGGGAGACAGGGGAGGATGGGGAGGATGGGGAGACAGGGGAGGATGGGGGAGACAGGGGGAGACAGGTGAGGACGGAGGAGACAGGTGAGGATGGGGGAGACGGGGGAGGATGGGGGAGACAGGTGAGGACGGGGGAGACAGGGGAGGATGGGGGAGACAGGGGGAAGCCGAGTCAGGGGGCTCAGAACAGATTGCAGCTGCAGCAGATTGCTGCTCTGATGTTAGCACAGGATGGACTGGAAACACTCAGAAACAGACAGACAGACAGACAGACAGACAGACAGACAGACACACACACACACAGACACAGACACAGACACAGACATAGACACAGACACAGACACATACACACACACACACACACACAGACACAGACACACACAGACACACACAGACACAGACACAGACACAGACACAGACACAGACACAGACACACACACACACACACACACAGACACAGACACAGACACAGACACAGACACAGACACAGACACAGACACAGACACAGACACACACACACACACACACACACACACACACACACACACACACAGACACAGACACAGACACAGACACAGACACAGACACAGACACACACACACACACACACACACACACACACACACACACACACACACAGAGAAACACACACACAGACACACAGAAACACACAGAAACATACACACACACACACACACACAGAGAAACACACACACACACACACACACACACACACAGAAACACACACACAGATACACAGAAACACACAGAAACATACACACACACACACACACACACATACAGAGTGAGGGACATGGCCATTTGGTCATCCAGAACTGCAGTGACAGGAGGTACTGCTATACTATGAAGGGAACCTGCTGGTAGAACAGAACCAGTGACAGGAGGTACTGCTATATTATAAAGGGAACCTGCTGGTAGAACAGAACCAGTGACAGGAGGTACTGCTATACTATGAAGGGAACCTGCTGGTAGAACAGAACCAGTGACAGGAGGTACTGCTATAAAGGGAACAGAACCGCCAATAGAGATCAATGAGAGTCTGGTCGGGGTCACACACACACATATATCTTTTTCTGGATATTTTTTGTTGTTATTCTGTCTCTCACTGTTCAAATAAACCTACCATTAAAGTTATAGACTGATAATGTCTTTGTCAGTGGACAAACGTACAAAATCAGCAGGGGATCAAATACTTTTTTCCCTCACTGTATATACAGTTGAAGTCAGAAGTTTACATACACTTAGGTTGGAGTCATTAAAACTTGTTTTTCAACCACTCTGTCACGCTCTGGCTCTGGGACTGTGTATTTTGAGCCAGGGTGTGTTCTTTTGGTTGTGTTTCCTTGTTTGGTCGTGTGACTCCCAATCAGTGGTAACGAGTGTCAGCTGTTGGCTCGTTATCTCTGATTGGGAGCCATATTTAAACTGTCAGTGTTCACCTTAGTGTTGTGGGTTTTTGTTCCTTGTCAGTCATTGTAACCGAGGACTTCACGATTCGTCATTGTTTGTTGTTTTTGTAGTGAGTACTTTAATTTAATAAAGTCATGTTCGCTCAACGCGCTGCGCTTTGGTCTCCCTCATTAGACGATCGTGACAGAAAAACCCACCATAACAGGACCAAGCAGCGTGAGGAAGAGAGAGGATGGACTTGGGAGCAGTTGAGTAGGAGTCTCGACTGGGCCAAGCCAAGAGAAGAGGAGAGAGGTTGGACATTGGAGCAGTGGGGTGAGAGTCTGGCGAGAACTATGGAGGCCTGGTCCACGAAGAGGAGAGAACCCCAGAAAATTTTTAGGGGGGGGCTCACGACGTCGGACCAGCAGGAGGCCGCGATAGAGCGGCCAAGCGGGTTGCCGGAGGAGGCCGCCGGGTTACGGGGGCCACTGGTCGAAGAGGGGATGGAGGAAGTAGAGGCACGGCGAGAGGTACTGGCGTGTGTTGCCAGTCCGGTCCGGCCCGTTCCAGATCCCGGTGTAGGGCAAGTGTTGTGTGTCCCCAGTACAGTCCGGCCCATCCAAGCTCCCCGCACCAAGCCAGTGGTGTGCGTCGTCAGCCCTTGTCCGGCCCGTTCCTGCTCTCCGCGCCAAGTCTGTGGTGCGCGTCGCCAGCCCTGTCAGGCCCGTGCCCTGCTCTCCGCACCAAGTCTATGGTGCGTTTCGTCAGCCCTGTCCGGGCCCGTTCCTGCTCTCCGCACCAGGTCTGTGGTGCGCGTCGCCAGCCCAGTCCGGCCCATCCAAGCTCCCCGCACCAGGTCAGTGGTGCGCGTCGCCAGCCCTGTCCGGCCCGTGCCTGCTCTCCGCACCAAGTCTATGGTGCGTTTCGTCAGTCCTGTCCGGCCCGTTCCTGCTACTCGCACCAAGCCAAGGTGCGAGTCGTCAGCCGGATTCAGCCCATTCCTGCTACTCGCACCAAGCCAAGGGTGCGAGTCGTCAGCCGGATTCAGCCCATTCCTGCTACTCGCACCAAGCCAAGGGTGCGAGTCGTCAGCCGGATTCAGCCCATTCCGGCTACTCGCACCAAGCCAAGGGTGCGAGTCGTCAGCCGGATTCAGCCCATTCCTGCTACTCGCACCAAGCCAGGGATGCGAGTCTTCAGCCTGGGGAGGCCTGTTCCGGCTCCACGCACCATGCAAAGGGTGCGTATCGTCTGCCAGGTCCGGTCCATTCCTGCCTCACGCGCCAAGCCAGGGGTGCGCGTTGGCAGTCCTGATCCAGCTAACTGGGTCAGATCGGACTGGGGGCACTACGGGGGGATTGTAGTAGGGTGGTGGTCAAGCCCGGAGCCGGAGCCGCCTCCGAGGAGCAATACCCACCCAGCCCTTCCCTATTTGGGGTGTAGGCGCGGTCGGAGTCCGCGCCTTTAGGGGGGGGGGGTACTGTCACGCTCTGGCTCCGGGACTGTGTATTTTGAGCCAGGGTGTGTTCTTTTGGTTGTGTTTCCTTGTTTGGTCGTGTGACTCCCAATCAGTGGTAACGAGTGTCAGCTGTCGGCTCGTTATCTCTGATTGGGAGCCATATTTAAACTGTCAGTGTTCACCTTAGTGTTGTGGGTTTTTGTTCCTTGTCAGTCCCTGTCGTTCTCCGCCAACATCAAGGCGGTGACCCGATCCTACAGGTTCATGCTCTACAACATTTGGAGAGTACGACTCTGCCTTACACAGGAAGCGGCACAGGTCCTAATCCAGGCACTTGTCATCTCCCGTCTGGACTATTGCAACTCGCTGTTGGCTGGCCTCCCTGCCTGTGCCATTAAACCCCTACAACTCATCCAGAATGCCGCAGCCCGTCTGGTGTTCAACCTTCCCAAGTTCTCTCACGTCACCCCCCTCCTCCGCACACTCCACTGGCTTCCAGTTGAAGCTCGCATCCGCTACAAGACCATGGTGCTTGCCTATGGAGCAGTGAGGGGAACGGCACCTCTGTACCTTCAGGCTCTGATCAGTCCCTACACCCAAACGAGGGCATTGCGTTCATCCACCTCTGGCCTGCTGGCTCCCCTTCCTCTGCGGAAGCATAGTTCCCGCTCAGCCCAGGCAAAACTGTTCGCTGCTCTGGCACCCCAATGGTGGAACAAGCTCCCTCACGACGCCAGGACAGCGGAGTCACTCACCACCTTCCGGAGACATTTGAAACCCCACCTCTTTAAGGAATACCTGGGATAGGATAAAGTAATCCTTCTAACCCCCCCCCCCCCCCCCCCCCCCAAATTGTAAAGTGGTTATCCCACTGGCTATAGGGTAAACGCACCAATTTGTGAGTCGCTCTGGCTAAGAGCGTCTGCTAAATGACGTTAATGTGCCCTTGAGCAAGGCACTTAACCCTAATTGCTCCTGTAAGTCGCTCTGGATAAGAGCGTCTGCTAAATGACTAAAATGTAAAATGTAAAAAAAATTGTAACCGAGGACTTCACAATTCGTCATTGTTTGTTGTTTTCGTAGTGAGTACTTTAATTTAATAAAGTCATGTTCGCTCAACGCGCTGCGCTTTGGTCTCCCTCATTAGACGATCGTGACACACTCCACATATTTCTCGTTAACAAACTATAGTTTTGGCAAGTCGGTTAGGACATCTACTTTGTGCATGACACAAGTAATTTTTCCAACAATTGTTTACAGACAGATTATTTCACTTATAATTCACTATATCACAATTCAAGTGGGTCAGAAGTTTACATACACTAAGTTGACTGTGCCTTTAAACAGCTTGGAACATTCCAGAAAATGATGTCATGGCTTTAGAAGGTTCTAATATGCTAATTGACATCATTTGAGTATATTTGAGGTGTACCTGTGGATGTATTTCAAGGCCTACCTTGAAACTCAGTGCCTCTTTGCTTGACATCATGGGAAAATCAAAAGAAATCAGCCAAGACCACAGAAAAAAAATTGTAGACCTCCACAAGTCTGGTTCATCCTTGGGAGCAATTTCCAAACACCTGAAGGTACCACGTTCATCTGTACAAACAATAGTACGCAAGTATAAACACCATGGGACCCACACAGCCGTCATACCGCTCAGGAAGGAGACGCGTTCTGTCTCCTAGAGATGAACGTACTTTGGTGCGAAAAGTGCAAATCAATCCCAGAACAACAGCAAAGGACCTTGTGAAGAAGCTGGAGGAAACAGGTACAAAAGTATCTATATCCACAGTTAAAACAAGTCCTAAATCGACATAACCTGAAAGGCCGCTCAGCAAGGAAGAAGCCACTGCTCCAAACCCGCCATAAAAAGCAAGACTATGGTTTGCAACTGCACATGGGGACAAAGATTGTACTTTTTGGAGAAATGTCCTCTGGTCTGATGAAACAAAAATAGAACTGTTTGGCCATAATGACCATCGATATGTTTGGAGGAAAAATGGGGTTGCTTGCAAGTCGAAGAACACCATCCCAACCGTGAAGCACGGGGTGGCCGCATCATGCTGTGGGGGTGCTTTGCTGCAGGAGGGACTGGTGCACTTCACAAAATAGATGGCATCATGAGGAAGGAAAATTATGTGGATATATTGAAGCAACATCTCAAGACAACAGTCAGGAAGTTAAAGCTTGGTCGCAAATGGGTCTTCCAAATGGACAATGACACCATGTACACTTCCAAAGTTGTGGCAAAATGGCTTAAGGACAACAAAGTCTTGGTATTGGAGTGGCCATCACAAAGCCCTGACCTCAATCCTATGGAACATTTGTGGGCAGAAATGAAAATGCGTGTGCAAGCAAGGAGGCCTACAAACCTGACTCAGTTTAAATGTATTTGGCTAAGGTGTATGTAAACTTCCGACTGAACTGTATATATTTAAGGACCTTACAGGTACACATAAACAAGCCATGCTAAGACAGGGAAGGATGGGGGAGACAGGGGAGAAAAGGATGGATGGGGGGGACAGAAGTGGATGGGGGAGATAGGGGAGGACGGGGGGAGACAGGGGAGGATGGGGGAGACAGGTGAGGACAGGGGAGACAGGGGAGGATGGGGGAGACAGGTGAGGACGGGGGGAGACAGGTGATGGATGGGGGAGACAGGTGAGGACGGAGGAGACAGGTGAGGACGGAGGAGACAGGTGAGGATGGGGGGAGACGGGGGAGACAGGGGGAGGATGGGGAGACAGGGGAGGATGGGGGAGACAGGGGAGGATGGGGAGACAGGGGAGGATGGGGGACACAGGGGAGACGGGGAGGATGGGGAGACAGGGGAGGATGGGGAGGATGGGGAGACAGGGGAGGATGGGGGAGACAGGGGAGACAGGTGAGGACAGAGGAGACGGGGGAGGATGGGGGAGACAGGTGAGGACGGGGGAGACAGGGGAGGATGGGGGAGACAGGGGGAAGCCGAGTCAGGGGGCTCAGAACAGATTGCAGCTGCAGCAGATTGCTGCTCTGATGTTAGCACAGGATGGACTGGAAACACTCAGACACAGACAGACAGACAGACAGACAGACAGACAGACAGACAGACAGACAGACAGACAGACACACACACACACACACACACACACACACACACAGACACAGACACAGACACAGACACAGACACAGACACAGACACAGACACAGACACAGACATAGACCACACACACACACACACACACACACACACACACACACACACAGACACAGACACAGACACAGACACAGACACAGACACAGACACAGACACAGACACAGACACACACACACACACACACACACACACACACACACACACACAGACACAGACACAGACACAGACACAGACACAGACACAGACACAGACACACACACACACACACACACACACACAGACACAGACACAGACACAGACACAGACACAGACACACACACACACACACACACACACACACAGACACACACACACACACACACACACACACACACACACACACACACAGACACAGACACAGACACAGTCTAGCTCTACTGTTGCTGGGCAGTTAGTCTCAGATGGTTCCTGCACTGTGTTGCCCAGTAATTAGCTATGTGGTTCTGACTGCTGGAACAAACACTGCCTTTGATGTCTTATACAGTACGTTCAGTTAAAATAACACAGAGGCTGCATCCCAAAGTCCAGTACTGTTGGTCCCTGGTCTCCCTCACGACGCCAGGACAGCGGAGTCACTCACCACCTTCCGGAGACATTTGAAACCCCACCTCTTTAAGGAATACCTGGGATAGGATAAAGTCATCATTCTACCCCCCCCCCCCCCCCCCCCCCCCCCCCCCCCCCTCCAAAAAGCATAAAAAAAACATTGTAAAGTGGTTATCCCACTGGCTATAAGGTGAATGCACCTATTTGTAAGTCGCTCTGGATAAGAGCGTCTGCTAAATTACGTAAATGTAAAAATGTAAATGTCAAAAGTAGTCCACTACATAGGCAGTTGGGTGCCATTTGGGACAGAACCAGAACCTCAGTTCTACTGACGTGCCATCATTCAAATACAGTTTTTTACAATCACTTTGGCACTAATTTCAGAACCTTGACGTCATTTTTCAAAACTCTAGACACAAAACTCACAACCAATGATCAAAATGCAAATTTTTCAAAACTCTTAACACTTTTTTCAATTGCTTGGATACAATACACATAAAACTAAGATCATTTGTTCATTTAACAAAAATCACCTGTTCAATATGACACAACTTGACATCAAAGTACTACTATTTCAAAAGGCAATTCACACATTACATTTCAGATGAGTGTCTATTCATTTCATTACAATTATCCAACTATCAATTGATCCAACTGCTCAAAATGATAAGTAACTGTTGCATTGCTCTTAATGCATAGTTGTATGGAAACAGACAAACAATATTCCATGTTTAGATCATGAAAGTTTCAAGATAACGAGATTCATTGTCACCAATTAGCGTGGAGCATGTACCAATTAGACTACATTATCTATGGATGTAATATTTCATCATCATTCTTTATCAGACACCGTTTCTATGGTCCCATGTACCACCTTTTCAGACTATTTACAGTATTGACAGTACTGCACTGTATGGATGCAGGCCCTTGTAATTGCTTGTCCAATTCTGCCAACTCGTTACTGATGATTGAGTTCACATTATGGAACGAGTATATAAAGAATTGATTGGGATCCACTTGCAACAACCATAGCGATACGTACTGTAACATGGAGCCAGCAGGTGATCCAGGTCACAATAGAGGTCAAGCAGTGGTGGGAGGAAGACGAGGAAGACGTGTTGGTCAAAGGAATGGCAGGGGACAAGCACCCCTTCTGAGAGGTGGTCGTGGGCCTCGTTTGAGAGGTGTGGGGGAACGTGGTAGAGGACAAGGCCACGGACCAAGACAGCGGCAGCAACAGCAAAGAGTGTCCAATGAAATCCGAGCAATAGTTGTAGACCATGTCATAAATCATGGCATGACAATGACTGAGGCGGCTACAATGATACAACCAAACCTCAGAAGGTCAACCGTGGCCTCAATAATCAGAACTTCCCGCAATGAGAACCGGTAAGTCGTCAGCATGCACTAAACATTATGCTACTCTCAATTGTCAAATGACTGCATACCAATGTGTATCACAGAGTAGGTGATGTGACCAAGTGTCTTCTTACTGTAATGTTCCCTGTAGAATTGAGACTAGGCCAAATAGGGGAGGCAGAGGCAAAATTCTGACTGACCAACAAGAGCAGGCTGTGGTCGATTTGGTTCGGGCCAGAAATTATAGTCGCCTTACAGAAATTCACAATGGACAATGAAGAGATGTTTAACAATATGGAATCCATAAGTTTGAGTGAAGCAAATGAGGACTGAGTACGTTCAGGTATGTTCAGTTTCAAGATGGCAGTTGTAATAAAATTCCCTAATAATTCTACATTGTACAGTAATCAGTAAATCTCTTTCCAAAATGTATTTTTAGAGGGTGATGGAGCTGGATGCTGATGACAACCATCACAAATTCATATATTTGGATGAGGCAGGCTTTAACCTGGCCAAGACAGGGAGGAGAGGTCGGAATTTCATTAGCCAGCGGGCAACCATCCAAGTACCTGAACAACGTGGGGCCAACATGACCATGTGTGTGGCTATATCAGAAGATGGTGTGGTGGGACGCAGACCTCGTATTGGATCATATAATGCAGCTCTCCTTGTAACCTTCCTTGATGAGCTCGATCAGGCCTGTAGAGCCGATGGCTTGACCCATGTCATTGTGTGGGATAATGTCAGGTTCCACCATGCTCATATTTACATTTACATTTTAGTCATTTAGCAGACGCTCTTATCCAGAGCGACTTACAGTTAGTGAAAGCATACAATATTTTTTTTTCCTACCCCCTGTGGGAATCGAACCCACAACCCTGCCGTTGCAAACGCCATGCTCTACCAACTGAGCTACATCCCTGCCGGCCATTCCCTCCCCTACCCTGGACGACGCTGGGCCAATTGCGCGCCGCCCCATGGGTCTCACATGGTGCAAGCATGGTTTCAGGCCCATGCACAATTTACCACCCTGTATTTACCCCCATACTCTCCTTTCCTTAACCCGAATGAGGAATTTTTCTCCACATGGAGATGGAAGGTTTATGATAGGCGCCCTCATGAACAAGTCACTCTTCTCCAGGCCATGGATGACACATGCAATGACATCACGGCAGACCAGTGTCAGGCCTGGATTCGCCATGGCCGAAGGTTTTTTCCAAGATGTTTGGCTAATGAAAACATTAATTGTGATGTAGATGAGAACCTGTGGCCAAATCCACAAGACAGAGTTGATGAAAATGTAGAAGTACAGTAATCACTCCTATGTTTTGCTTTTTACAGTACAAGCAAGCGAGGAACACTGCATTTGATGTTTTACAGTACTGTATTGTTTTTCATCAATATATTTCAGATTTTGTTCAATGATTCCACTGTGTCTGTAGTATTCTCTCTACTACTGCAGTACTTTTACAGGGATGTATTTACATGTAGTACCATAATGAAACATGTATCACCTATTTTGTACTGCAATATTTAATGATTGTACGAACAATGACACAGTGAAACTATCGGTTGCTTGTGTGTGGGTGATCTAAATTAACGTTTCATTGGTATTTCACAAAAAAATTGTTTTTTGAACCAATGATTGTGCAAGTGCAAGATTTTTTTAAAAATATGAATGCACAATGCAATGTTTTGAACATTGGACAGCCTGTGTTACAAGTGATGACCGTTTTGAGTTTTGTGTTTAGAGATTTGAAAAATGACGTCAAGGTTCTGAAATTAGTGCCAAAGTGATTGTAAAAAACTGTAATAAGGCCATTGGGGCTCATCGACTATGAAGAACCGTTACTAATAGTAATGTATGTAATATTGAGTCCACAGTATGTTCAGGAGAAGAGAACAAAACGTAGGGATAAATGAATGGTAGTTATGAAACATAAATTCCACTGATGTGCCCTTTCTCAATAAGGTGACCATTAGCAGTCATGGAATATGAAATGTGGCTTCTCCACTATGTTGGAAAGACTCCAACCCAACGTAATCTGAAAGTAGGCTACAGGCCATGAGCATTCCTAGATTGGAAATTATAATACCTGGGATAGGATAAAGTAATCCTTCTACCCCCCCCTTAACCCCCCCCCCAAAGAAAAAACAAACAAACCAAAAAACATATTGTAAAGTGGTTGTCCCACTGGCTATAAGGTGAATGCACCAATTTGTAAGTGGCTCTGGATAAGAGCGTCTGATAAATTATGTAAATGTAAATGATAAGACAATAGAGAATCACAAAAAGGAAAAGGAAATGTCACTGCTGTTGTACTTCTATCAAAGAACATTACAAAACCTTAAACGCACGTGCCTCTTAAACTTCTAAGTATTTTTTGAAAAACAGCCTCCTGATGACTTGACTCATCAACTCCAAGCCCAGTGAGTTACATAGAAGAATATGAAAGGACTGGGGGGTTGGGTGGTAGTGGGGAGAGGTGATCGGTGGGCTGGGAACCCTCAAACGCACATTAGAGTTCTCTTCTTTCTTTGCCCTTACCCATTCTCTCTCTCTCTCCTCTCGCCCTCCTCTCTCCCTCCTCTCCTCTCTTCCTCCTCTCTCCTCTCTCCCTCCTCTCTCCTCTCTCCTCTCTCCCTCCTCTCTCCTCTCTCCTCTCTTCCTCCTCTCTCCTCTCTCCCTCCTCTCTCCTCTCTTCCTCCTCTCTCCTCTCTCCCTCCTCTCTCCTCTCTCCCCTGCTCTCTCCCTCTCTCTCTCCTATATATAGAGAGACATAAAGAGCGAGAGAGACAAAGAGAGTTTTTCGCACTGCTACTCACCCTCTGAAAAAGTGCTGGAAAAGTGCTGCTGACCTAAAAAGTCCAACCGCATGCCGCGTGTAAGTGTGATGGCTCTGCTATGGGACACTGTTTCAAAGATCCGCGTCCTGTTCAGCCGATGTCGTTACACAACCAAAGGTACATTGATTCATTGTTCAGGGCTAATTGGTTTTAATCATTAGTAACACTTCTTGTTTGATATCAGGTTACAAGACGACTTGGCAGAACAGACTAATGGAACACAGACATCCTTTTTGAATAGAAACTTTACAACACTGGCAATTTACATTTTAGTCATTTATCCAGAGCAACTTACAGTTAGTGAGTGCATACATTATTCTTTTTTTATATATATAGAATTTTTTTTAATTTTTTTTTACTGGCCCCCCGTGGGAATTGAACCCACAACCCTGGCGTTGCAAACGCCATGCTCAACCAACTGAGCAACATCCCTGCCGGCCATTCCCTCCCCTATCTTGGACGACGCTGGGCCAATTGTGCGCCGCCCCATGGGGTCTCCCGGTCGCGGCCGGCTACGACAGAGCCTGGATTCGAACCAGGATCTCCAGTGGCACAGCTAGCACTGCGATGCAGCGCCTTAGACCACTGCGCCACTCGGGAATTTCACTTGTATGGTGTTGTCGCTATAGACATGGACCACCACAAATAATCCAAAATGGAATTATACGTAATCTAATAAAATAAAGTATTTAACATTAGACAGCTTTTAGTGCTAAAGCTTAGTGGGTATGCAGGTACACCAGCCCTTTGTACACATGAAGAAGATCAACATAACGTCCTTGGTAACATAACATAATAAAAAAAATCCCCATCAAAATCCGTAAGTTTAAGGTAGAGATATCCTGCGCTACAGCGGTGTTTGTCAGACCATGACACATCCCGAAAATCGGTCTTCTCACAAAAAAACTTCTGTAGCATCCGAACGGTTTGGCCTACAAAAATAATATGACTTTTATGAACATGTGACTCGTCTGAAGGTAGCCCCATACCATTCATAAAAAAAATGAAAGGAAGTGTACTGAACAAAAACAGAAACTCATGTAAAGCGTTGGTCCCATGTTGGTCCCATGTTTCATGAGTTGAAATAAAAGATCCCAGAGATGTTCCATACGCACACAAAGCTTGTTTCTGTCAAAATATTGTGCACGAATTTGTTTACATCCCTGTTAGTGAGCATTTCTTCTTTGCCAAGATAATCCATCTACCTGACAGATGTGGCATATCAAGAAGCTGATTAAACAGCATGCTCATTACACAGGTGCACCTTGTGCTGGGGACAATAAAAGGCCACTTTAAAATGTGCAGTTTTGTCACACAACACAATGCCACAGTTGTCTCAAGTTTTGAGGGAGTGTACAATTGGCATGCTGACTGCAGGAATGTCTACCAGAGCTGTTGCCAGATAATTTAATGTTAATTTCTATACCATTAATGTATTTTTTTGAGAATTTGGCAGTACGTCTTACCGGCCTCACAACCGCAGGCCACGTGTAACCACGCCAGCCCAGGACCTCCACATCTGGCTTCTTCACCAGAGGGATCATCTGAGACCAGCCACCCGGACAGCTGATGAAACTGAGGAGTATTTATGTCTGTAATAGAGCACTTTTGTGAGGAAAAACTCATTCTGATTGGCTGGGCCTGGCTCCCCAGTGGGTGGGCCTGGCTGCCAAGTGGCTTTGCCCCTGCCCAGTCATGTGAAATCATAGATTAGGGCCTAATGAATTTATTTCAATTGACTGATTTCCTTATATGAACTGCAACTCAGTAAAATCATTGAAATTGTTGCATGTTGCGTTTATATTTTTGTTCAGTATATGGAAGTATTTGGAAAAAGTGTCTGAAAAAAACGCGTTAAATATTGGTAAACAAATACATAGGATATAGAACAGACACTTTGAAATAAACTTCCTTTTGATGTATTTTTTGACTATCTGTTGTTCCATGTATGAATGTGTCATTCAATGCGTTTCTATGAGCTAATAGCAGTAAGCCCAAATGCAATGTTTCATCCTATATTAGTTATTTATGTTCTGATAAGTGGTCTTAAAATTCAACATCAAATAGATAAATGATCCCTGGTATGAACATCTTAAAACAATTCCATATGTCAGCTTAGTAGAACCTCCCGTTTGGACTGGAGCTCTGTAGTGGTCTACAGCTCTGCTGTGGTTGGTCACTGAGTAAGCATCGCTAGCTATTGCATCTGCATCTGCATGGTAGTGGTCAGAAGGATGTGATGAATCAGTCTTTATGTCCACATGTTGACCCTTTCAAAGAGGACCTGTTCTGTATATATAGTTCACCATGCAGGGGGTTGAAGGCCTTTTCCTCATCAACCATGTTCTAATTATAGCCATTTAGATGGGAAATGCTGTGCAGAAACACACTCATGGAAACTGATTGTCAGGTGATGACAACAAGTTGCTAGTGAGTGACTTCACGGCTAAAACCTCTGAAACAGACGGACTCATTCTGCACTTTGAACGCAACTTCAGCGGCACAGTCAGTAATAAATTAAAGACCTGAGCTGTCACAAGTTTATTTCAACAGAGGTGAGTCCGTAGCAAAACCCATGTCGACAGTAACAAACCAAGAATTACAGCTCTGTGTGTTTCTCCACACCTCTGCTCATGTTCACAGACAGTCTTCAAAGCAGTTTCCATCCTGTACCTCAGGCCAGAGCCTAATGGAATCGATGTCTCTGAATCAACACTGGCCCCAAAGGCAGGAGAGAAGAAAAGGTAGGTGAGTGGTACCACACTACGTCTAGAACAGAACAGAACAGAACAGAGTGGTACCACACTACCCTCTAGAGCAGAACTTAGTAGAACAGAACAGAGTGGTACCACACTACCCTCTAGAGCAGAACTTAGTAGAACAGAACAGAACAGAGTGGTACCACACTACCCTCTAGAGTAGAACTTAGTAGAACAGAACAGAGTGGTACCACACTACCCTCTAGAGTAGAACAGAACAGAGTGGTACCACACTAACCTCTAGAGTAGAACTTAGTATAACAGAACAGAGTGGTACCACACTGCCCTCTAGAAATCTGGAATGATGTTAACTCTGCCTCGTCACACTGGTCTTCTTCCAGCCAGTCCAGCCGTGTACCAGCTTCTAGCAGCAGGCCTCTGGATAGGCTTTCTTTACTAGCAGGCCTCGGGATAGGCTTTCTTTACTAGCAGGCCTCGGGATAGGCTTTCTTTACTAGCAGGCCTCGGGATAGGCTTTCTTTACTAGCAGGCCTCGGGATAGGCTTTCTTTACTAGCAGGCCTCTGGATAGGCTTTCTTTACTAGCAGGCCTCGGGATAGGCTTTCTTTACTAGCAGGCCTCGGGATAGGCTTTCTTTACTAGCAGGCCTCGGGATAGGGTTTCTTTACTAGCAGGCCTCGGGATAGGCTTTCTTTACTAGCAGGCCTCGGGATAGGCTTTCTTTACTAGCAGGCCTCGGGATAGGCTTTCTTTACTAGCAGGCCTCGGGATAGGCTTTCTTTACAAGCAGGCCTCTGGATAGGCTTTCTTTACTAGCAGGCCTCGGGATAGGCTTTCTTTACTAGCAGGCCTCGGGATAGGCTTTCTTTACTAGCAGGCCTCGGGATAGGCTTTCTTCTTTTATTTGAGAAAAGTTTACTCTTGGTTTCCAAATTGAACACTGTCAAAGAACAGCTGTGGATATTGAGTGATGATATATGACTGTCATTGATGGTCAATAATGAGTGATCCCATTAATGAGAGTGGTATGGCACCATACCAAATGGACAAGTTACATTTGAAGAAAATATTTCATTTCCTTCATTAAATTAATATTGGCAAAAATGACCTTAAATATCAGGTTACTTTGACAATATATATGGCTTTACTTTGGCAAATATGACCTAAAATAAGCAGTTTATTTGGCTGCGATGCAGGAAACTCGTATCCAACAACTTCATTCTGAATGTGTCCTTCGTCCCAAATGGCACCCTATTCCATATTTAGTGCACTACTTTTTACCAGAGCCCTATCAAAAGTAGTGTACTAAATATAATAGGGTGTCACCCAGTTTGACTGACTCACCCACTTAACTTTCTCCTTGAAAAGAAGGAAGGCAAGAGGCCGGAAAGCACCAGAACTGGGTCATGGAATTACCCTCACAAAAATCACCAAGCGCAGGAACTGAGGGGTTGATTAAGCATGGCCCAAAAATGTATTTCAACTGTGTGATTTCTAAATTATACATCGCCCACATTGAATATTTCATTAAATGTTGGAAGGAAAAGAGTCATTATTTTTGGGGGTTGACGTTAACCTGTGGATAAATTATTATTTAATGTATCATCATCATACACTGTAGTCTGGAAATGCTTAAAATGAACACAGACTGACACTGTCCTTACTGCAACGGTTTGTCTGAAATGACCGCTCGAGTCCCAAGTCGCCTGACACTGTCCTTACTGCAACGGTTTGTCTGAAATGACCGCTCGAGTCCCAAGTCGCCTGACACTGTCCTTACTGCAACGGTTTGTCTGAAATGACCGCTCGAGTCCCAAGTCGCCTGAGTAGTTCCTATCATTGAGTTATCACATTTACCCAGCCACTAGCGTGCCTGTCTGTCTGCCTGCCTGCCAGCCTGTCTCTGTCTGCCTTCTTCCCTGTCTGTCTGTCTGTCTGTCTGTCTGTCTGTCTGTCTGTCTGTCTGTCTGTCTGTCTGTCTGTCTGTCTGTCTGTCTGTCTGTCTGTCTGTCTGTCTGTCTGTCTGTCTGTCTGTCTCCCTTCCTTTCCTGTCTGCCTGTCTGTCTGCATGTCTGCCTGCCTGCCTGCCTGTGTGCCTGTATGTCTGTTTCTCTAAGCCACTGTTCGCCTGTCTGCCTGCCTGTCTTCCTATACTGTCTGTCTAACTGTCTGTCTGTCTGTCTGTCTGTCTGTCTGTCTGTCTGTCTGTCTGTCTGTCTGTCTGTCTGTCTGTCTGTCTGTCTGTCTGTCTGTCTGTCTGTCTGTCTGTCTGTCTGTCTGTCTGTCTGTCTGTCTGTCTGTCTGTCTGTCTGTCTGTCTGTCTGTCTGTCTGTCTGTCTGTCGGTCTGTCTGTCTGTCTGTCTGTCTGTCTGTCTGTCTGTCTGTCTGTCTGTCTGTCTGTCTGTCTGTCTGTCTGTCTGTCTGTCTGTCTGTCTGTCTGTCTGTCTGCCTGCCTGCCTGCCTGCCTGCCTGTCTGTCTGTCTGTCTGTCTGCCTGTCTGTCTGTCTTCCTTCCCTGTCTGTCTGCCTGCCTGCCTGTCTGTCTGTCTCTCTCTGTCTGTCTCTGTCTGTCTGCCTTCCTTCCCTCCCTGTCTTCCTGTCTGTTTGCATGTCTGCCTCTCTGTCTGCCTGTTTCTCTAAGCCCCTGACCACTTGTATGCACAACCTGTTCTGATGTCTATCACCGGCGAGGGATCTAGCTAAGGAGAAGAGAGGGAAGGAGCTGTCTCCTGTGGCAGGACTGATAATAGCGAACCTTGCTGTCGCCTGCAGCAGTAAAACAGCATCATTTGGAGCTCAAGTTTGCTCCAACGATCCATTACAGAGGCAGCACACAGCACCATCTCCTTCACAGCTATAGGAGGACGGACAGAGGGAGAGAAATTGAATTGTCTGAGAAAATGTGAGTGGACAGTGTAACACGATTGGACCAATCAATCTCACAGTTTTCAATCTAAATATCAGACCCAGTTGGAGGAAATGTCTGTTAGATATACATATATAATATATATATATATATATATATATATATAGAGAGAGAGAGAGAGAGAGAGAGAGAGAGGAGAGAGAGAGAGAGAGAAGAGGAGAGAGAAGAGAGAGAGAGAGAGAGAGAGAGAGAGAGGAGAGCAAAATACAAACCCTCCAACCCAAAAAGTCCTGTGGTGTTGATGGTATCCTCAATGAAATGATAGAATATACAGACCACAAATTTCAATTAGCTATACTTAAACTCTTTAACATCATCCTTAGCTCTGGCATCTTCCCCAATATTTGGAACCAAGGACTGATCACCCCAATCCACAAAAGTGGAGACAAATTTGACCCCAATAACTACCGTGGGATATGCGTCAACAGCAACCTTGGGAAAATCCTCTGCATTATCATTAACAGCAGACTAGTTCATTTCCTCAGTGAAAACAATGTACTGAGCAAATGTCAAATTGGCTTTTTACCAAACTACCGTACATCAGACCACGTATTCACCCTGCACACCCTAATTGACAAACAAACAAACCAAAACAAAGGCAAAGTCTTATCATGCTTTGTTGATTTCAAAAAAGATTTTGACTCAATTTGGCATGAGGGTCTGCTATACAAATTGATGGAAAGTGGGGTTGGGGGAAAACCATACGACACTATAAAATCCATGTACACAAACAACAAGTGTGCGGTTAAAATTGGCAAAAAACACACACATTTCTTTCCACAGGGCCGAGGGCTGAGACAGGGATGCAGTTTAAGCCCAACCCTCTTCAACATATATATCAACGAATTGGCGAGGGCACTAGAACAGTCTGCAGCACCCGGCCTCACCCTACTAGAATCTGAAGTCAAATGTCTTCTGTTTGCTGATGATCTGGTGCTTCTGTCACCAACCAAGGAGGACCTACAGCAGCACCTAGATCTTCTGCACAGATTCTGTCAGGCCTGGGCCCTGACAGTAAATCTCAGTAAGACAAAAATAATGGTGTTCCAAAAAAGGTCCAGTTGCCAGGACCACAAATACAAATTCCATCTAGACACCGTTGCCCTAGAGCACACAAAAAACGATACATACCTCGGCCTAAACATCAGCGCCACAGGTAACTTCCACAAAGCTGTGAACGATCTGAGAGACAAGGCAAGAAGGGCCTTCTATGCCATCAAAAGGAACATAAAATTTGACATACAAATTAGGATCTGGCTAAAAATACTTGAATCAGTTATAGAACCCATTGCCCTTTATGGTTCTGAGGTCTGTGGTCCGCTCACCAACCAAGAATTCACAAAATGGGACAAACACCAAATTGAGACTCTGCATGCAGAATTCTGCAAAAACATCCTCCGTGTACAACGTAAAACACCAAATAATGCATGCAGAGCAGAATTAGGCCAATACCCGCTAATTATCAAAATCTAGAAAAGAGCAATTAAATTCTATAACCCCTTAAAAGGAAGTGATTCCCAAACGTTCCATAACAAAGCCATCACCTACTGAGAGATGAACTTGGAGAAGAGTCCCCTAAGTAAGCTTGTCCTGGGGCTCTGTTCACAAACACAAACAGACCCCACACAGCCCCAGGACAACAACAACAACAACACAACTAGACCCAACCAAATCATGAGAAAACAAAAAGAGGATTACTTGACACATTGGAAAGAACAAACAAAAAAACAGAGCAAACTAGAATGCTATTTGGCCCTAAACAGAGAGTACACAGTGGCAGAATACCTGACCACTGTGACTGACCCAAACTTAAGGAAAGATTTGACTATGTACAGACTCAGTGAGCATAGCCTTGCTATTGAGAAAGGCCGCCGTAGGCAGACCTGGCTCTCAAGAGAAGACAGGCTATGTGCACACTGCCCACAAAATGAGGTGGAAACTGAGCTGCACTTCCTAACCTCCTGCCAAATGTATGACCATGTTAGAGACACATATTTCCCTCAGATTACAGCGATCCACAAAGAATTCGAAAACAAACCCAATTTAATAAACTCCCTTATCTACTGGGTGAAAAACCACAGTGTGCCATCACAGCAGCAAGATTTGTGACCTGTTGCCACAAGAAAAGGGCAACCAGTAAATACAACCCATATTTATGTTTATTTATTTTCCCATTTGTACTTTAACTATTTGCACATTGTTACAACACTGTATATATACATAGTATGACATTTGAAATGTCTTTATTCTTTTGAAACTTCTGAGTGTAATGTTTAATGTTAATATTTATTGTTTATTTCACTTTTGTTTACTATCTACTTCACTTGCTTTGGCAATGTTAACACACGTTTCCCATGCCAATAAAGCCCTTAAATTGAAATTGAAATTGAAATTGAATTGAGAGAGACACAAAACTACTTTTCCTACATGTCCAGAGGAAAACTACAAACAATGCATGCAGGGCAGAATTAGGCCAATATCCACTAATAATAACAACTTAATAAAGAGCAATTAAGTTTTGGAAACATCTAAAATACAGTGACCCCCTCTCATATCATTACCAAGCCCTGCAATGCCAAGAGCTGAGCAAAGAAAAGAGTCCCCTCATCCAGCTGGTCCTGGGCCTGAGTTCACAAACCTGTTCTACTAACACACTGAAGCCTCAGGACCAGAACATCCAATCAATCAGAATAGAACCAAATTACAACACAGTCAAAACAAAACTGTGACTTATTGGGAAACACAAGCACAAGCACAAAGTAAAATGCAGTGCTATCTGGCCCTAAATCGACAGTACACCGTGGCAAACTATTTGACCATGGTTACTGATCAAATCCTTAGAAAAACCTTGACAACGAAAAGGCTCAGTGAGCACAGCCTTGCCATTGAGAAGGGTAGACACAGGAAAACCTGGCTCCCTGTAGAGGAAAGGCTGTGCAACCACTGCACCACAGCAGAACCTGAGACAGAGCTGCATTTCCTAACAAAATGTCAAAAATATAAAACCCTTATTCAAGGTTTCAAAGACCTCTCTGATGAGAATCGGCTACCCGTCCTGTTGGGGGAGGACTCAGAGAGCTGCGGGTTGGCAGAGCACTACATTGCTGCCTGCCATAAGATGAGGGACAGTGTCTGACAGACCAACCAACCTGCACATGTCCTCTATGCCATTGTTAAAGTTATTGTCCATTGTATGGTTATGTTTACCCTTGATTTTTGTTGTTACTGATTGTCCCATTGACAAAAATTGATTATTACTTTTTTTAATATTGTAAATGTATCATTTAATCTGCAGAGAGAGCAACAGAGACAGAGACAGAGACAGACAGACAGACAGACAGACAGACAGACGGTCGGACGGACGGACAGACGTAAATGTAATAGACATATCTATCCTCCCATGTTGATGGCACCAAATGTTTCATTGCAATATAATTCTAATTCGCAGTACGTTGTTTGTTGTAACTGCCCCTTACAGATTCTGCATCTCAAACTGAGTTAGCTGATTTCCGTATATAGTCACGGCCACTGTGGATCTGTGCAGTGGCCAAAACTGTGCCTTTTCACACTTAAATGAAAAACGTTACCCTTTGTGCCAATAATAAGTTAATGACAACACTGTGGAGTGGACGCGTGGCTTGCCAAAACACTCTGCAACAGTGTGAAGCCGCTGTGGGACTGTAATTAGTTATTAAACGTGTTGCTTACCAAGGCCAGCTTGCCCTCCATTATCAAACCACCGCTCTCATGGACACACCAAAGTCTGCACAGAGGAACAAAAGACAGAAACATGAAGTGCTTTAAAATGGCCGTGTTGTTGTGTTTGTTTGTTTGTTGAACATTGTTTGTTGTGTGTTTATTAGCATGTTGCACCTGGTAGAGTGTTTTAATTTCTTGGATGTGTGTCCATGTCAATATGTGTTTAATAATTGTGTTTGTTTAGTGTCAATAAAAAATTTAAAAAATGGGCACCAGTTGGTCCTTTTGGATTTTTACTGTATGCTGATTAGACCAAATAACTTTTAATAAATCAGATCCACAATAAACTCAAAGAGCACATAGATAGAAGTGGGTTTTTGAAGGCTGTTTCTTATGAATACACATGTACAGTGGAGGAAAAAAGTATTTAGTCAGCCACCAATTGTGCAAGTTCTCCCACTTAAAAAGATGAGAGAGGCCTGTAATTTTCATCATAGGTACACGTCAACTATGAATGACAAAATGAGAAAAAAAATTCCAGAAAATCACACTGTAGGATTTTTTATGAATTTATTTGAAAATTATGGTGGAAAAAAAGTATTTGGTCAATAACAAAAGTTTCTCAATACTTTGTTATATACCCTTTGTTGGCAATGACACAGGTCAAACGTTTTCTGTAAGTCTTCACAAGGTTTTCACACACTGTTGCTGGTATTTTGGCCCATTCCTCCATGCAGATCTCCTCTAGAGCAGTGATGTTTTGGGGCTGTCGCTAGGCAACACAGACTTTCAACTCCCTCCAAAGATTTTCCATGGGGTTGAGATCTGGAGACTGGCTAGGCCACTCCAGGACCTTGAAATGCTTCTTACGAAGCCACTCCTTCGTTGACCGGGCGGTGTGTTTGGGATCATTGTAATGCTGAAAGACCCAGCCACGTTTCATCTTCAATGCCCTTGCTGATGGAAGGAGGTTTTCACTCAAAATCTCACGATACATGGCCCCATTCATTCCTTCCTTTACACGGATCAGTCGTCCTGGTCCCTTTGCAGAAAAACAGCCCCAAAGCATGATGTTTCCACCCCCATGCTTCACAGTAGGTATGGTGTTCTTTGGATGCAACTCAGCATTCTTTGTCCTCCAAACACGACGAGTTGAGTTTTTACCAAAAAGTTATATTTTGGTTTCATCTGACCATATGACATTCTCCCAATCCTCTTCTGGATCATCCAAATGCACTCTAGCAAACTTCAGACGGGCCTGGACACGTACTGGCTTAAGCAGGGGGACACGTCTGGCACTGCAGGATTTGAGTCCCTGGCGGCGTAGTGTGTTACTGATGGTAGGCTTTGTTACTTTGGTCCCAGCTCTCTGCAGGTCATTCACTAGGTCCCCCCGTGTGGTTCTGGGATTTTTGCTCACCGTTCTTGTGATCATTTTGACCCCACGGGGTGAGATCTTGCGTGGAGCCCCAGATCGAGGGAGATTTTCAGTGGTCTTGTATGTCTTCCATTTCCTAATAATTGCTCCCACGGTTGATTTCTTAAAACCAAGCTGCTTACCTATTGCAGATTCAGTCTTCCCAGCCTGGTGCAGGTCTACAATTCTGTTTCTGGTGTCCTTTGACAGCTCTTTGGTCTTGGCCATAGTGGAGTTTGGAGTGTGACTGTTTGAGGTTGTGGACAGGTGTCTTTTATACTGATAACAAGTTCAAACAGGTGCCATTAATACAGGTAACGAGTGGAGGACAGAGGAGCCTCATAAAGAAGAAGTTACAGGTCTGTGAGAGCCAGAAATCTTGCTTGTTTGTAGGTAACCAAATACTTATTTTCCACCATAATTTGCAAATAAATTCATAAAAAATCCTACAATGTTATTTTCTGGAAATTTTTTCCTCAATTTGTCTGTCATAGTTGATGTGTACCTATGATGAAAATTACAGGCCTCTCTCATCTTTTTAAGTGGGAGAACTTGCACAATTGGTGGCTGACTAAATACTTTTTTTCCCCACTGTATCTTCTGTTAGCATCTCACTGACAGAAATACCATCACACAGCAACATGCCCTCCCCACACGATTGAACTCACAACTCAACGCTAGACAGTAGTCATATTTGACAAACAAGTACATGCCTCCATCACAAGAAGAAGCCAGACTGTAACATCAATTGGTGGTTAAATGACTCACAACAGAAAGTAATCTGACTTTCTTTTGGGTGTTTGTTCCAAAGTCCAAATTGTTTAAATAAATTTTTGTTTTTAGTTTTCAAAAAAAATTTAAAAAAAAAAGGGGGACCCCGGGGTTGGGCCTTTTTTGGGTTTTTTTTCTGTATGCTGATTAGACCAAAAAAACTTTTAATAAATCAGATCCACAAAAAAATCAAAAAGCCCCAAAAATAGGGAATGGGTTTTTTTGAAGGTGTTTCTTATTTAAAACCATGTAAGTGGAGGAAAAAAAAATTTAGGGGCAGCCCCCAATTGTCAAGGGCTCCCCAAATTAAAAAGATTTAGAGAGGCCCGTAAATTTTTCCCTCCTAGGGAAAACTTTAAACCCATGAATTAAACCCAAAAAGAGAAAAAAAAAATTTTTCCAAAAAAATCCCAAAAAACTTTTAGGATTTTTTTTAAAAAAAATTTTTTTTGAAAATTTTTGGGGGGAAAAAAAGTTTTTTTGGTCAATTTAAAAAAATTTTTTTTAATACTTTGTTATATACCCCCTTTTTTTTTGGCCCAAAGACAAAGGTCAAAAAAGTTTTTTTTGTTTTAAATCTTCACAAGGGTTTTTCCCCCCACACGGTTTTCCGGGGATTTTGGGCCCCCTTTTCCCCCATGCCCGGGTCTCCTTAGGGAAAAGTGGGTGTTTTTGGGGGGGGGGTTTGCTAGGGAACACCCGACTTTCCAAATCCCCTTTCCCAAAATTTTCCCGGGGTTTAATCTGGAGAGGCTAGGGCCCCCTCCCCGGGACCTTGGAAAGGGTTTTTTACGAAGCCCCCTCCTTTTGTTTACCGGGGGGGCCCGGGGTTGGGTTTTGGGGTCCCCTTGTTAATTTCTGAAAAACCCCCGCCAAAACCCTTTTTTCCAAATTGCCCCTTTCTGATGGAAGGAGGGTTTTTTACTAAAAAAAAACCCCCGAACATGGCCCCCCCCTTTTATTTTCCTTTTCCCTTAAAAACGGATCATCGTCCTGGTCCCCCTTTGGGGAAAAAAAAAAACAGCCCCAAAGCATGATTTTTCCACCCCCAAAGCCCTTTACAAATTTTTGGTATGGTGTTCTTTGGGGTGCCCTAACATTCCTTTTTTTCCTCAAAAAACGACCCCGGTTGGGGTTTTTTTAAAACCAAAAAATTTTTAAATTTTTTTTTCAATTTTGACCAAAAAGGGCTTTTTCCCAAAACCCTCTCTGGGAAACATCCAAATGCACTCCTTTTGCAAAATTCAGACGGGGCCCCGGACCGTATGGCTTTTAAACAGGGGACACGTTTTGGGGACTGGGAGGATTTTTATCCCCCGGCCCGGGGAGTTTTGGGTTCTGATTTGGGAGGGCTTTTTTTTACTTTTTTTCCCCCGCTCTTTTGCAGGTCCCTTTTACTAGGGCCCCCCCCGGTTTGGTTTTTGGGGTTTTTTTTTCTTTACCCTTTTTTGTATCATTTTTTACCCCACCGGGGGGGAGAAACTTGCTTTGGGCCCCAGAAACGAGGGAGATTTTCAGTGGGTCTTGTATGTCTTCCCCTTTTCCCAAAAATTGCTTCCCCCACGGTTTTTAAATTTCCCTTAAAAAAACCCAAATTTCTTTAAACCCATTGCAGATTCAATCTTCCCCCGCCTGGGGGCCCCCTCTACCCTTTTTTTTCTGGTTTTTCCTTTGACCCGTCTTTGGGCTTGGCCATTTTGTGGAGTTTGGAGTGTGGGCTGTTTAAAGGGTTTTGGACAGGGGGGCCTTTTTTTAAATGATAAAAAAGTTTAAAAAAGGTTCCCCTTTTAAAACAGGTTTAAAAGGGGGTGGAGGACAAAAGGGCCCCATAAAAAGAAGAAGTTAAGGGCTGGGAAGCCAGAAATCTTGCTTGTTTTTTAGGTAACCAAAAAACCCCTTTTTTTCCCCCCAAAAATTTGCAAAAATTAAAAAAATCCCCTAAAAAAATTTTACTTTTTTTCTTTGGAAAATTTTTTTTTTTCCCCAAAGGGGGGGTAAGTTGAGTGTACCTATGATTTTAAAATTACAGGGGCCCTCTCCCTCTTTTTTTAAATGGGGGAAAACTTGCACAATTTGGTTTGGGGAAAATAAATACTTTTTTTTTTTTTTTTTTTTTTCCCCCTGTTTTTTGTTTTTTGGTTTCACTGGGCGAAATTTTCCCTCCCCACCAACAAATTTCCCCCCCCCCACACGATTGGGAAATCACAAATCAAACCCAGAAAAGAAAATTTTTTAAATTTACAAACCAAATACATTTCCTCCCCATCAAAAGAAAAGAGAAGCCCAAGAGACAGAGGGTGAAAAAAAAAACAAATCAATTCCTTTGGGGGGGGGATTTTTAAAAAGACGGCCCCACCAGTTGCTAGTGAAGCAAACGTAGGGTTTTTCCCCTCCCCTTCCCCTCTCTCTTCCCCTCCCTTCCCCTCCCCCTCCTCCCCTCTTCCCCTTTTTCTCTCCTTCCTCTGGGCCTTTTTTCCCGTCTTTTTCCTCTCCCCCTCTCTTCTCTTCATGGCCCGGGAGTGTTTGGGGGCGTGCCCGGGAATTGTTTGAGTGAGTTTTCCCAAAGTGGAGTGTTTGGGAAAATTAGATATTTCCGGGGGTTTTTTTTCCCTTTTTTTGGTGTAAAACCCTTTTTTTTTTTTCCCATGCAGATTAAGGTTATTTTTATTTTTATTTTTTTTGGGTTTTGGGGACAATTTTGATATTGTTTTTTTCGTGTTTGAAATTTTTCCCTGAAAAATTTTGGGGGGGGAAAGGCGGCCCCAAAAGGGGGGCCCCCCCGTCCCTTTTTGGCAACCTTTTCGGCACGGCTTTTGGTGGGGGTTTTTCTGAAGCTAATTTTAACGGGGGAAAAAGGTTCTTGGGGCCCTAGGAAGAAAGGTAGGGGGAAATGGAAGGGTGGCTTATTTAAAAAAGTATTTTTGGGGTCAAAAAAAGGTGGTTTGGGAATTTGGGGGTATTTTTTAAAGAAGAGGCCTTTTTTGATTTTATGGTTTTAGCCCTGGCCCTTTCTTTTTTAAATGAATGGGGTTTTTTAAGTTTTTCGCCGCCTTTTTTTTTTCCCCTTTAACAAAAGGGTAACGATTTAAAAAAAAACCCGCCCTTAATTTTCCCAAAAGAAACAGGGGGCGCCCAGTTTTTTTTTGCGCTTTGGGGAAATTTTCCCAAATTCAATTTAAAGGTTTTTCCCAAATTGGGGGGCAAAAACCCCCCCGGGGGTTTTTTTAAAAAATGTAAAAAATTTTTTTCGGCCGGGGGAAAGGTTTTTTTTTATGTTTTTGGGGGCCCCAAACCCGGAAAAAACTTTTTGGGGGTTTTTCGTTTTAAAAATCCCAAATAGGGCAAAAAGACTGAAAAAAGGGCCCTTTTTTCTAGTACAGGTAGTCAATTTGGTTTTTTTGAGTGTGGGGTTGGGGCCCAAAACGACATGGCCCTTTCCCCAAAAGGGAGGGAAGGGCAGAGGGAAAAAAAGGGGCCCCAGGTTTTTCCCCCGGAACGTTTTTCCCACTGGGTGTGGAAGAGGTGGGTGAAAAGTTTGGGAAGCAGCCCCCCACGCCCTCGTTTTTGAGGAAAAAAGGTGTCCGTTTTTTGAGGGCCCCAGAGGGGCAACTTTTACCCGAGGGGAAAATTTTTTGGGAGCGGAAAAAAAAAAAAAAATTTTTGTAGAAGGGGAAGGAATCTTAAGGGCCCAAATTTTCCCAGGGGCTGGTGAGGAGGGGGCCCCCGCGAGTGTTGTGGTTTCAGGATTGGTGGGTTTCTTTTGGGGCTAAACTCCCCCGGGTGGGGGGGAAAACCCTGGCCCCACCCACAATTTAAAGGGGTTACAGGGGGGAGGGTTCATGGGGGGAGTCAATCTCCCCGGTAGTGGGGGAGAATCCCCAATATGAGGGGGCTTGGGGGTTTCAGGGGGGGGGGTAGTTTTTCCCGGTTTTTGGAGGAGAAAGCCCACTACAAGGGAATGGGGTTCCCGGTTTGGGGGTAGTTTTCCCCCGGTAGTGGGGGGAGATGGGGCCCCCTACGAGTAAAAAGGGGTTTTAGGGGGGCTGTCTCCCCGGTAAATTTTAGGAGATGCCTTTGGGAAGAGTGGGGGATGGGTGCAAATGGGGAGTGTTGTTTAAAAAGGGAAATTGGGGGAAAGGGGGGGTTCCCCGTGGGTCTGTGGCCCCCAGTTGAGGAGGAAATTTAGGAGGGGAAAGGAAAAAGGATTTCTCCCTTTTTATAGTATCAGCTGGTTTAGGACCCCAAATTTTGATTCTAGAGGGGGGTTTAAAAGGGTTTTTTTTTTTTGGGTCCGACTTTTGGGGGAAAACTGTAAAAATTGGGGAGATTTTTTTGATGTTTATAAGTTTTTTTGAAAGGGGGGCCCGCTGTGTTGTTACAGAAGACGGGGGGGTTTTTGACCATTGAGGAAAAAGAAGCGGTTTTTGCTTGAGGAAATTTGTTACTGTGTTGGGAGCAAACCAAAAAGGGGGTGGGAAAAAGTGGGGAGGTTAAGGGTAAAATTTTAAAAAAATGATGATGATTATTGGCCCCATAGGGTGGGTTTTTTTCTAAGGCGGGGGAAGCCTTTTTTTCCCCTTTTTTTTTGGGGGGAAAGGCAGGGGAAAAATGGGGGGGAAGGGGGGGCCTTTGGGGTTTGAAGGTTTCCGAAAGGTTAATCCCTTTTCCCCCCAAAGCAAACCCCTTTTTTTTGAGGAAAAAAAGGGCCCCCGATTTTTTTTTAACCTTTATCCCGGGCAATTTTTCCCGGGGCTTTTGGGGTTTTTGTTTTTTCCCTTCCACCCCCCCCTTCTGGGCCTCCTTTCCCTCTTTTTATTTGGTCAATTTTTTAGTTTTTTTTTTTTTTTTTTTTTTTTTTTTTTTTTTTTTTTTTTTTTTTTTTTTTTCTTTTTTTTTATTTTTTTTTTATTTTTGTTTTTTTTTTTTTTTTTTTTTTTTTTTTTTTTTTTTTTTTTTTTTTTTTTTTTTTTTTTTTTTTTTTTTTTTTTTTTTTTTTTTTTTTTTTTTTTTTTTTTTTTTTTTTTTTTTTTTTTTTTTTTTTTTTTTTTTTTTTTTTTTTTTTTTTTTTTTTTTTTTTTTTTTTTTGTTTTTTTTTTTTTTTTTTTTTTTTTTTTTTTTTTTTTTTTTTTTTTTTTTTTTTTTTTTTTTTTTTTAAAATTTTTTTTTTTTTTTTTTTTTTTTTTTTTTTTTTTTTTTTTTTTTTTTTTTTTTTTGGGGGGGGTTTTTTTTTATTTTTTTTTAAATTTTTTTTTTTTTTTTTTTTTGGTTTTTTTTTTTTTTTTTTTTTTTTGTTTTTTTTTTTTTTTTGGGGGTTTTTTTTTTTTTTTTTTTTTTTTTTTTGAAGGGTTTTTGCTCCCCCAAAGAGGGTTTCAGAGCGTAATTTTTTTGGTTTTTTATAAAATAAAAGGGAAAACCTTTTTTCCGTGGAACCCCAAAAGGGGGGGTTTGGGTTTTTGGGGGGGACTGGAAAATGTTACAAATGGATTTTAAAGTTTGATCGGCCCCCCGCTGAAGAAAAATCACCTGCGGGGCAGCAATTTTTGTCTGGGCTTTTTATTTAAAATGGTTTTTAGCTATCTGAAAGTGGGGGAAGGGAAGGAAAAGCAAAGTTTTTTTTTTAAAGGGAAAGTACACAGGGCCCTTTAAAAAAAGTTTTAAAGAAGGTCCTCAATCAAATCAATTTTTTTTTTAATTTTTAAACCCCTTCTTTTAAACAGCCCAATTAGCGGGAAAGGGGTTTTTAAAGAAACCCAGCCCCCAAAAAAAACCCCCAAAAATAGTAATGCAAAGGGGGGTTGGAAAAACCCCCGGTTGGGGCTAGGAAAAAAAAACCTTTTTTCCCCAAAAAAGGCAAAAACCCCCGGAAGGAAACCCTAAGAGGCCCCCGGGAAAAGGGGGGGCCATTTCCCCTTCGGCTGTGCCCCGGGGGGGGGGAATTAAAACGAAACCCGGGCCCAAAATGTTCAAAAAAAAAGGGTTTATAAGTGACAAGCAAAGGTCAAGTAAAATCAGGAAAAAAAATCTCAGTTGGCGTTTCATAGCCGATCATTAAGAGTTGAAAACAGCAGGTCTGGGACAGGTAGGGGGTTCCATAACCGCAGGCAGAACAGTTGAAACTGGAATAGCAACAAGGCCAGGCGACTGGGGACAGCAAGGAGCACCACGGCCGGTAGTCCCGGCGTATGGTCCTAGGGCTCAGGTCCTCAGTTGGCTTTTCATCAAGCCCGATCATGTGCGTCCGTAAGAGTGAAAACAGCAGGTCTGGGACAGGTAGGGGGTTTCGTAGCGCAGGCAGAACAGTTGAAACTGGAATAGCAGCAAGGCCCAGGCGGACTGGGACAGCAAGGTGTCCATCATGCCCGGTAGTCCTGACGTATGGTCCTAGGGCTCAGGTTCTCAGAGAGAAAGAGGAGAGAACGAGAGAATTAGAGAGAGCATACTTAAAATTCACACAGGACAACTGGAATAAGACAGGAGAAGTACTCCAGGTATAACCCAACTAACCCCAAGCCCCCCCGACACATAAACTACTGCAGCATAAATATGGATGCTGAGACAGGAGCGGTCCGGAGACACTGTTGGCCCCATCCGAAGAAACCCCCCCGGACAGGGCCAAACAGGAAGGATTATAACCCCCACCCCACTCCGCCAAAGCACAGCCCCCGCACCACTAGAGGGATATCCCCAACCACCAACTTACAATCCTGAGACAAGGCCGAGTATAGCCCACAGATGGTCTCCACCACAGCACAAACCAAGGGGGGGGGCGCCAACCCCAGACAGGAAGATCACGTCAGTAACTCAACCCACTCAAGTGACGCACCCCTCCCCAGGGACGGCATGAAAGAGCACCAGCAAGCCAGTGGACTCAGCCCCTGCAACAGGGTTTTTAGAGGCAGAGAACCCCAGTGGAGAGGGGAACCGGCCTGGCAGAGACAGCAAGGGCTGTTCGTTGCTCCAGCCTTTCCGTTCACCTTCACACTCCTGGGCCAGACTACACTCAATCATATGACCTACTGAAGAGATAAGTCTTCAGTAAAGACTTAAAGGTTGAGACCGAGTCTGCGTCTCTCACATGGGTAGGCAGACTGTTCCATAAAAATGGAGATCTATAGGAGAAAGCCCTGCCTCCCGCTGTTTGCTTAGAAATTCTAGGGACAATTAGGAGGCCTGCGTCTTGTGACCGTAGCGTACGTATTGGTATGTACGGCAGGACCAACTCGGAAAGATAGGGTAGGAGCAAGCCCATGTAACGCTTTATAGGTTAACAGTAAAACCTTGAAATCAGCCCGTGCCTTAACAGGAAGCCAGTGTAGGGAAGCTAGCACTGGAGTAATATGATCAAATTTTCTTGGTTCTAGTCAGGATTCTAGCAGCCGTATTAGCACTAACTGAAGTTTATTTAGTGCTTTATCCGGGTAGCCGGAAAATAGAGCATTGCAGTAGTCTAAACTAGAAGTAACAAATGCATGGATTAATTTTTCTGCATCATTTTTTGGACAGAAAATTTCTGATTTTTGCAATGTTACGTAGATGGAAAAAAGCTGTCCTTGAAACAGTCTTGATATGTTCGTCAAAAGAGAGATCAGGGTCAAGAGTAACGCCTAGGTCCTTCACAGTTTTATTTGAGACGACTTTTACAACCATCAAGATTAATTGTCAGATTTAACAGAAGATCTCTTTGTTTCTTGGGACCTAGACAAGCATCTCTGTTTTGTCCGAGTTTAAAAGTAAAAAGTTTTCAGCCATCCACTTCCTTATGTCTGAAACACAGGCTTCTAGCGAGGGCAATTTTGGGGCTTCACCATGCTTCATTGAAATGTACAGCTGTGTGTCATCCGCATAGCAGTGAAAGTTAACATTATGTTTTCGAATAACATCCCCAAGAGGTAAAATATATAGTGAAAACAATAGTGGTCCTAAAACGGAACCTTGAGGAACACCGAAATGTCAGTGCAGCAAGGTTAGACAGGTTGTATGTATCTGAACAATACTGTAGTAGGGTTGGAAGGTGTGACATTACTCCTGTGGGTTTCTCTGATCACCATATTGTCACTGTTGATATTCACTTGTCCTGTCCACGAAGGTCATCATCTTATTGGTATTTTAATGTTAAATTGTTACATGATGTCATGTTTTGTGAAAGGTTTTTGTTGTTTTGGGAAAAATGGAGGTTTACAAAAGGGAATTTCGAGTCCTTGAGACAATGGTGGGAGGTTGGGAAGGCCCAAATACGATTATTTTGTCAACAGTATACTGCTCTGTCTCGAATTGAAGTTAAAGAGACTATCAGGGCCCTTGAGCAGAACATTAAATCTATTGAATTGAAGTTGCTCACTCAGAATGACCCCGGACTAGTCATGAACTTACAGGACAAGAAACATGAATTGAGGTCGTTTCTGCATGAAAGAGTGAAAGGTGCCTTGATTAGGTCTCGTTTCGCTTCCCTCAAGGATATGGATGCTCCTAGTGCTTTTTTTTTAAAACCTAGGACAGTCGACATTGCAACGTAAACAGATGGTCTGCCTTCGTCTCCCTGATGGGAAGGTGACCACGGATGACAGTGAAATGCGTCAACATGCCGTGGATTTCTATTCTGCCCTCTATAAGGCGGAGGATTGTGACTCTCTGTGTACTGAACAGTTGTTACACGGTCTTCCTCAATTGGGACCTGAGCAAAGAGTCGCATTGGACTCTGACATTACACTGCAAGAGCTGTCCACAGCAGTTATGCAGCTCTCAACAGGCCGAGCCCCTGGCATTGATGGTTTACCATCTGAGTTTTATAAGCACTTTTGGGGGTCTATTGGGGAGGATTTTTATGAAGTGGTGTGTGAATCTTTTCATGAGGGCTCTCTTCCTGTATCTTGTCAATGTGCGGAACTTTCACTGTTGCCAAAAAAGGGGGATTTGGCTCTCATAAAAAATTGGAGACCTGTTGCTTTGCTGTGTGCAGAATATAAAATTGTTTCTAAATGTCTCTCAAACAGGTTGAAAGAGTATCTGGGATTGTTGGTCCACAAGGACCAGTCCTACTGTGTACCTGATCGCTCTATTGTTGACAACTTGTTTCTAATAAGAGATGTTTTGGACATTTGTAAACTGTCTGATGTAAATGTGGGTTTACTTTCTTTGGATCAGGAGAAGGCTTTTGATCGTGTGGACCACCAGTACTTGTTTAAAACAATGAAAGCCTTTGGGTTTGGGGATGTTTTTTTTGTCTTGGATGAATTTACTGTATGCTGGGGCCTCGTGTATGGTGAAGGTGGGGGGTGGTTTGAGTTGTCCCATCCCTGTCCAAAGGGGCATCAGGCAGGGATGCCCAATTTCAGGGCTGTTATACAGTCTGGCGATTGAACCAATGCTTTGTTTTTTAAGAGCGAAGCTTACTGGTTTCTCTGTGCCAGGTGTAATGAAGGGTCCCACGATAGCACTGTCTGCGTATGCAGATGACGTGACAGTTTTTATTACAGGGGGTGAGGATGTTAAGGTTCTCTCAGACGCCTTAAAGGTGTATGAGGGGGCCTCCTCAGCTAGAGTCAATTGGGGAAAGAGTGAAGCGCTGTGGGCAGGCCAGCTTCAGATGGGGTCCGCTCCACGGTTACCAGGGGGGCTTCAGTGGGGCAGAGATGGGATGAAGACTTTGGGGGGATTTCTAGGCTCCGATGTCTTTCAGAAAAAGAACTGGGAGGGTGTAGTGGAGAAAGTGTGTGCCAGACTGTCAAGATGGAAATGGGTGCTGCCCCAGCTGTCTTATAGGGGAAGGGTACTGGTAGCTAATAACCTAGCTGCCTCTACCCTGTGGCACAGACTAATGATTTTACAGCCACCAAAGGGTCTGATACAAGAGCTTCAGAGGACCCTTGTCAACTTCTTCTGGTCTGGACAACATTGGATTAAAGCTTCAGCCCTGTACCTGCCACTGCACGAGGGTGGGCAAGGCCTGGTGGACATTTCTTCCAGGATCATGGCTTTCCGGCTTCAAGCAGCCCAGAGACTGTTGTACAGTGACGGTTCTAGCTGGGTTGACACAGCCTACGCATTGATGAGGAGAGCGGGCTGTTTGGGCTTAGACAAGCACCTTTTTCTCTTAAAGCTGGAGGGGGGTGAGTTGCCTGGCCTGAATCCATTTTATGAGTCTGTTATGCAGGCTTGGAGAGTTCTGGTCAAGTCCCGTAAGGCCTGCACGCCACCAGGGATGTAGCTTTTTGAAGAGCCTCTTTTTCACAACACTGCCATCCAGTCCCGTGTTCTGGGTTCAGCTAGCCTACGTTCATGCCTGTTAGGCGTGGGGTGTACTAAGCTGGGTAATCTGATGTGGAACAGGAATAGGTTGTTGGAGGAGCTGGGAGAAAGAGCGGGGATCCGATCGTCTCGCCTACTGAGGAAGGTCGTCGCTGAGGTCTGTGATTCCTTGCCAGTACTTCATCTGCAGTATGTGACTGACACTTCCAATTCTGATCGGTGGAAGGAGGGTCTGGATTATGTGTTCCCTGCACTGATTGTTAGTGCTGCGGCGGGGGCATTCGAGGAGGACGTGGGGATGCTGCTTTCCTTCGATACCCCGGAGCTGGGGGAGTTCAAGGAGGTGGGAAAGAAGGCCATGTACAGAATATGTGTAAAGGTGTCCCATGCCTCTTCCCTGGAAGGGGTAAAATCGACGAGGTGGGCGGGTGTGCTTGGTCCAGGTGCCTCCCCAAAAGGCTGTTGGCGATCATTATACAAACTGCCTATTGATAAGAGGACAGCTGACCTCCAATGGAGGATAATACATGGAGCCATAGCCACCAACATGTATCTGGTACACCTGGATCCTACTGTTGGGGAGGGGTGTCCATTCTGTGCTCAGTCTGAAACTCTGGCACATCTGTTTTTACAGTGTCCCAGGTTGGTTGGGATGATTGACCTGATCACTAATTGGTTCTCAGCTCTGGGAGAGGTTTTCTCTTCCCAACTGTATATATTTGGGCCAAAGTACAGGTTTAGTCAGAAAGGTGTAGTTGTGTTGCTTAATTTTGTGTTAGGGGCAGCAAAATTAGCCATATGGAAGACCCGAAAGAACAGTATTCGGGGACAGGGGTCTGTGGATGTGGTGGGAATGCTGGAGGGAATGTTGGCAGCAAGACTAAGGGTTGAGTTTGCCTATTATAAACTTGTCAACAATATTGATCTGTTTATGAGTATATGGGTTATTCAGAGGCTGTTGTGTTCAGTTACTGTGGAGGAGGAATTGGAGTTGTGTTTTTAATTGATGTGTAAATACGGTTTTGTATGAGTATTTGTGTGGTGGGCTCCCAGACCCAATAAAGATTATTTAAAAATAAAAATAAAAAAATAAATAAAATAAAAATCTCTCTCTCTCTCTCTCTCTCTCTCTCTCTCTCTCTCTCTCTCTCTCTCTCTCTCTCTCTCTCTCTCTCTCTCTCTCTCTCTCTCTCTCAATTTAAGGGGCTTTATTGACATGGGTAACATATATTTACATTGCCAAAGCCAGTGAAGTAGATAATAAACAAAAGTGAAGTAAATAATAAAAAATGAACAGTAAACATTACACTCAGAAGTTCCAAAAGAATAAAGACATTGCATTTGTCATATTATGTCTATATACAGTATTGTAACGATGTGCAAATAGTTCAAATACAAAAGGGAAAATAAATCAACATAATATGGGTTGTATTTACAATGGTGTTTGTTCTTCACTGGTTGCCCTTTTCTTGTGGCAACAGGTCACAAATATTGCTGCTGTGATGGCACACTGGTATTTCACCCAATAGATATGGGAGTTTATCAAAATTGGATTTGTTTTTTAATTATTTGTGGGTCTGTGGGAAGTATGTGTCTCTAATATGGTCATACAATTAGCAGGAGGTTAGGAAGTGCAGCTCAGTTTCCACCTCATTTTGTGGGCAGTGTGCACATAGCCTGTCTTTTTTTTTTTTTTTTTTTTTTTTTCACCTTTATTTAACCAGGTAAGCCAGTTGAGAACAGGTTCTCATTTACAACTGCGACCTGGCCAAGATAAAGCAAAGCAGTGCAATAAAAACAACACAGAGTTACATATGGGGTAAAACAAAACATAAAGTCTAAATTACAACAGAAAATATATATACAGTGTGTGCAAATGGAGCAAGTTATGGAGGTAAGGCAATAAATAGGCTATAGTGCAAAATAATTACAATAGTATTAACACTGGAATGCTAGATGTGCAAGAGATTATGTGCAAATAGAGATACTGGGGTGCAAAAGAGCAAAATAAATAACAATATAGGGATGAGGTAGTTGGGTGGGCTAATTTCAGATGGGCTGTGTACAGGTGCAGTGATCGGTAAGGTGCTCTGACAACTGATGCTTAAAGTTATTGAGGGAGATAAGAGTCTCCAGCTTCAGAGATTTTTGCAATTCGTTCCAGTCATTGGCAGCAGAGAACTGGAAGGAATGGCGGCCAAAGGAGGTGTTGGCATTGGGAATGACCAGTGAGATATACCTGCTGGAGCGCAGACTACGGGTGGGTGCTGCTATGGTGACCAATGAGCTAAGATAAGGCGGGGATTTGCCTAGCAGTGATTTATAGATGGCCTGGAGCCAGTGGGTTTGACGACGAACATGTAGTGAGGACCAGCCAACAAGAGCGTACAGGTCACAGTGGTGGGTAGTGTATGGGGCTTTGGAGACAAAACGGATGGCACTGTGATAGACTACATCCAATTTGCTGAGTAGAGTGTTGGAGGCTATTTTGTAAATGACATCGCCGAAGTCAAGGATCGGTAGGATAGTCAGTTTTACGAGGGCATGTTTGGCAGCATGAGTGAAGGAGGCTTTGTTGCGAAATAGGAAGCCGATTCTAGATTTAACTTTGGATTGGAGATTCTTTATGTGAGTCTGGAAGTTGAGTTTACAGTCTAACCAGACACCTAGGTATTTGTAGTTGTCCACATACTCTAGGTCAGACCCGTCGAGAGTGGTGATTCTAGTCGGGTGGGCGGGTGCCAGCAGCGTTCGATTGAAAAGCATGCATTTAGTTTTACTAGTGTTTAAGAGCAGTTGGAGGCTACTGAAGGAGTGTTGTATGGCATTGAAGCTCGTTTGGAGGTTTGTTAACACAGTGTCCAATGAAGGGCCAGATGTATACAAAATGGTGTCGTCTGCGTAGAGGTGGATCTGAGAGTCACCAGCAGCAAGAGCGACATCATTGATATACACGGAGAAAAGTGTCGGCCCAAGAATTGAACCCTGTGGCACCCCCATAGAGACTGCCATAGGTCCAGACAACAGGCCCTCCGATTTGACACACTGAACTCTATCTGAGAAGTAGTTGGTGAACCAGGCGAGGCAGTCATTTGAGAAACCAAGGCTATTTAGTCTGCCAATAAGATTGCGGTGGTTGACAGAGTCGAAAGCCTTGGCCAGGTCGATGAAGACGGCTGCACAGTACTGTCTATTATCAATCGCGGTTATAATATCGTTTAGGACCTTGAGCGTGGCTGAAGTGCACCCATGACCAGCTCGGAAACCGGATTGCATAGCGGAGAAGGTACGGTGGTATTCGAAATGGTCAGTGATCTGTTTGTTAACTTGGCTTTCAAATACTTTCGAAAGGCAGGGCAGGATGGATATAGGTCTGTAGCAGTATGGATCTAGAGTGTCACCCCCTTTGAAGAGGGGGATGACCGCGGCAGCTTTCCAATCTCTGGGGATCTCAGACGTTATGAAAGAGAGGTTGAACAGACTAGTAATAGGGGTTGCGACAATTTCGGCGGCTAGTTTTAGAAAGAAAGGGTCCAGATTGTCTAGCCCAGCTGATTTGTAGGGGTCCAGATTTTGCAGCGCTTTCAAAACATCAGCTGTCTGAATTTGTGTGAAGGAGAAGCGGGGGGGGGGGGGCATGGGCAAGTTGCAGCAGAGGGTGCAGAGTTTGTGGCCGGGGTAGTGGTAGCCAGATGGAAAGCATGGCCAGCTGTAGCAAAATGCTTGTTGAAATTCTCGATTATTGTAGATTTATCGGTGGTGATAGTGTTTCCTAGCCTCAGTGCAGTGGGCAGCTGGGAGGAAGTGCTCTTATTCTCCATGGACTTTACAGTGTCCCAAAACTTTTTGGAGTTAGTGCTACAGGATGCCAATTTCTGTTTGAAAAAGTTAGCCTTTGCTTTCCTGACTGCTTGTGTATATTGGTTCCTAACTTCCCTGAAAAGTTGCATATCGCGGGGGCTATTTGATGCTAATGCTGTACGCCACAGGATGTTTTTGTGCTGGTCAAGGGCAGTCAAGTCTGAGGAGAACCAGGGGCTATATCGGTTCTTAGTTCTGTATTTTTTGAATGGGGCATGTTTATTTAAGATTGAGAGGAAATTACTTTTAAGGAACAACCAGGCATCCTCTACTGACGGAATGAGATCTATATCCATCCAGGATACCTGGGCCAGGTCAATTAGGAAGGCCTGCTCGCTAAAGTGTTTTAGGGAGCGTTTGACAGTGATGAGGGGTGGTCGTTTGACCGCGGACCCGTTATGGACGCAGGCAATAAGGCAGTTATCGCTGAGATCCTGGTTGAAGACAGCTGAGGTGTATTTAGAGGGTATGTTAGTCAGGATGATATCTACGAGGGTACCCATGTTTACGGATTTAGGGTTGTACCTGGTAGGTTCGTTGATAATTTGTGTGAGGTTGAGGGCATCTAGTTTGGATTGTAGGATGGCTGGGGGATTAAGCATATCCCAATTTAGGTCACCAAGCAGTACGAACTCTGAGGATAAATGGGGGGCAATCAATTCACATATGGTGCCCAGGGCACAGCTGGGGGCTGAGGGGGGTCTGTTGCAAGCGGCAACAGTGAGATACTTATTTCTGGAAAGGTGGATTTTTAGAAGTAGAAGCTCAAACTGTTTGGGCACAGACCTGGATAGTATGATAGAGCTCTGCAGGCTATCTCTACAGTAGATTGCAACTCCACCCCCTTTGGCAGTTCTATCTAGACGGAAAATGTTATAGTTGGGGATGGACATTTCATCAATTGAGTCGGTCTCCGCGTGTATAGGGGGTGGGACAAAGGAGCTATCTAAGGCAGGTTTAGCTGGGCTGGGGGGTCTACAGTGAAATAGTACAATTAGAAATAACCGAAACAACAATAAGCTAACCATGTTTGGGCTGAGGCTAAACATAAACAGGATGTAGTACCGTAAAAAGGAACAGTCCAGCAGACATCAGCTGTATAGCTGAGTTATCATAAGGTCCGGTGAACAGCAATAGGATAGTTCGAGTAAGAGGCCACGGCTAGCGTGTGCTAGCGGGCCGGGGCTAGCAGATGGAATCTTCGTGGTTAACGTCGTAACCACATCAGACGATTTCGTCGGCAGACCAGTCGTGTAGGATCGGTAGATAGCCGGGAGATGGGCCTAGCTCAGGATGATTAGCCAGACCACAGCGTCCATTCCGTTGCAGCTAGCTGGTAGCGATGAATCCGGAGTTAAAGGTCCAGTGATTCAGTGATTCCGGCGGAAAAACCGATATGTTCTGGGTCGACAACGCGCTGTGCAGACTGGCCGAATATCCGGTGATTAATGTCCAGTGACCAAATCAATCCCGCAGAAAAAAAATCCAATGCTCTGGGTGAAATACCGCCAGCTGTGGCTAATAGCAAGTAGCCAGTCAGCTGGCTAGCTAGTTCCAACTGGAGACTCCAGATAAAGGTAAGTCAATAATAGAATCCGTTCCACATTGAGTGAGGCGGGTTGCAGGAAAGTATATTTTGTAGAAGGATGAAAAGTCTGATAGGGAAATATGTACGAAAAATACAAAAAAACTGGGAATTTACAGGCTATTTACAGACACACGACAAAAACAGAACTGCACTACTACGCCATCTTGGAACACTCTCGAGAGCCAGGTCTGCCTACGGTAGGTTCATTTCTCTGTAGGTGATGGCTTTGTTATGGAAGGTTTGGGAATTGCTTCCTTTTAGGTGGTTGTAGAATTTAACGGCTCGTTTCTGGATTTTGATAATAAGAGGGTATGGGCCTAATTTTGCTCTGCATGCATTATTTGGTGTTTTACGTTGTACACAGAGGATATTTTTGCAGAAGTCTCAATTTGGTGTTTGTCTTATTTTGTGAATTCTTGGTTGGTGAGCGGACCCCAGACCTCACAACCATAAAGGGCAATGGGTTCTATAACTGATTCAAGCATTTTTTTTACCAGATCCTAATTGGTATGTCAAATTGTATGTTCCTTTTGATAGCATAGAAGGCCCTTCTTGCAGAAGATCTAGGTGCTGCTGTAGGCCCTCCTTGGTTGGGGACAGAAGCTCCAGATCATCAGCAAACAGTAGACATTTGACTTCAGATTCTAGTAGGGTGAGGCCGGGTGCTGCAGACTGTTCTAGTGCCCTCGCCAATTCATTTATATATATGTTGAAGAGGGTGGGGCTTAAACTGCATCCCTGTCTCACCCCACGGCCCTGTGGAAAGAAATGTGTGTGTTTTTTGCCAATTTTAACCGCACCCTTGTTGTTTGTGTACATGGATTATATAATGTATGTTTTTTTGTTGTATGTTGTTCCCCCAACACCACTTTCGATCAATTTGTATAGCAGACCCTCATTCTTTGTTACAGGGCCAATATGATTGGAGAAGTGGTTAATCCATACCTCTCCATTTTGGATAGATAACTCTTCCTGTTGTTTTTTGTTTAGTGTTTTCCAATTTTCCCAGAAGTGGTTAGAGTCTATGGATTCTTCAATTACATTAAGCTGATTTCTGACATGCTGTTCCTTCTTTTTCCATAGTGTATTTCTGTATTGTTTTAGTGATTCACCATAGTGAAGGCGAAGGCTCAGGTTTCCTGGGTCTCTATGTTTTTGGTTGGATAGGTTTCTCAATTTTTTTCTTAGGTTTTTACATTCTTCATCAAACCATTTGTCATTGTTGTTAATTTTCTTAGGTTTTCTGCTTGTATTTTTTTATTTTATTTAATAGGAAGCTGAGAGGTCAATTATACTGTTTAGGTTTTCTACTGCCAAGTTTACACCTTCACTATTACAGTGGAACGTTTTGTCCAGGAAGTTGTCTAAAAGGGATTGAATTATAGGTGTACCTACCGTAGGAGTCCCCTTGAAGCCTACCATTGACTATGTACAGACCCAGCATTAGCAGAGCTGCATGAGTTGTGACCCGTTTTTGTTGGTTATGTTGTCGTAGTTGTGCCTAGGGGGGCATATGGGGGAGGGAATGCTGTCAGCTCCAGGTAGGTGTTTGTCCCCCTGCGTGCTGAGAGTGTCAGGTTCCTGTCCAGTTCTGGCATTTAGGTCGCCACAGACTAGTACATGTCCCTGGGCCTGGAAATGATTGATTTCCCCCTCCAGGATGGAGAAGCTGTCTTCATTAAAGTATGGGGATTCTAGTGGGGGTATATAGGTAGCACACAGGAGGACATTTTTCTCTGATGAGATCATAAAATGTTCATGTTTTGATTAATTTAATAGAGTGGGTTATGTCTGCTCTATACCAAATAAGGATACCCCCTAAATCCCTTCCCTGTTTTAGTCCTGATGGTTTGGTGGATGGGAGTCTCAGCTCTCTTTAACCTAGAGGGCAACCAGTGGGTCCATCTCCTCTATACAGTGCATTCGGAAAGTATTCAGACCCCTTTACTTTTTCCACATTTTGTTGCGTTCCAGCATTATTCTAAAACTGATTAAACAAATAAAAAATCCACCAATCAGGACTTTATGGTAGAGTGGCCAGACGGATGCCACTCCTCATTAAAAGGCACATGACAGCCCGCATGGAGTTCGCCAAAAGGCATCTAAAGACTCTCAGACCATGAGAAACAATATGATATTATATATATGCTCTGGTCTGATGAAACCAACAATGAAATCTTTGGCCTGAATGCCAAGCGTCACGTCTGGAAGAAACCTGGCACCATCCCTGCGGTGAATCATGGTGGAGGCAGCATCATGCAGTGGTGATGTTTTTCAGTGGCAGGAACTGGGAGACTAGTCAGGATCGAGGGAAAGATGAACGGAGCAAAGTACAGAGAGATCCTTGATGAAAACCTGCTCCAGAGCGCTCAGGACCTCAGACTGGGTCGAAGGTTCACCTTCCAACAGGACAATGACTCTAAGCACACAACCAAGACAATGCAGCAGTGGCTTTGGGACATTTCAGGTCTCTGAATGTCCTTGAGTGCCCAGCCAGAGCCCAGACTTTCGAACATCTTTGGAGAGACCTGAAAATAGCTGTGCAGCAACGCTCCCCATCTAACCTGACAGAGCTTGAGAGGATCTGCAGAGAAGAATGGGAGAAACTCCCCAAATACAGGTGTCCCAAGCTTGTAGTGTCATACCCAAGAAGACTTGAGGCTGTAATTGATGCAAAAGGTGATTCAACAAAGAACTGAGTAAAGGGTCTGAATACTTATGTAAAAGTGATATTTCATTTTTTAAATTTTTAATACATTTGCAAACATTTCTAAAAACCTGTTTTTGCTTTGTCATTATTTTGTATAGATTGAAGAGGAAAAAAAACAATTTTATCCATTTCAGGTTAATGCTGTAACGTAACAAAATGCGGAAAAGGTCAAGGAGTCTGAATACTTTCCAAATGCACTGTACCATGTTTCTTGTAGGATGACAATGTCTTTTTTTCTGATTTATTTGCTGAAGTCCAGGTTCCTGCTCTTTAGGCTAAAGGGAGATGACCTCAGGCCTTGGATATTCCAGGATGAGATGAGCTTTGTGTTCAATAAAGTGTCCAATGTTGTTAGTAGTCTCTCTCTCCCTCTCTCCCTCTCTCCCCCAACGGACTTTATTGGCATGGGAAACATATGTTTACGTTGCCAAAGCAAGTGAAATTGATAATAAACATTAAACATTATACTCACAAAAAGTTTCAAAGGAATAGAGACATTTCAAATATCATGTTATGTCTGTATATAGTGCAAATAGTTAAAGTTCAAAATGGAAAATTATTAACATTATTTACAATGGTGTTTGTTCTAGGATGCCACCATTCCAACAAGTCAGTTCGCCACATTTCTGCCCTGCTAGACCTGCCCCAGTCAACTGTAAGTGCTGTTACTGTGAAGTGGAAATGTCTAGGAGCAACAAAGGCTAGGCCGCAAAAGTGGTAGGCTACACAAGATAACAGAATGGTGAAGCGTGTAAAAATCGTATGTCCTCAGTTGCAACACTCACTACGAGTTCAAAACTGGAATCTCGGAGCTTTATGAAATGGGTTTCCATGGCCGAGCAGCTGCACTAAAGCCCAAGATCACCATGTGCAATGCCAAGCATCGGCTGGAGTGGTGTAAAGCTCGCCACTATTGGACTCGGGAGCAGTGAAAACGTATTCTCTGGTGTGATAAATTACAATTCACCATCTGGCAGTCCGACGGACAAATCAGGGTTTGGCAGATGGCAGGAGAACGCTACCTGCCCGAATGCATAGTGGTGGAGGAGGAATAATGGTCTGGGGCTGTTTTTCATGGTTCGTTCTAGGCCCCTTTGTTCCAGTGAAGGGAAATCTTAACGCTACAGCATACAATGACAGTCTAGACAGTTCTGTGTTTCTGACTTTGTGGCAACAGTTTGGGGAAGATCCTGTTTCAGCATGACAATGCCCCCGTGCACAAAGCGAGGTCCATGCATTAATGGTTTGTCGAGATGGGTGTGGAAGAACTTGACTGGCTTGCACAGAGCCCTGACCTCAACCCTATTGAACACCTTTGGAATGAATTGGAACACAGACTGCTAGCCAGGCCTAATCGCCCAACATCAGTGCCCGAACTCACTAATGTTCTTGTGGCTGAATGGAAGCAAGTCCCCACAGCAATGTTCCAACATCTAGTGGAAAGCCTTCCCAGAAGAGTGGAGGCTGTTATAGCAGCAAAGGGGGGACCAACTCCATATTAATACCCATGATTTTGGAATAATATGTTAGACGAGCAGGTGTCCACAAACTTGTGGTAATGTAGTGTACCACGTCGAGGGATCGGTCCACAGGATGAGGCCAAGCTTATAATGTCCAAGGTTTTTAAGACAGAGGCTTTCAACATTATTCTAAGAAACCGCACAATGCGGTGCCAACCTGTAAAAGCCAGCTGGCAGAGACTTTACTGTTCGAGCTGGACACAAAATGATGTTATCTTTTACTGTTCCTCTGTGACCAACAAAACACAAGCAACAGTTTGTTCCCAGATCCTCTTCATTATGGGGCTTCAATAAAACAACGTGGTCATCTGCTGCTGTCTGTACTGCATGAATTAACTGGCATTTAGCATCTGTTGATTCTTCAATATGTCATCCAGAATAGAGCACGCACGAGTCCCAAATGGCACCATGGCCTATGGGCCCTGGTCATAAGTAGTGAACTATGAAGGGAACAGGGTGCCGTTTGGAATGCGACCCTTGCATGAAGTGGAGGCAGATCTGAGTGAGTTCCGCTAGATGGGCCAGCTGCAAAGTCACAATTGGCTATAATGTAAAAAATGCATGAAAACAATTCAAAAGGCAGGGTTAAACTTCACATAGAATGTCGATGAGTTTAATCAGCCACAAAAAAATGATAAGTGACCAGGTTGAACATGAAAACAGATAAGGAGAGTAAACCATTGGACAATAGGACTGTATAAATATATAAATATATAGAAATACAGTCGGGAAAAAAAGTATTTAGTCAGCCACCCAATTGTGCAAGTTTCTCCCACTTAAAAAGATGAGAGAGGCCTGTTATTTTCATCATAGGTACACGTCAACTATGACAGACAAAATTAGGAAAAAAAATCCAGAAAATCATAATGTAGGATTATTAATTTTATTTGTATTTTATTTAACCTTTATTTAACCAGGTAAGCCAGTTGAGAACAGGTTCTCATTTACAACTGCGACCTGGCCAAGATAAAGCAAAGCAGTGCAATAAAAACAACACAGAGTTACATATGGGGTAAAACAAAACAAAGTAAAAAATACAACAGAAAATATATATACAGTGTGTGCAAATGTAGCAAGTTATGGAGGTAAGGCAATAAATAGGCTATAGTGCAAAATAATTACAATAGTATTAACACTGGAATGCTAGATGTGCAAGAGATTATGAATTTATTATGGTGGAAAATAAGTATTTGGTCAATAACAAAAGTTTCTCAATACTTTGTTATATACCCTTTGTTGGCAATGACACAGGTCAAACGTTTTCTGTAAGTCTTCACAAGGTTTTCACACACTGTTGCTGGTATTTTGGCCCATTCCTCCATGCTGATCTCCTCTAGAGCAGTGATGTTTTGGGGCTGTCACTGGGCAACATGGACTTTCAACTCCCTCCAAAGATTTTCTATGGGTTTGAGATCTGGAGATTGGCTAGGCCACTCCAGGATCTTGAAATGCTTCTTACGAAGCCACTCCTTCGTTGCCCGGGCGGTGTGTTTGGGATCATTGTCATGCTGAAAGACCAAGCCACGTTTCATCTTCAATGCCCTTGCTGATGGAAGGAGGTTTTCACTCAAAATCTCACGATACATGGCCCCATTCATTCTTTCCTTTACACGGATCAGTCGTCCTGGTCCCTTTGCAGAAAAAACAGCCCCAAAGCATGATGTTTCCACCCCCATGCTTCACAGTAGGTATGGTGTTCTTTGGATGCAACTCAGCATTCTTTGTCCTCCAAACACGACGAGTTGAGTTTTTTACCAAAAAGTTCTATTTTGGTTTCATCTGACCATATGACATTCTCCCAATCCTCTTCTGGATCATCCAAATGCACTCTAGCAAACTTCAGACGGGCCTGGACATGTACTGGCTTAAGCAGGGGGACACGTCTGGCACTGCAGGATTTGAGTCCCTGGTGGCGTTATCAGTGGTCTTGTATGTCTTCCATTTCCTAATATTTGCTCCCACAGTTGATTTCTTCAAACCAAGCTGCTTACCTATTGCAGATTCAGTCTTCCCAGCCTGGTGCAGGTCTACAATTTTGTTTCTGGTGTCCTTTGACAGCTCTTTGGTCTTGGCCATAGTGGAGTTTGGAGTGTGACTGTTTGAGGTTGTGGACAGGTGTCTTTTATACTGATAACAAGTTCAAACAGGTGCCATTAATACAGGTAACGAGTGGAGGACAGAGGAGCCTCTTAAAGAAGAAGTTACAGGTCTGTGAGAGCCAGAAATCTTGCTTGTTTGTAGGTGACCAAATACTTATTTTCCACCATAATTTGCAAATAAATTCATTAAAAATCCTACAATGTGATTTTCTGGATTTTTTTTCTCAATTTGGTCTGCCATAGTTGACGTGTACCTATGATGAAAATTACAGGCCTCTCTCATCTTTTTAAGTTGGAGAACTTGCACAATTGGTGGCTGACTAAATACTTTTTTTCCCCCACTGTATATATATATATATATATATATATATATATATATATAATATGCATTGAACTGTTTTGAACTCTGTATAGTTGATCACTGTCATTATGAGTCCATTATTCTATCGTAACTACAACATAAATAACTACCGTAGTAGGATCTTAAACTACAACATAAATAACTACCGTAGTAGGATCTTAAATTGAGACAGTTTGAAAATAGTCCTTCAGCAACAGGAATTATTATGTGGATTATTATTAAATTGACATTTTTTGTATGGGTTGATACATTTTTCATAAGGGAAAATCAAGTTTGAAATTCAGAAGCCTTTTTAAAACCTCAAAATGCACTACGTTTTTTTTATATATTGCATTGCAGAAAAGTTATCCTGCAATAGGGGTGATCAAATAAGATCCTACATCTGTAGAGGAACCCACATGCCTGGAACAATAACCAGGAGAGGGTAAATTCTGGAGGTGTCCCAAATCGCACCCTATTTTCTACATAGTGGACTACTTTTGACCAGAGCCCTATGGGCATTGTTCACTATATATAGGGAATAGACACTGTGGATGTTTCTCAAAATGCATACTGCCATGCTCCGAGCATGCAAATTGGAGCATGGGAGGGTCGGAGTACGAGTCCAAATCAAAGCATGGGAAAAGGACCACGGCTCGAATGCGTAATCCATTTGTACACATTTTGAAGCACGCAACCACTTAAAAAGAAATTACGCAAAATGCATTGAAATCAATGGCAAACCATTATCTGAGCTGAAGCAAGAGAAAATACACTCCAATTTAGGAATGAAATGTTGCCTATTCACATCTCATATGTTAACTGACTACAATATTTTATTGTGATATGTAAATAAATACATGCTGTGTCAAGTTTACCTGCCTACGTACCGTAGATAACGAAACCCTAATAATTCAATAGGGCTAACTGGCTAGCTGCTACTGTCAATAGGGCTAACTGGCTAGCTGCTACTGTCAATAGGGCTAACTGGCTAGCTGCTACTGTCAATAGGGCTAACTGGCTAGCTACTACTGTCAACTAGGGCTAAAACTGGCCTAGCTGCTACTGTCACTAGGGGGGGGGGGGAGGGCTTAACTGGCTAGCTGCTACTGTCAATAGGGCTAACTGGCTAGCTGCTACTGTCAAATAGGGCGTAAAACTGGCTAGCTGCTACTGTCAATAGGGCTAAACGGTCTAGCTGCTACTGTCAAATAGGGCTAACTGGCTAGCTGTACTGTCAATAGGGCTAACTGGCTAGCTGCCTACTGTCAATATGGGACTAACTGGTCTCAGCTGGCTACTGTTTTAATAGGGCCTAACTGGCTAGCTGCTACTGTCAAGAGGGCTACACTGGCTAGCTGCTACTGTCACATAAGGGCTAACTTGGCTACTGCTGACTGTCAATAGGGCGAAAACTGGCTAGCTTACTACTGTCAATAGGGGGCTAACTGGCTAGCTACTACTGTCAATAGGGCTAACTGGCTAATAGGGCTAACTGGCTAGCTACTACTGTCAATAGGGCTAACTGGCTAGCTACTACTGTCAATAGGGCAAAACTGGCTAGCTACTACTGTCAATAGGGCTAACTGGCTAGCTACTACTATGTTAGCTAGCCAGATAGCCACGAAGAATTGTTAATGTAGTGTCTTAGAGTCTAGGATTTTGCTGATGTTGCAAATGGTTGTAACAGATGAACTTTACTCTACTTTGCTAAAGTATTTGGAAAAGCATTGCTACAGAGGTTTCTTGGAATAGAGGAAACTTGGCTCTGCTTGCTGAAACATCTGGAAATCATCACTAAGTTCCTGGAAAAAGGATATGGGAAGATGTGTGGAAAAGGCCAGGGATTGGGTATTAAAATCACGCCATACTATGTCATATATGATATAAATACCATGTCTTGAAGAAAGGAAAGGGAGAATAGCGAATTACAGAATTGGCTCTTGCTGTTCTTCAGATATCTGCAGGTATCTGTAAATCTGACGCTTGAAACTCTTTGTTATAATAAACCTTTATAAACAAAGTACAGTGTCGGCGGACTTCTTATCATCACGGCATTATCAGCAAAGGCTGTTTTCGACCACCACATAATGGCGACGAGGTTTTTTTTTTTTTGGGGGGCGTGATACATCTTTTCTCTGCATTCCATCCTGGGCTACAAAGTGACTCCCGCTCAAGAGGCCGACAGATAAGGTGAGCTTTCTCACAAACATTGGGCGATTTGGCCCGAAAATTTTGTGGTTTTTTTTCCAGGAGTTGTTTGGTGAGAAACGCAAAAGTTCAA
>LR778260.1:4375840-4434830 GCA_902810595.1 Coregonus sp. 'balchen'
GGGGAGGAGGACTGCTCCGCCCCCTTTGGACATCGAGGGGGCTCCGGCGTACACGGTTCGGACCATCCTGGATTCGAGACGCCGGATGGGGGGTCTCCAATATCTCGTGGAGTGGGAGGGGTACGGTCCGGAGGAGCGGTGCTGGGTGCCAAGGAGGGACATTCTGGATCCGTCCCTGATGACCGAATTCCATCGTGGTCATCCTGCGCGCCCTGCTCCGCGTCCCCCTGGTCGTCCCCGAGGCCGGAGGCGGCGCGCGGCTGGAGCCGCGCGTCAAGGGGGGGTACTGTCACGGTTTCGGCCGAGGCGGCTCCTCCTCCTTGTTCGGGCAGGTTTCGCCGGTCGTCGTCTCCGGAGTTCTAGCTGCCACCGCTCTATGTTTCTTGTTTGTTTGGTTTTGTCTGTTAGTCACACCTGTTTTGTGTTAGGTCTCATTTAGCACCCTATTTAGTTTCCTTGTTGTTAGGTTAGTGTTGTGTGTAATTGTTCGTGTCGTGGTTGCGCTACCCGTGTCGGTACGCTATTTTCCTTAGTTTCCTCCTTGTGTGTTAGGAGAGTTTACGCACCTGTGTGTGCGCTCGCATTTACGCCTGTGTGCGTCCTTTTGCCTCCGGGCTGTTTTGGATATATTTTTTGTGCTTAAGTAAAGTCTTGTTGGACTTATCCTCTGCTGCCTGCGCCTGATTCTACACCACACCTATACACAGCAACGTGACATGGGTAAGCTAGCCTCGTGCTTCGCCGGGGTCCGCCGAATACAATACTTACCTACAATAATTACCTACAATAACCTACAATAACTACCTAGGTAAGCTACCTATAATACCTAACTACAATACCTACCTACAATCTAAATACATGGTTTAAGCTTTACTCAACACCATATAAGAAGCCAAGCTTACCTTTCATAACGCAGCAATGATTAAACGTTGGGTAGCTAGCACAAATATATTGTATTTAGCTACTACAGTACAGCCAGCTGGTAGTGTTGGCTAGCAAGCAATGGCTGCTGTGTTGACTTTGTTTGAAGAACGGCGTCGCTGCGAACGAATGTAGCTGGCTAAAAGGATATTGTTTTTAGTTGCTACCGTTGCTAATAGCTACTCGCCAGCTAATCCAGGAGGTGAGTTAGCTAGCTAGCTTCGTGCTACACCCGGCCACCGCCCGAATACAAAAGTAACCTACAATAACTACACAACAACTACCCACAACAGCCCACGATGCCTACCTATACTACTTAATAATATACAGCCCACGATGCCTACCTATAATACCTAACTACAATCTAAATACATAGTTTAAGCCTTACTCGACAAAGCCCAAGCTATGTATAAAGCCAAACTGGCAGACTGTAATCAGTAGCCGTAATTAAGTACAGCAGCTACCAACCACCTAACGTTAATGATAATGAGGTTAGAAAAACAGCTGAATGGTGGCAACACCATATAAGAAGCCAAGCTTACCTCCTGCTAGAGAAAACACAACCTCTCCCGTCTCTGACATGCTGTTCCTTCTTTTTCCGTAGTGTATTTCTGTATTGTTTTAGTGATTCACCATAGTGAAGGCGAAGGCTCAGGTTTCCTGGGTCTCTATGTTTTTGGTTGGATAGGTTTCTCAATTTTTTTCTTAGGTTTTTACATTCTTCATCAAACCATTTGTCATTGTTGTTAATTTTCTTAGGTTTCCTGCTTGTATTTTTTTTATTTTATTTAATAGGAAGCTGAGAGGTCAATTATACTGTTTAGGTTTTCTACTGCCAAGTTTACACCTTCACTATTACAGTGGAACGTTTTGTCCAGGAAGTTGTCTAAAAGGGATTGAATTATAGGTGTACCTACCGTAGGAGTCCCCTCGAAGCCTACCATTGACTATGTACAGACCCAGCATTAGCAGAGCTGCATGAGTTGTGACCCGTTTTTGTTGGTTATGTTGTCGTAGTTGTGCCTAGGGGGGCATATGGGGGAGGGAATGCTGTCAGCTCCAGGTAGGTGTTTGTCCCCCTGTGTGCTGAGAGTGTCAGGTTCCTGTCCAGTTCTGGCATTTAGGTCGCCACAGACTAGTACATGTCCCTGGGCCTGGAAATGATTGATTTCCCCCTCCAGGATGGAGAAGCTGTCTTCATTAAAGTATGGGGATTCTAGTGGGGGTATATAGGTAGCACACAGGAGGACATTTTTCTCTGATGAGATCATAAAATGTTCATGTTTTGATTAATTTAATAGAGTGGGTTATGTCTGCTCTATACCAAATAAGGATACCCCCTAAATCCCTTCCCTGTTTTACTCCTGATGGTTTGGTGGATGGGAGTCTCAGCTCTCTGTAACCTAGAGGGCAACCAGTGGGTCCATATCCTCTATACAGTGCATTCGGAAAGTATTCAGACCCCTTTACTTTTTCCACATTTTGTTGCGTTCCAGCATTATTCTAAAACTGATTAAACAAATAAAAAATCCACCAATCAGGCCTTTATGGTAGAGTGGCCAGACGGATGCCACTCCTCATTAAAAGGCACATGACAGCCCGCATGGAGTTCGCCAAAAGGCATCTAAAGACTCTCAGACCATGAGAAACAATATGATATTATATATATGCTCTGGTCTGATGAAACCAACAATGAAATCTTTGGCCTGAATGCCAAGTGTCACGTCTGGAAGAAACCTGGCACCATCCCTGCGGTGAATCATGGTGGTGGCAGCATCATGCAGTGGTGATGTTTTTCAGTGGCAGGAACTGGGAGACTAGTCAGGATCGAGGGAAAGATGAACGGAGCAAAGTACAGAGAGATCCTTGATGAAAACCTGCTCCAGAGCGCTCAGGACCTCAGACTGGGGCGAAGGTTCACCTTCCAACAGGACAATGACTCTAAGCACACAACCAAGACAATGCAGCAGTGGCTTTGGGACATTTCAGGTCTCTGAATGTCCTTGAGTGCCCAGCCAGAGCCCAGACTTTCGAACATCTTTGGAGAGACCTGAAAATAGCTGTGCAGCAACGCTCCCCATCCAACCTGACAGAGCTTGAGAGGATCTGCAGAGAAGAATGGGAGAAACTCCCCAAATACAGGTGTCCCAAGCTTGTAGTGTCATACCCAAGAAGACTTGAGGCTGTAATTGATGCAAAAGGTGATTCAACAAAGAACTGAGTAAAGGGTCTGAATACTTATGTAAAAGTGATATTTCATTTTAAAAATTTTTAATACATTTGCAAACATTTCTAAAAACCTGTTTTTGCTTTGTCATTATTTTGTATAGATTGAAGAGGAAAAAAAACAATTTAATCCATTTCAGGTTAATGCTGTAACGTAACCAAAATGCGGAAAAGGTCAAGGAGTCTGAATACTTTCCAAATGCACTGTACCATGTTTCTTGTAGGATGACAATGTCTTTTTTTCTGATTTATTTGCTGAAGTCCAGGTTCCTGCTCTTTAGGCTAAAGGGAGATGACCTCAGGCCTTGGATATTCCAGGATGAGATGAGCTTTGTGTTCAATAAAGTGTCCAATGTTGTTAGTAGTCTCTCTCTCCCTCTCTCCCTCTCTCCCCCAACAGGCTTTATTGGCATGGGAAACATATGTTTACGTTGCCAAAGCAAGTGAAATTGATAATAAACATTAAACATTATACTCACAAAAAGTTTCAAAGGAATAGAGACATTTCAAATATCATGTTATGTCTGTATATAGTGCAAATAGTTAAAGTTCAAAATGGAAAATTATTAACATTATTTACAATGGTGTTTGTTCTAGGATGCCACCATTCCAACAAGTCAGTTCGCCACATTTCTGCCCTGCTAGACCTGCCCCAGTCAACTGTAAGTGCTGTTACTGTGAAGTGGAAATGTCTAGGAGCAACAAAGGCTAGGCCGCAAAGTGGTAGGCTACACAAGATAACAGAATGGTGAAGCGTGTAAAAATCGTATGTCCTCAGTTGCAACACTCACTACGAGTTCAAAAACTGGAATCTCGGAGCTTTATGAAATGGGTTTCCATGGCCGAGCAGCTGCACTAAAGCCTAAGATCACCATGTGCAATGCCAAGCATCGGCTGGAGTGGTTGTAAAGCTCGCCACTATTGGACTCGGGAGCAGTGAAAACGTATTCTCTGGTGTGATAAATTACAATTCACCATCTGGCAGTCCGACGGACAAATCAGGGTTTGGCAGATGGCAGGAGAACGCTACCTGCCCGAATGCATAGTGGTGGAGGAGGAATAATGGTCTGGGGCTGTTTTTCATGGTTCGTTCTAGGCCCCTTTGTTCCAGTGAAGGGAAATCTTAACGCTACAGCATACAATGACAGTCTAGACAGTTCTGTGTTTCTGACTTTGTGGCAACAGTTTGGGGAAGATCCTGTTTCAGCATGACAATGCCCCCGTGCACAAAGCGAGGTCCATGCATTAATGGTTTGTCGAGATGGGTGTGGAAGAACTTGAAAGGCCTGCACAGAGCCCTAACCACAACCCTATTGAACACCTTTGGAATGAATTGGAACACAGACTGCTAGCCAGGCCTAATCGCCCAACATCAGTGCCCGAACTCACTAATGTTCTTGTGGCTGAATGGAAGCAAGTCCCCACAGCAATGTTCCAACATCTAGTGGAAAGCCTTCCCAGAAGAGTGGAGGCTGTTATAGCAGCAAAGGGGGGACCAACTCCATATTAATACCCATGATTTTGGAATAATATGTTAGACGAGCAGGTGTCCACAAACTTGTGGTAATGTAGTGTACCACGTCGAGGGATCGGTCCACAGGACTGAAGTACCACAAGGTAGGTACCACATCGAGGGATCGGTCCACAGGATGAGGCCAAGCTTATAATGTCCAAGGTTTTAAGACAGAGGCTTTCAACATTATTCTAAGAAACCGCACAATGCGGTGCCAACCTGTAAAAGCCAGCTGGCAGAGACTTTACTGTTCGAGCTGGACACAAAATGATGTTATCTTTTACTGTTCCTCTGTGACCAACAAAACACAAGCAACAGTTTGTTCCCAGATCCTCTTCATTATGGGGCTTCATAAAACAACGTGGTCATCTGCTGCTGTCTGTACTGCATGAATTAACTGGCATTTAGCATCTGTTGATTCTTCAATATGTCATCCAGAATAGAGCACGCACGAGTCCCAAATGGCACCATGGCCTATGGGCCCTGGTCATAAGTAGTGAACTATGAAGGGAACAGGGTGCCGTTTGGAATGCGACCCTTGCATGAAGTGGAGGCAGATCTGAGTGAGTTCCGGTAGATGGGCCAGCTGCAAAGTCACAATTGGCTATAATGTAAAAAATGCATGAAAACAATTCAAAAGGCAGGTTAAACTTCACATAGAATGTCGATGAGTTTAATCAGCCACAAAAAAATGATAAGTGACCAGGTTTGAACATGAAAACAGATAAGGAGAGTAAACCATTGGACAATAGGACTGTATAAATATATAAATATATATAAATACAGTCGGGAAAAAAAGTATTTAGTCAGCCACCAATTGTGCAAGTTCTCCCACTTAAAAAGATGAGAGAGGCCTGTTATTTTCATCATAGGTACACGTCAACTATGACAGACAAAATTAGGAAAAAAAATCCAGAAAATCATAATGTAGGATTTTTAATTTTATTTGTATTTTATTTAACCTTTATTTAACCAGGTAAGCCAGTTGAGAACAGGTTCTCATTTACAACTGCGACCTGGCCAAGATAAAGCAAAGCAGTGCAATAAAAAACAACACAGAGTTACATATGGGGTAAAACAAAACAAAGTCAAAAATACAACAGAAAAATATATATACAGTGTGTGCAAATGTAGCAAGTTATGGAGGTAAGGCAATAAATAGGCTATAGTGCAAAATAATTACAATAGTATTAACACTGGAATGCTAGATGTGCAAGAGATTATGAATTTCTTTGCAAATTATGGTGGAAAATAAGTATTTGGTCAATAACAAAAGTTTCTCAATACTTTGTTATATACCCTTTGTTGGCAATGACACAGGTCAAACGTTTTTCTGTAAGTCTTCACAAGGTTTTCACCACACTGTTGCTGGTATTTTGGCCCATTCCTCCATGCTGATCTCCTCTAGAGCAGTGATGTTTTGGGGCTGTCACTGGGCAACATGGACTTTCAACTCCCTCCAAAGATTTCTATGGGTTTGAGATCTGGAGATTGGCTAGGCCACTCCAGGATCTTGAAATGCTTCTTACGAAGCCACTCCTTCGTTGCCCGGGCGGTGTGTTTGGGATCATTGTCATGCTGAAAGACCAAGCCACGTTTCATCTTCAATGCCCTTGCTGATGGAAGGAGGTTTTCACTCAAAATCTCACGATACTGGCCCCATTCATTCTTTCCTTTACAGGATCAGTCGTCCTGGTCCCTTTGCAGAAAAACAGCCCCAAAGCATGATGTTTCCACCCCATGCTTCACAGTAGGTATGGTGTTCTTTGGATGCAACTCAGCATTCTTTGTCCTCCAAACACGACGAGTTGAGTTTTTACCAAAAAGTTCTATTTTGGTTTCATCTGACCATATGACATTCTCCCAATCCTCTTCTGGATCATCCAAATGCACTCTAGCAAAACTTCAGACGGGCCTGGACATGTACTGGCTTAAGCAGGGGGACACGTCTGGCACTGCAGGATTTGAGTCCCTGGTGGCTTTATCAGTGGTCTTGTATGTCTTTCCATTTCCTAATATTTGCTCCCACAGTTGATTTCTTCAAACCAAGCTGCTTACCTATTGCAGATTCAGTCTTCCCAGCCTGGTGCAGGTCTACAATTTTGTTTCTGGTGTCCTTTGACAGCTCTTTGGTCTTGGCCATAGTGGAGTTTGGAGTGTGACTGTTTGAGGTTGTGGACAGGTGTCTTTTATACTGATAACAAGTTCAAACAGGTGCCATTAATACAGGTAACGAGTGGAGGACAGAGGAGCCTCTTAAAGAAGAAGTTACAGGTCTTTGAGAGCCAGAAATCTTGCTTGTTTGTAGGTGACCAAATACTTATTTTCCACCATAATTTGCAAATAAATTCATTAAAAATCCTACAATGTGATTTTCTGGATTTTTTTTCTCAATTTGTCTGCCATAGTTGACGTGTACCTATGATGAAAATTACAGGCCTCTCTCATCTTTTTAAGTTGGAGAACTTGCACAATTGGTGGCTGACTAAATACTTTTTTCCCCCACTGTATATATATATATATATATATATATAATATGCATTGAACTGTTTTGAACTCTGTATAGTTGATCACTGTCATTATGAGTCCATTATTCTATCGTAACTACAACATAAATAACTACCGTAGTAGGATTTAAACTACAACATAAATAACTACCGTAGTAGGATCTTAAATTGAGACAGTTTGAAAATAGTCCTTCAGCAACAGGAATTATTATGTGGATTATTATTAAATTGACATTTTTTGTATGGGTTGATACATTTTTCATAAGGGAAAATCAAGTTTGAAATTCAGAAGCCTTTTAAACCTCAAAATGCACTACGTTTTTTTAATATATTGCATTGCAGAAAAGTTATCCTGCAATAGGGGTGATCAAATAAGATCCTACATCTGTAGAGGAACCCACATGCCTGGAACAATAACCAGGAGAGGGTAAATTCTGGAGGTGTCCCAAATCGCACCCTATTTTCTACATAGTGGACTACTTTTGACCAGAGCCCTATGGGCATTGTTCACTATATATAGGGAATAGACACTGTGGATGTTTCTCAAAATGCATACTGCCATGCTCCGAGCATGCAAATTGGAGCATGGGAGGGTCGGAGTACGAGTCCAAATCAAAGCATGGGAAAAGGAGCACGGCTCGAATGCGTAATCCATTTGTACACATTTTGAAGCACGCAACCACTTACAAAAGAATTACGCAAAATGCATTGAAATCAATGGCAACCATTATCTGAGCTGAAGCAAGAGAAAATACACTCCAATTTAGGAATGAAATGTTTGCCTATTCACATCTCATATGTTAACTGACTACAATATTTTATTGTGATATGTAAATAAATACATGCTGTGTCAGTTTACCTGCCTACGTACCGTAGATAACGAACCCATAATAATTCAATAGGGCTAACTGGCTAGCTGCTACTGTCAATAGGGCTAACTGGCTAGCTGCTACTGTCAATAGGGCTAACTGGCTAGCTGCTACTGTCAATAGGGCTAACTGGCTAGCTGCTACTGTCAATAGGGCTAACTGGCTAGCTGCTACTGTCAATAGGGCTAACTGGCTAGCTGCTACTGTCAATAGGGCTAACTGGCTAGCTGCTACTGTCAATAGGGCTAACTGGCTAGCTGCTACTGTCAATAGGGCTAACTGGCTAGCTGCTACTGTTAATAGGGCTAACTGGCTAGCTGCTACTGTCAATAGGGCTAACTGGCTAGCTGCTACTGTCAATAGGGCTAACTGGCTAGCTGCTACTGTCAATAGGGCCTAACTGGCTAGCTACTACTGTCAATAGGGCTAACTGGCTAGCTACTACTGTCAATAGGGCTAACTGGCTAGCTACTACTGTCAATAGGGCTAACTGGCTAGCTACTACTGTCAATAGGGCTAACTGGCTAGCTACTACTGTCAATAGGGCTAACTGGCTAGCTACTAATGTCAATAGGGCTAACTGGCTAGCTACTACTACTGTTGGCTAGCCAGATAGCCACGAAGAATTGTTAATGTAGTGTCTTAGAGTCTAGGATTTTGCTGATGTGCAATGGTTGTAACAGATGAACTTTACTCTACTTTGCTAAAGTATTTGGAAAAGCATTGTTTACGGGGTTTCTTGGAATAGGGGAAAAATTGGCTCTTTGCTGTGAAACTTTGGGAAAAATTCATCCTAATTTCCTGGAAAAAAGGATTGGGAAGATGTGGGGAAAAGGCCGGGGTTTTGGGGTTAAAAAATAAAGGCCAACTATTTTAAATATGAAAAAAAAATCCCATTTCTTGAAAAAAAAAGGGGGGAATAGGGGTTTTACGGGAATTGGCTTTTGTGTTCTTCAGATATTGCAGGTTTTCTTAAATGACCCCTTGAAACTCTTTTTATAAAAACCTTTAAAAAAAAGTACAGTCGGGGGGACTTTTAAAATAAGGGGGTTACCCAGAAAAGGGGTTTTTTTCGACCACCACATAATGGCGACGGGGTTTTTTTTTTTTTTTGGGGGGGTGATACTCTTTTCTCGCACCCATTCCGGGGCTAAAAATGACTCCCCCCAAAGAGGCCGCCCAAGAAAGGTGGGCTTTCCCCAAAACAAAATTGGGGGCGGGGGCCCCCGTTTTGTGGGGTTAAGGTGTGGGCGTTCAAGATTTGTCCCGTAAAAATTTATTTGTGCGTGCGTTTTGCGGGTTTTTTTTGCTTTTGTGATGGGAAATTTCCGTTCTAAATTTCAAAATTTAGTTTGGGGTGGAACAAGCAAAAAGGGGGGAGGGGTCTATAGGGCACAACGATGGGGCCCAACACCTTTTTGGGACTTTAATAAAAGGAAAAGGAGGTGTAACCGGGAAAAATTATGAAGAAAAAAGGGGCCAAAGGGGGTTTAAAAGGGGCCCATTTATATTTTAGGACCCCGGAAATTTTAAGGAAACCCCTTTAAAAAACAAAGGGGTGATAAATGATGGGCCAAAATTTCTTGATAGTTTTTAGATTAACTCTCAATTTCATTTCGGGGGAAATGCGGGTTGGGAAGAAAAAAAATATTCAATTTTTGTTTCCCGCTCAAAAATCTATTGACAAAGGATTTGCGAAGTAATCCTTCTTTTAAAATGTCTCCCAACCTAAAAGGTAGCAGAAAGGAAAAAGGAATAAAAAAGGGAAAATAGGAAGGGCCCGTTTTAAGGGCATGTTTTGGATAAAACGGATGCTTCTTTTCGGTTTTGTATAAAAGGGAAAAACAAAGGGTTTGGTGTGGGGTGGGGTGTTTGTGTGAAAAAAAGGGGAGAGGGGAGGGGGCTGCGTCCCCTATGAGTTCCAGCGGTGTGCGAATTGGGCTATGAAAAACGGGGGGTTTTTTTTGTCTTTGTAAGGAAATATGTTGAAAGGGTTTAAAAAACCTTAGGTTTATCTATAAAAAAAAAAAGTTCATTAACTATTAGAATAGTTTGGACCCTACGGGAGGATTTTTAAGAGTTTTAAAAGAGATGTTTTGTAATTGAAAACAACAAATAAAATCTCCCGATTAGGAAAAGTGAAGATAACAAATTGGAAGTGGGATTTGTTTTGTGGGTTTCTATGTGTTCCGTGTTTTGGATTTCTGTAAATCTTATTGGGGTTTTATGGGAGGGGGAAAAAAGGACGACGGGGGGGCGGTCTTTTTTCCTTTCCCCCTGAAATAAATTTGGGTTTGACTGAACGCGAACGAGTAGGATTTTATGGGGTTTAAGTTACGTAAAAACAGATGGCCACCCCCCCACTGAACTGCTGGGAGGGGCAGTCTCAGAGCAGAAAAAAAAAAAGGGGGGGGGAATTTGACAAAAGTAAAAGTTCTGTTAAAAAAAAAATGGTTGCTTAAAGTAAAAACTTTTTGGGTTTGATAATGGGTTTGATTTTGGTGAAGGAGGAATTTTTTGGACGGTTTAAAATAATTAATAAAAAATTTCTAAATTTTTATTGAGATATTATAATACCCGGAGTTAACTTTTTGTTATTTTTAGCGGGGAATGTAAAAAAAAAAAAAAAAAAAAAAAACTAAATTCGGGTTTGTTCTTTTGTCTTTCTGCCCATATGAGAAAAGGGGAAGGGGGGCGGAAAAGGGGGGAAGGGGAGAAAAGGGAGGAGGGAGGGCTGACATAAGTGACATCGCGAAAAAAACCCCCAAAAAAAAATTTAAAGGCCAGTGTTGTTTTTTATCCACAAAAACTAACCCCCCTTACGGATAAAATTTTTGGGATACATTGTGTCTACATAGAAATTTTTCGGTTGGCCCTTTTGGGCGGGAAAAATTTGGAAAACGGGTTTGATAAATTGATGTAATTGTTAATTTTCCCAAAAATTAGATTTTTTGGTGAAGGACTTGTTTTAAATTAGGGGTGGGTTGGAAATCCAGCTTTGGAATTATTCGAAAAAATAAGGAAAATTAGGTGCTTTTTAAGCAAGGGGGTTTTGTGAGTGCTCTAGGGGGTTTGCGGGTACAGGTCTTTTTTTTTTGGTTTGTTGGTTTGGATTGTTTTAAATTTTATTTGTTTGGTTGGTTTAAATTTGGTTGATTGTATTAGTTGATTGAGGGGTTTGATTGGTGATTGTTTAAAAGGGGTTGAGGGGTTTGGATTGTTTTATTGATTAAATTGAATTGTTTATGATGATTGGATTGTTTGATTGTGTTTGGGGGAAAATTTAATTTGTTGTTTATTGTTGTTTTTAATTGGTTAAGATTGATTGGTTTAAAATTGATTAATTCTTTTTTTAAAAAAAAAAAAAAAAAAAAAGGGGGGAAAACACATAACAAGTCATTACTTACAAAAAAAGGAAAAAAAAAAATACAAAAGCAATTACTCCTCTTGTGTATTTACAGAATAGAATTTCCCTTCTTTTGGTTTTAGAAAAAATTATCTAAAAAAATTGGGAAAAAACGTTGGCCTAAAATTGAAAACCCCAGGCCCCAGGGGAAAGGGAAACTTTTTAAAAACCCCAGGAGGGTAATCAAGATAATGCAAGTGCGGGTTTTCCACGTTTTAAGGAGATAAAAAGAAGGGGAAGAAAGGAAAATACGCAAAAAAAAAAGGGAAAAGAGGGGGGGTTTTTTCTTAAAGCTGTTGAAAATGACGGAAAAAAAAAACTGTTAAAAAGTTTAAAAAAAGAAGAGGGGACAGAGGTACAGGGGAAAAAAAGGGCCCCAAAAAGGGGTTTAAAGGGTTTGGAAAAAAAAAAAACAATGGCGGGAAGGGCCCAATACATTTTCTCATATATGGATCAGAAAAAAAAAACCCCCCCCACCTTAGGAGAAAAAAAGCCAATTTTTAAGGACGTTTATCCTCAGGGTTTTCCCGGATTTATTCAGGAGGGGGACATTGCATCAGAGATGGGAAAATTTAACCCAATAATAAAAGAGGGGGACCCAAACAGAAAGACCTTTAAAAAAAGGGAAACCAAACTCAAAAACAGGAAAAAAGGAAAAAAAGAGAGGTTGGAGATAAGGGTTTTTGAGTGAGGTTTAAGGGGGGATGGAATTGATTTAGACGAAAGATGATGGTTTAGGGTGATTCCGAAAAAGATTTATGGGTTTGGGTAGACCCCCGTCATCAGGACAGGGGGCCGAGGGGAAGGGGGTTTATGGGAAATTGGAAGAAAAATACAAGGGGGTTTGATGCTGAGGAAAAATGAAGATGGAGACAACGATTTAAGATTTGGGCTAAAATTTTCTTTATATTCAAGAGGATTTTTTCCTAAATGACTAAAAAACAGAAGAAATAAAAAAAGGGATATAGGGGCCGATGGTATTTATTTCCTGGATAAAAGGGCCCAAAAATTTTAAAAAAGAATAAAAGAACTGGAAAGAAAAAAAAACCAAGGAAACGAAGGGAAAAAGAAAAAGAAAAAATGCTGAGGGAAAAAATCCCAAAAAATTGAGAAGAAATATAAAATTGAGGCCAAGGAAAAAAGGGCACTAGTAAGAAAATTATGCCGGGGGATCATTCGAGGGGCAAAACCTAGAAAATTTAAACCTTTGCAAAAAATACCGATTTTTGTCAGAATAAATTGGGGAAAAGCCTACTCTTAAGATGGGCATATCCCTTTGGGTTTCAAAGTTGGGGAAAAAATTAAGGTGGGAACACAGTCCCTAGGAGGGAATTTTTGAGGGCTTTTTGGGTAAATTTCCCTTTGGGGTTCCCGGGAAAGGAAAAAAATTTTTAGAAAAGCTGGACTTTATAATTATGGGGGCGGGAGTGAAGACCCGGGGAAATTTTTGGCCGCAAGTTTGGGAAAAGGCTTGGGGGAGCACTGAGAATAGTTTCCAACCCAAAGTGCCCTTCCCGGGAAAAAATTCTGATTGACCCCCTAGGACAACAAGGGAAAAAAGAGAGAGCCCCACGTTCAAGAGGTTTATAAGTGTGGAAAGTTACCGGAAATGATCCCGATGTGAGTCAAAATTTAAACAGTAATTTGAGAGCTAAAATACCGTGGGGCGGGCCCCTTTCCGGTTTAAAGGGGCAAACTGGCAGAAGTGGGGGGATTGGGAGCATGAAAAAAAGGGGGCTATAAAATTTATATAGCCCAAACAAATGGGGTCTGTACCGGGGAAAAAAAGGAAAACCAAAACCCGAAAAACCCGGATCAAGAAAACCCCAGAAAAATCAACCAAAAACAAAGGTTTGGGGGAATAAGAAGGGAAGAAAAAACAAACTCTGGTTATGCGAATGGGGGAAACCAAATCAACAATCACTGCAAAAGCTTCAAAAACCCAACCCGTTTTCCCAAACCCCAAATTGTTTCCAGGCCCCCAATAGCGGGAAGTTTTTTCATATCCCCAGCCGTTTTGGGGCCGAAAAACAGAATTTGGGAAAAGGGAAAAGGAAGAGGAAAAGGTTTGGAAAAGGAAAAGGAGGGGATTTTAAACCAAAACTTCCAGGGAATCTTCAGAAGTGTGTTATAATTGGGGGCAGGTTTGGGCATTTTTTCCCGGGGAGGTTTTAATGGGCCAGAAGGAAAATCAAGGGGGGGAATTTTAGAGGAAGAAAAGGGGCCAAGGGCAAAAATCTCTGGAAGGGGGCCCGGGGGAAGCTTATAGGGGGCCCCGGGGAAGGTTTTTGAGGGTTCCCAGGGAAAATCCGGGAAAGGGGGGGGTGGGGGGCAAAATGGGTAGGGATCAGGGGAACCCGGAAAAAAAATCCCAAAAATTGAGGTGAAAAAAAACAAAAAGGGCCCTTTGGAAAAAGGGGGGAGGGGGTAGCGGAGATGCTTTTAAAGGGGTTCCCCCCCTGAAGATGCTACCCCAAACTCCCTAGGTTCCCAAAAACCAATTAGGACAAAGGGTTGAGGGGGTTTAAAAAAAGTGATTTTCCCCTTTCGGAAAACCCAAATTGGGGTCGCTATGAAAATCAGAAAAATTCAAATTTCCCAAACTGTAAAAGAACATACCAAACCCATTTTCATGTTGGGAAGGATGCATTGTGAAATTTAATGGGGGAAAAAAATGTACAAACCCGGGCGGCGGGTTTGGTTTGAGGTGCCCCCAAAAGGAAAAGGGTTTTCCAATTGTCGATGGCGGCCGAGATGGATTTTTCTTCCGTATTTTGGGTTGGAAAAAACCCCCGTGAAGATTTTTTGAAAACGGCAAAATATGGGGGGAAAAAAATTAAAGGGGACAAAATGCCAGAGCGAGGGGTTCCGGAAATCCAAATTCATTGTACGTCAAAAATTTTTAAGAATGCTGGGGCCCCAAACGGGATTCAGAGGAATGGTGGTCATTTTAAACCAAAAAAAAAGTTAAATTTGCTTTAGGTTTCATAATTTTTTGGACCCCAAGGAGCCCGCATGAAGAAAAACAAGACCTTATTGGATAAAGAATTTGAGATTTAGAAGAGTGGCCAAAATGTGACCTTTTTGGGGTTTTTGAAGGGAAAGAGCAGAAGCAAAAAAAGGGAGAAATGAAAGAACCCGAAGGGGAGGAAAGCTTTTTTTCATACCGATGAAAGAAAAAGGAAATTTTGGGGATTTGGGGGGACTGAAGATCATCGATTTTCAAAATAAATTTATTTTGGTCAAGGACAAGGAGAGCCAACAAAAATGTACGGATAAACCCCACGAATTTTATTACAGTGTTTTAAGATGGAATTTTGACCCTTTTGAAAGAGGAGATGTTGGCAAAAAAGTTCCCGAATTTTTTTTGGGCTCAACCCCAGTACAGATTTTTGGGCTTTTGAAATTTAGCCCAACCGGGAAAGTTTTGAAAATTGGGCCCCGGGCCCAGACCCCCTTTTGGAAGAATCAGTTTCCTTTAAAAATGGGAAACAAACAAAAAAGGGGTTGAAAACCCGAAAATTTAAGGACTTTTGAAAGCAAGTTTTTTTGAAAACAATAAAAAAAAGTTTTGGTAGCAAAACAATTATTGTTTTGGGGAAAAAAACCATTTATGATTTTGGAAGCTATGGGTTAGCTAAAAAGGTTTCAAAAAGGGGGATTTGGATAAAGATCACAAAGGGGTATGGTTTTTGGGGGTAAATTTTTTTGAATAAAATTGACCTTTTTAAAAGGCAGGGCATAATCTTTCTGGGAAAAAAAATGTTTTGGGCTGGTTTTTCATTTGGGTTTTCATTTTATATAAAAAAGAGGTGCATAAAGATGTTCAAAAAGCTAAAAGATGCTCAGTCGGTTGCCAAAGTTGGTTTTGTTTAAAAAAAGGGAAACAGCAGGGGGGGAATTTTCCCCATTTTAATATCCCCAGGAAAAAGGGGGAAAAAGTTTTGTGGGAAAAATCAGTTGAAATGGGTTTTTTAAAAAAATTTTAGAAAGAAAAAAAAATTTGGGAAAAAATCAGAATAAAATGTTTTGAAAAAATAGGGTTGAAATAACTCTGGAAATTTTAAAATTTTGATTGTGGGATGAAAATTTTATTAAATTTTGATGAATCAAAGGGGGGGGGAAAGGGGAATTCATTTGGGGGAAATTTTATATTTTTTGGGGAATTGGGTTTTTTTAATTTTAAGGTTGTTTTGAAAAAAATATGTTTGGTATTTTTTTTCTTTCCGGAAGCATATGGGGGGAAAATGTAGAGGGACCCCAAATACTCAAAAAAGGACAATATGAATGGACTGGAGGAATTTGGGAAAAAGGAAGGGTGTGGAAATTTCAGATTCCATTTTCGACGTCGCATTTAAAATGGGCCCCTGTTGGGGGGAGGAAGTGAGTGGGCAAATTTCCCGTGTTTTTTTCTTTTTGTATAATTTTTTAAGAATTTTTGTTTTGGTTTTTTGGGGACATGTGGGGGCCTTTAGATGTTTTTGTTTTTTTTCGTTGAAGGGAAGGGGGATATGGGGGCTAGGCAAGGAAAAGAGAGAATTTCCCCGGAGGGTCCCGATGGGTCGACCAAACCCTGAATGGGACTTTTTGATTGTATTTTTTTTTTGTGGGGTTTTCATATGTATTTAATTTCATCTAGCTTAAAAAATATTGGGGAAAAAATGTAGAAAGATTGGAGTACTTAGGGGGTGCCCAGGGCAGAGGGGCCGTGAGAGGGAATTTCCTGTCTTTACTGACTGATGGATATTGGAATGAAAGGAATGCCGACAGGGGTTTTTTTTGTCTTACACTCCCTAAAAAATTATTTCACTCCAAAAACAATTTTAGTTTCACACAGACAAAAAGTTTTGTTTTATAAAAACCCTGTGTTTTTCTCTCCCTTTAAAAATTTTGGGGTTATTTGTTAAAAAATCAAGAAAAAAATTGGGTTTTTTTAAATCCTATTTTTTTTTGTTTTTGGACGTAATTAGTCTCGAAGGGGGGAAAAAAGGGGTGTTTTTAAGTCTAGGATTTTTCTGAGGGTTTCAAAAAGGGGGTAACAGGTGGGAAATTTTTCTCTACTTTGGGTAAAATATTTGGAAAAAACATTGATACAGAGGTTTAAATTTGGGAAAAGAGGAAACTTGGCTCTGCTTTTCGGAAAAATCGGAAAATCATCACTAATTCCTGGGGAAAAAAGGATATGGGAAGAGGGGTGGAAAAAAAAGGCCCGGGATTTTGGGGATTTTAAAAAACGCCATACTATGTCATATTTTTGAAAAAATACCATGGGCTTGAAGAAAAAAAAAGGGGGAGAAAGGCCCAATTTTCAGAATTGGCCCCTTGGTTTTGGGCTTCAGAAAACTGCAGGTATTTTAAATGGGGGGGCTTTTTTGAAACCTTTGGTTTAAAAAACCTTTTTAAAACAAAATACAGTGTCGGCGGGGCTTTTTTTCACACGGCATTACAGCAAAGGCTTTTTTTTTCGCCCCCCACATTAAAATAATTTTTCCCCCAAGAATTACATTTCAGTTGAAATCGGAAAATTTACAACCCTCCGCCCAAAAACATTTAAACTCAGTTTTTTCCAATTGCTGACATTTTAAACCCAGTAAAAAAAAACCCCCGTTGAGGTCAGTAGGATCACTACTTTATTTTAAGAATGTGAAATGTAGAATAATTTTAGGAGAGAAAAATTAATTTATTTCAGATTTTTTTTTCATTCATCACATTTCCCCGTGGGTTTAGAAGTTTCATTACACTCAAATTTGATTTGGTTAGAAATTTCCTTTAAATTTTTTTTTAACTTGGGTCAAATGTTTGGGTTTTCCTTCCAAAGCTTCCACAATAAAGGTTTTGGGTGAAATTTTTGGCCCCCTTCCTCCTGACAGGCTTTTTTGGTTTAAATGAGGTTCCCGGTTTGGGGGGGCCCCATTGCTCGCACCCCAAAATTTTTCAGGGTTTTGCCCCCCAAATTTTTAATGATTGAGGGAAAGGGGGTTGGGGATGGGCCCCCCCCAATACCTTGGGGTTTTTTGTCCCTTTAAACCGTTTGCCACAACTTTTTGGAAAATATGCTTGGGGCATTTTTCATTTGGAAGACCCAAATTTTTTCGACCAAAATTTTTTTTTCCCGGGTGAGGGCTTGAGATGTTGTTTCAATAATTTCCCCAATTTAAATTTTCCCCTTTTTAAGGGTTTTATTATTTTTTGAAGGGGCCCCCAGTTTCCCCCTGCAGCCCAAAACACCCCCCAAAAATGATGGGGGAAACCCCCCCGGTTCACAGTTGGGGAAAGGGGTTCTTCGGGGTTGCAAAATCTCCCCCTTTTTCCCAAAACATAACTATGGTCTTATGGCCCAAAAAAGTTTTTATTTTTTGTTTATCAGGGCCAGGGGGACATTTTCCCCCAAAAGTTGATCTTTTTCCCCCCGTGCAGTTGCAAACCCTTAGTCTGGGTTTTTTTGGGGTTTGGAGCAGTGGGTTTTCCCGTGAGCGTCCTTTTTAGGTTATGGCGATAAGGGGCTTTTTTTTACTGGGAATAAATTGAAAAAAAAAAAGGGAAAACAAAATCGACTAAATGTTAAATATTTTTGAATAACTTGAATATTGGAATATTGTTGGGGTGATTATATTTTGTGATGAATCAAGGGGGAATGGAATTCATATCATTTTTGGATTCTTATATTTTAGTTGATATTGATGTTTTTAATTTGCATGTGTTGTTTTGCAAAAGATACTGTTTGGTATTTTATTTTCTTCCAGAAGCATATGGGGGAATATGTAGAGGGACTCAAATACTCAAACATGGACAATATGAATGGACTGGAGGAAGTGGAACAAGGAAGGTGTGGAAATGTTCAGATTCCATCATCGACGTCGCATTGAAAGTCGACACTGTGGAGGAGATGAAGTGTAGTGGACTACATTCCAGTGTTATTCTTCTGTATTAATTTTGAAGAATTATGTTTTCTGTTGTTGGGTACATTTGGGGACCTCAGATGTTTTTTGTTTATTTCGTTGAAGTTTAGGGATATGGGGTCTAGGCAAGGACAGAGAGAATCCACAGGAGGGTCCGATGGGTCGACCAGCCTGAATGTGGACATTTTGATTGTATTTGTTTGCTGGGGTTTTCATATGTATTCAATTGCATCATAGCTTAAAATGTATTGATAAAGATGTATGAATTGATCTGGAGTACTTAGGTGGTCGCTAGGGCAGAGGGGCCGTGAGAGAATTTTCCTGTCTTGACTGACTGATGGATATTTGGAATGAAAGCTGCCAGACAGGTTTTTCGCTCTTACACTCCATAACAATTTATTTACACTCCATAACAATGTGTTACAAACCTACATACAAAATGTGTCTATATAACATGTGTTTACTCTCCATAAATTTTGGTTTATTGTTAAAGTTACTCAAGAACAAAAATTGTTATTTGTCATAATCCTATTCTTTTGTTTTCGAGACTTAATTAGTCTCGAAGGGGGGAATATGTAGTGTCTTAGAGTCTAGGATTTTGCTGTGTTGCAAATGGTGTAACAGATGAACTTTACTCTACTTTGCTAAAGTATTTGGAAAAGCATTGCTACAGAGGTTTCTTGGAATAGAGGAAACTTGGCTCTGCTTGCTGAAACATCTGGAAATCATCACTAAGTTCCTGGAAAAAAGGATATGGGAAGATGTGTGGAAAAGGCCAGGGATTGGGTATTAAAATCACGCCATACTATGTCATATATGATATAAATACCATGTCTTGAAGAAAGAAAGGGAGAATAAGCGAATTACAGAATTGGCTCTTGCTGTTCTTCAGATCTCTGCAGGTATCTGTAAATCTGACGCTGAAACTCTTTGTTATAATAAACCTTTATAAACAAAGTACAGTGTCGGCGGACTTCTTATCATCAACGGCATTATCAGCAAAGGCTTGTTTTTCGACCACCACATTAACTAATTACCCATGAAGAATTACATACAGTTGAAGTCGGAAGTTTACATACACCTCAGCCCAAATACATTTAAACTCAGTTTTTCACAATTGCTGACATTTAATCCTAGTAAAAATCCCCTGTCTGAGGTCAGTTAGGATCACTACTTTATTTTAAGAATGTGAAATGTCAGAATAATAGTAGAGAGAATTATTTATTTCAGATTTTATTCATTTCATCACATTCCCAGTGGGTCAGAAGTTTTGCATACACTCAATTAGTATTTGGTAGCATTGCCTTTAAATTGTTTAACTTGGGTCAAATGTTTCGGGTTGCCTTCCACAAGCTTCCTACAATAAGTTTGGATGAATTTTGGCCCATTCCTCCTGACCAGAGCTGGTGTAACTGAGTCAGGTTTGTAGGCCTCATTGCTCGCACACACTTTTTCAGTTATGCCCACAAATGTTCTATATGATTGAGGTCAGGGCTTTGTGATGGCCACTCCAATACCTTGACTTTGTTGTCCTTAAAGCCGTTTTGCCACAACTTTGGAAGTATGCTTGGGGTCATTGTTCATTTGGAAGACCCATTTGCGACCAAGCTTTAACTTCCTGACTGATGTCTTGAGATGTTGTTTCAATATATCCACATAATTTTCCTTCCTCATGATGCCATCTATTTTGTGAAGTGCACCAGTTCCTCCTGCAGCAAAGCACCCCCACAGCATGATGCTGCCACCCCCGTGCTTCACAGTTGGGATGGTGTTCTTCGGCTTGCAAGCTCTCCCCCTTTTTCCTCCAAACATAACTATGGTCATTATGGCCAAAGAGTTCTATTTTTGTTTCATCAGACCAGAGGACATTTCCCCAAAAAGTATGATCTTTGTCCCCATGTGCAGTTGCAAACCGTAGTCTGGCTTTTTATTGGCGGTTTTGGAGCAGTGGCTTCTTCCTTGCTGAGCGTCCTTTCAGGTTATGTCGATATAGGACTTGTTTTACTGTGGATATAAATACTTTTGTACCTGTTTCCTCCAGCATCTTTGCAAGGTCCTTTGCTGTTGTTCTGGGATTGATTTGCACTTTTCGCACAAAAGTACTTTCATCTCAAGGAGACAGAACACGTCTCCTTCCTGAGCGGTATGATGGCTGTGTGTTCCCATGGTGTTTATACTTGTGTACTATTGTTTGTACAGATGAACGTGGTACCTTCAGGCATTTGGAAATGGTCTTGGCTGATTTCTTTAGATTTTTTCCATGATTTCAAGCAAAGAGGCACTGCGTTTGAAGGTAGGCCTCGAAATACATCCACAGGTACACCTCCAATTGACTCAAATGATGTCAATTAGCCTATCAGAAGCTTCTAAAGCCATGACATCATTTTCTGGAATTTTCCAAGCTGTTTAAAGGCACAGTCAACTTAGTGTATGTAAACTTCTGACCCACTGGAATTGTGATACAGTGAATTATAAGTGAAATAATCTGTCTGTAAACAATTGTTGGAAAAATTACTTGTGTCATGCACAAAGTAGATGTCCTAACCGACTTGCCAAAACTATAGTGTGTTAACAAGAAATTTGTGAAGTGGTTGAAAAAACGAGTTTTAATGACTCCAACCTAAGTGTATGTAAACATCCGACTTCATCTGCACATCTTGCATGATATTTGTTTTAGGTCATTTTTCCCTTTTGAACTATCTGCTAAGCTACATTATTACGATTCACACATATGTTTTACTATGAAGTAAAACATTTTCTTTGTGTATATCTTGTTTCTTCTCTATTGTTGCCATTCATTGGCTGGAAGAAGGTTCAGTGAATGGGGAGATGCAGCGTGGGGAATGCGAGTGCTTCTCAAAATGAAGATTTTATACATTCTCTGCACTCTCGTCCTCACAAGAACGTTCTCTAGAGAACGTGGTCGGAGCATGAGAGAGTGGAGCACGGTAGTATATTGAGAAATAATAGGAGTCCTTCTATTAATCTTTGTAGAGGTAGCAATATTCCATGAATTGAATTGGAATAAAGTCAAGGGGTCTGAATACTTTCCGAATGCACTGTATTTGCTAGTTAACCATCTGATTGATAGTTTTTTACAAATGCCATTAATGTTAGCTAGATAGCTAGCTAATTTTAAACTGCTGGGGGAAAGGTAGCTAGCTAACTCACACCATATTCACTGCAGTGTAGCTAATGTTAGCTACGTTTCTAGAGAAATAAAAACTATAGCTATATTTGCTAGCTATATTTTAAAGACTTGTTACTGCCTGTTTATTGATTAACTGGTGACTGAAAAAGTTGGCAAGAAAAATTCCCCTCTCAATATAACTGCAAATAGGCTATCTAGCTAAAAAAATTTACTGGTGACAACTTGATCAAGCTTATGAATATGTAAAACAGTTTACAAAATGATGGCACATTTAAGGTATATGTGGTTCTCAGCAACTTGAAACAGCACTGACATCTGAACAGTGAGGTTAATTTATTCCCCCTCTGCTCTATTCCCGGACAGATGTGAAGAACTTGGGAATCTCCCAGACACCAGGAAAATCATCTTGTTCTTGGAGTTTATTCACAAGGTTAGATAGAAACAAATCCACATGTTTTTCCTCTATCATGCAATATTGTAGCTAAGCTTGTAACTTAGGAAGCTCATTCAATAATACAGACGTGGGTGATTTATGTCCCAGGGGGACTAAACTGTGCATGTTATTGTTCAATTTAGACCACAATTAGTTGAATGGGCTGTTAGTGAAGTGCTGGAAAAAAAGACCTGTACACTCCGGTGTAAAGAACCTATAGCTCTTTTGTTAATCTTTGCATGTGATTTTCAGGGAGCCTGGTGGAGATGAATACAACAATTCCCCAAGGCATTTCCCTGCTACCAGCAGCAAGAACATGGAGCACTCCATGTCAGGAAGTCATGCATATTTAAAAAAAAAGAATACTCCACTCCGTATGAAGAGTGGAGAAGCCCTCTGCACCATAAACCTGTCTAACTCCCTGTCAGAGAGACTGATTAGAGGTTTTTGCCGGAGACCCTGGGCCAATGGGAGGTCAAAGGAGTGAGAGTTTAGAGGTCAAAGGAGTGAGAGTGAAGTTACAGACACGAAGATACAACTTGAACCTCAGAGTAACTTCAAAAGCACCAGGCATGAAACGCATGTCCAACGAGGCTGTTTGGTGGGGGGAAAAAAATGCTGTTTTACATTTTTAATTAGTTGATGGGATAGTCTTTGCAACTTTTCTGACGGGACAAGTACAACACAAGCCTATCGAAGCTGTAATCAAAGGGAAGGTACCACTGAATGCCCCGGTATTCAGGCAGGCCGCTTGAAGCAGATGATGTCACCATCCAGGTCCTTGTCACAGCGTGCAGTGACCTGATGGGGAGATGACAATAAATGACATGTTCCTTTCATCACAAAAGCCGTGTTAGCATGCACTGCACATGTTGCTGAACAATCCAACCATTTTATTAGTGTCATTGATATAAATCGTCAATTCAAATACAATCTCCAGTTCATAATCATTGACTGTAATACCTCTAGGGTCCTGTGGTGGTCTGGCAGCGTACTCCCTCTCCACCTGAAATGCAATAACAACAAAAACATGAAGAACAATACGCCAAGTCAGTCAGTAACTTGGCCAACTAGGTTAACCTGTAAAATCAGCCAAATTATACCCAACCAATACAGCCCAGTTGCAGTGAAACTGTGAGGGTCATTTTTTCTTGCAAACTTTTTCAGTCACCAATTTATTAAATAAACAGACAGGCAGTGGAATGAAGTAGTTTGACAAAAAAAAAAAAAAAAAAAGTGTTCGAAATTCATTAACAAGTCTTTAAAATATAGCTAGCAAATATATATTCCAGAAAACCTAGCTAACATTAGCTACACTGAAGTGATGATGGTGGGCGCTAGCTATCGACCTTTACCCCAGCAGTTTCAATTTACCTAGCTGACTTTAATGGCATTCATATAAACTATCAATCAGATGGTTAACTATCAAATATATTAGTTTTCCCCTAGTATCTAAAGCTGCCCGATAGAGCTAGCCAGTTGATGGTAAAGCTAGGATGAATGTCAGTGGTCAGATAGCTCACGCAACAGCAAGCTGTCAATGCAATGGCTGGTCTGAAATGTACCATTATATTTAAATATATAATATATAATATAATATATAATATGCCATTAAATAAGCAAAGTACTGTCATGCCTTTCACCAAAACATTGATGTACAGTGGCCTTGCAAAAGTATTCATCCCCCCTCTGCGTTTTTCCAATTTTGTTGCATTACAACCTGTCATTTAAATGGATTTTTATTTATTATAGCTAAACCGATCGACCATGGCAACCCAGGGTTTCAAAAGCAAATTAGAAATTGAACTTCAGCGACAGCGGAGAAACGTCTGAACCTGAAGTCAAAATTGGTCAAACTGTGAGATCTTGCTGTATAACCACATACACACACACACACACACACACGCACATACACACACGCACATAAACACACTCACGCACATGCACACACACGTGCACACGGAGGGACGTAACACCCCCCAGTCATCCAGCTCTCCCGCCTCCCCACCCCATTTAGGTCGTCCTCAGGGCCCCATCAGGGCTCTCTTTATTTCTCCCTTATCACACCACAGACACAGCTAGTGACAGCGAGAGGACACCGACCGTCTCTCTCTCACTCGTTTGTCAATAGATGCTTCCTGTAAATGTGCAGGGAGTACCAGGTAATAACATGGCTATATACAGGGAGTACCAGGTAATAACATGGCTATATACAGGGGTACCAGGTAATAACATGGTTATATACTGGGAGTACCAGTAGCGAGTCGATGTGCAGGGGTACGAGGTAATTGAGCTAGATACAATGAGTATGCAAAAACCTTAAGATCACCTGCTCTTTCCATGACATCGACTGACCAGGTGATTCAAATCAAATCAAACTTTATTAGTCACATGCGCCGAATACAACAGGTGTAGACCTTACAGTGAAATGCTTACTTACAAGCCCTTAACCAACAATGCAGTTTTAAGAAAATAGAGTTAAGAAATTTTTTTTTAAATAATAACACAATTAAATAACAATAATGAGGCTATATGCAGAGATATACACTGAGTGTAAAAAAAACATGATATAGTATGTATAATAAGTAATAATGAGGCTTTCCAGGTGAAAGCTTGTAGAGAAGTATGAGTGGACGAAACATTAAGAACATTCATGACATAGACTGACCAGGTGAATCCAGGTGAAAGCTATGATCCCTTATTGATGTCACTTGTTAAATCCACTTCTTCAAATCAGTGTAGATGAAGGGGAGGAGACGGGTTAAAGAAGGATTTATAAGCCTTGAGACAAGTGAGACATGGATTGTGTACGTGTGCCGTTCAGAGGGTGAATGGGCAAGACAAAATATTTAAGCGGCTTTTGAACTGGGTATGGTAGTAAGTGCCAGGCGAACCGGTTTGTGTCAAGAACTGCAACGCTGATGCGTTTTTTACGCTAAACAACTCAATATTAGGAAGGTGTTCTAATGTTTGGTACACTCAGTGTATGTTCATACAGGTAATAGACAGTAGCAGCAGTATACTGTAGGTAGGGGTAAAGTGACTAGACAACAGGATAGATAATAGACAGTAGCAGCAGTATACTGTAGGTAGGGGTAAAGTGACTAGACAACAGGATAGATAATAGACAGTAGCAGCAGTATACTGTAGGTAGGGGTAAAGTGACTAGTCAACAGGATAGATAATAGACAGTAGCAGCAGTATACTGTAGGTAGGGGTAAAGTGACTAGACAACAGGATAGATAATAGACAGTAGCAGCAGTATACTGTAGGTAGGGGTAAAGTGACTAGACAACAGGATAGATAATAGACAGTAGCAGCAGTATACTGTAGGTAGGGGTAAAGTGACTAGTCAACAGGATAGATAATAGACAGTAGCAGCAGTATACTGTAGGTAGGGGGTAAAGTGACTAGACAACAGGATAGATAATAGACAGTAGCAGCAGTATACTGTAGGTAGGGGTAAAGTGACTAGTCAACAGGATAGATAATAGACAGTAGCAGCAGTATACTGTAGGTAGGGGTAAAGTGACTAGACAACAGGATAGATAATAGACAGTAGCAGCAGTATACTGTAGGTAGGGGTAAAGGGACTAGACAACAGGATAGATAATAGACAGTAGCAGCAGTATACTCTAGGTAGGGGTAAAGGGACTAGACAACAGGATAGATAATAGACAGTAGCAGCAGTATACTGTAGGTAGGGGTAAAGTGACTAGACAACAGGATAGATAATAGACAGTAGCAGCAGTATACTGTAGGTAGGGGTAAAGTGACTAGACAACAGGATAGATAATAGACAGTAGCAGCAGTATACTGTAGGGAGGGGTAAAGTGACTAGACAACAGGATAGATAATAGACAGTAGCAGCAGTATACTGTAGGTAGGGGTAAAGGGACTAGACAACAGGATAGATAATAGACAGTAGCAGCAGTATACTGTAGGTAGGGGTAAAGTGACTAGACAACAGGATAGATAATAGACAGTAGCAGCAGTATACTGTAGGTAGGGGTAAAGTGACTAGGCAACAGGATAGATAATAGACAGTAGCAGCAGTATACTGTAGGTAGGGGTAAAGTGAGGCATCAGGATAGATAATAGACAGTAGCAGCAGTATACTGTAGGTAGGTGTAAAGTGACTAGGCATCAGGATAGATAATAGACAGTAGCAGCAGTATACTGCAGGTAGGGGTAAAGTGAGGCATCAGGATAGATAATAGACAGTAGCAGCAGTATACTGTAGGTAGGGGTAAAGTGACTAGACAACAGGATAGATAATAGACACTAGCAGCAGTATACTGTAGGTAGGGGTAAAGTGACTAGACAACAGGATAGATAATAGACAGTAGCAGCAGTATACTGTAGGTAGGGGTAAAGTGACTAGACAACAGGATAGATAATAGACAGTAGCAGCAGTATACTGTAGGTAGGGGTAAAGTGAGGCATCAGGATAGATAATAGACAGTAGCAGCAGTATACTGCAGGTAGGGGTAAAGTGACTAGGCATCAGGATAGATAATAAACAGTAGCATGTATGTGAGTGTGGGTGAGTTTGTGTGTGGCGTCAGTATGCATGTGTATGCATGTTATGTGTGTTGGCGTATGTAGTGTGTGTGTGTTGGGATGTCAGTGTGAGTATTTGTGAGTGTGTGGGTGTTTGTGAGTGTGTGGGTATTTGTGAGTGTGTGGGTGTTTGTGAGTGTGTGGGTATTTGTGAGTGTGTGGGTATTTGTGAGTGTGTGGGTGTTTGTGAGTGTGTGGGTATTTGTGAGTGTGTGGGTGTTTGTGAGTGTGTGGGTGTTTGTGAGTGTGTGGGTGTTTGTGAGTGTGTGGGTGTTTGTGAGTGTGTGGGTATTTGTGAGTGTGTGGGTGTTTGTGAGTGTGTGGGTATTTGTGAGTGTGTGGGTATTTGTGAGTGTGTGGGTGTTTGTGAGTGTGTGGGTGTTTGTGAGTGTGTGGGTGTTTGTGAGTGTGTGGGTATTTGTGAGTGTGTGGGTGTTTGTGAGTGTGTGGGTGTTTGTGAGTGTGTGGGTATTTGTGAGTGTGTGGGTGTTTGTGAGTGTGTGGGTGTTTGTTTGTGAGTGTGTGGGTGTTTGTGAGTGTGTGGGTAGAGTCCAGTTTGTTTGAATAAAGTCAGTACAGGAGAGTTAGTGCAAAAAAGGATCAACGCAAGGACTCTGAGTAGTGATGATTATTGTAGGTGGAAACTTTTGTTGTTGGTGTGTAGCTGAAACAAGTTTGTTGCTGTCTTCTAATGCAGATACTCTGACCAATCAGGTAGATCTAATGCAGATACTCTGACCAACCAGGTAGTTCTAATGCAGATACTCTGACCAACCAGGTAGTTCTAATACAGATACTCTGACCAATCAGGTAGTTCTAATGCAGATACTCTGACCAACCAGGTAGTTCTAATGCAGATACTCTGACCAACCAGGTAGTTCTAATGCAGATACTCTGACCAACCAGGTAGTTATAATGCAGATACTCTGACCAATCAGGTAGTTCTAATGCAGATACTCTGACCAACCAGGTAGTTATAATGCAGATACTTTGACCAATCAGGTAGTTCTAATGCAGATACTCTGACCAACCAGGTAGTTCTAATGCAGATACTCTGACCAACCAGGTAGTTCTAATGCAGATACTCTGACCAATCAGGTAGTTCTAATGCAGATACTATGACCAACCAGGTAGATCAACGTTCTAATGCAGATACTCTGACCAACCAGGTAGTTCTAATGCAGATACTCTGACCAATCAGGTAGTTCTAATGCAGATACTATGACCAACAAGGTAGATCTAATGCAGATATTCTGACCAACCAGGTAGTTATAATATAGATCCTCTGACCAACCAGATAGTTATAATATAGATACTCTGACCAACCAGGAAGTTCAACGTTCTAATGCTGACACTAAGCTACCTACCGGGGGGCAGGTAGCTTAGTGGTTAAGAGCGTTGTGCCAGTAACCGAAAGGTTGCTGGTTCTAATCCCCGAGCCGACTAGGTGAAAAATCTGTCAATGTGCCCTTGAACAAGGCAACTAACCCTAATTGCTTGTGTTAGTTTGCTCCTGTAAGTTGCTCTGGATGAGATTGTAGACTGTCTGCAAACACTTCAAGACTGGGTTAGCACACTCAGCTAAAGTTGAGGCAGTACTTAATGGGAGCGAACATAAATCTTGCTGTGAAATCGTTTTTTGTTATGTTAAGTTGTACTTATAGTACATCAAGCTAAAGCAACAGGAAACAGGGCATACTTATGTTGTGTTGTTCACCTAAGGGGTGGTTCCTGAGTTAATTAAGCAATTCTTATCCCATCATGCTTAGGGTCAAGTATAAAAATGCTGGGCAGGTTAATATCTTGGCTACCATGGCTATGCCCCTATGGGATGACAATGCCCACATCCACAGAACACGAGTGGTCACTGAATGGTTTGATGAGCATGAAAGCACATGCCATGGCCGTCTCATTCACCGGATCTCAACCCCAATTGAAAGCTTATGGGAGATTCTGGAGCGGCGCCTGAGACAGCATTTTCCAACCACCATCAACAAAACACCAAATTATGGAATTTCTCGTGGAAGAATGATGTCACATCCCTCCCATAGAGTTCCAGACACTTGTGGAATCTATGCCAAGGCCCTATTGAGACACTTTATGTTGGTGTTTCCTTTATTACCTGAATGTGCCTGAAGTGGAGGACAGAGGAGCCTCTTAAAGAAGAAGTTACAGGTGGCTGACTAAATACTTTTTTTCCCCCACTGTGCCTGCGGTATAACATTACAGGGACCACGTTTTTCTCTTCTTCCCATTTGTTTGTTATTGTGTAACTTTTAGTTTTACTTTTGTTGTCAACTTTTGGAGCTCAACTTCTTAACTTTATAACTATTTTTTTACTTCCTAACTTTTTTACTTTATAACTTTCTTAACTAAGATGAACTTGAAACTGATGCTTAAGTGGTAAAGCCAAACTTCTACAGTATTGAATGTTGAAAAGACCATGGTTGCATCTCGAATGGCTCACTGTTCCCTATACAGTGCCATCGGAAAGTATTCAGACCCCTTGACCTTTTACATATTTTGCTACGTTACGGTCTCATTCTAAAATTGATTAAATTGTTTTTTTCCCCTCAATCTACTCACAATACCCCATAATGACAAAGCAAAAACAGGTTTTTAGACATTTTTAGACATTAAAAAAAATTATCGGGTTCAAGTCCGGGCTCTGGTTGGGCCACTCAAGGACATTCAGAGACTTGTCCCAAAGTCACTCCTGCGTTGTCTTGGCTGTGTACTTAGGGTCGTTGTCCTGTTGGAAGGTGAACCTTCGCTCCAGTCTGAGGTCCTGAGCGCTTTGGAGCAGGTTTTCATCAAGGATCTCTCTGTACTTTGCTCCGTTCATCTTTCCCTCGATCCTGACTAGTCTCCCAGTCCCTGCCGCTGAAAAACATCCCCACAGCATGAGCCACCACCATGTTTCACCGTAGGGATGGTGCTAGGTTTCCTTCAGACATGACGTTTGGCATTCCGGCAAAAGATTTCAATCTTTGTTTCATCAGACCAGATAATCTTGTTTCTCATGGTCTGAGAGTCCTTTAGGTGCCTTTTGGCAAACTCCAAGCGGGCTGTCATGTGCCTTTTACTGAGAAGTGGCTTCCGTCTGGCCACTCTACCATAAAGGTCTGATTGGTGGAGTGCTGCAGAGATGGTTGTCCTTCTGGAAGGTTCTCCCATCTCCACAGAGGACCTCTGGAGCTCTGTCAGAGTGACCTTCGGGTTCTTGGTCACCTCCCTGACCAAGGCCCTTCTCTCCTGATTGCTTATTTTGGACGGGTGGCCAGCTCTAGGAAAAGTATTGGTGGTTCCAAACTTCTTCCATTTAAGAATGATGGAAGCCCCTGTGTTCTTGGGGACCTTCAATGCTGAACACATTTTTTGGTACCCTTCCCCAGATCTGTGCCTCGTCACAATCCTGTCTCTGAGCTCTACGGATAATTGTAGTGCACTACATCCCTTAGGGCTCAGGTCTAAAGTAGTGCACTACTTCCCATAGGCCTGTGGTCTAAAGTAGTGCACTACTTCCCTTAGGGCTCAGGTCTAAAGTAGTGCACTATTTCAAGGACAGGTATTACATGAACAAAAAGCTTTGTCAACTGTCACACATTAGTAAATGTTTTAGAATTGAATGTATTCAAATATGCCACTGACTGTCAGAGTTTTGCATGACTGAATATGTTGAGAGATCTGAATTTTAGGAGCAAAACTCTCTCTCCTCTCTAACTCTCTCTCTCTCTCCTCTCTCTCTAACTCTCTCCTCTCTCTCTCTCTCTCTCTCTCCTCTCTCATCTCGCTCTCCTCTCCTCTCTCTCTACTCTCTCTCTCTCTAAACTCTCTCTCTCTCTCTCTCTCCTCTCTCTCTCTCTCTCTCTCTCCTCTTCTCTCTCTCTCTCTCTCTCTCTCGTTGATGACTGTCCATTCCATCAAAGTGTCCTTGTGCTGACTGTGTTTAATCCAGAAGCCATCAATCTGCGAGGCACATGATCTAAGGAGACACTTCCTGGGTTTAGGAGGATTAGGCACCAATTCCTTGTCATTTCCCCCACTAAGACTAATGGATGAAAAACAAGGAAGATGACTCCCAATGGAATAAGGCTTTTTGGTGGCACTAAATGGCAGGAAGGACTATGGCAGGATCAAGTTAGATCTCAAAACAACACTTCACACGATTGTGTTTTTGAATGATTTGCTAATTATCTTAGCATAATTTTTTGGTAACCATTAGAGTATAGTATTACTTTATTGATTGTTTATTGAATAACTGAATGCGCAGAGACTATGTAGATTAACCAGGTCACATAATGCCAGTCCTCATCTTTACTGTACCAATGTACTGTAGTGTACCTGTCCATCACTCACCCTCCCTCCCGGTAGGTTCAACCCAGAAAAACAGCCCATCTACTGGGGTCTGACTGCAACACTGCATCACCTGGTACCCTGGCCCTGCTTGTGGTTAGATCGCTACACACACACACACGCACACAAACACTTACACACACACACACAAACGGTACATCGGTGGCTCTAAACACCCCAGACAGCCCTTATCCCTGGCTTAATGTTCTTGTGGCTGAGGGTAATGCATGGAGATGGATAGATCCAGTCCCATTCCTCCACACCTGGGCCAGCAGGCAGAGCCTCCATCTCTCCCACCCTGACATCACCCCCCTCGACTCCCCAACGATCGATACGGCGTTCTGATGTGCCGTCCGTCAAATTGGCGAGCTGAGCAATATCTCACTGGGATGGGGGGCCCCCCCCCCCCCTTTTTTTTTTTCTTTTTTTTTTTTTTTTTTTTTTTTTTTTTTTTTTCCCTTTTCTATTTTTTTTTTTGTCTTTTTTTTGTTTCTCTTTTTCCTTAAAATTTTTAAAGTTTCCCCTCACTCTCCCCCCCTCTTCCCCCCTTTCCTCCCCTTTTCCCCCCCCTTCCCCCATCCCCCCCACCCCCACAAACCTCCCTCCATCCCCCCCCAAAGGGAAGCGTATTTTTCTTTCCTTTTTTCGTCCCCCCCCTTCCTCCCTCCCCCAACCCCCCCCCCCAAAAAAAACCCACCACCCCCCCACCCCCCAAAACACCCCCCCCCCCCCCCCCCAAACCCCTCTCCCCCACAACCCCAAACCCCCCCCCGGGGGATTTCTTTTTTTAAACAAACCCAAATCTCCCAAAGTTTTAAAAGGCACCAAAAAAACACAAAAAACAAACCCAACCCCCAAAAAAACCCCCAACCCCACCGGGGTTTTCATTTTTTTTTTTTTTAAATTTTAGTTTTAAAGTAACTAAAAATTGAAAAAACAAATAAAAACAGAACCCCCAAAATTTTAAACCCCCAAAATTTTTTATTTTTTGGGTTTTCAAATCCCCCCTTTTTCCTTTGAGAAAAATTTGACACGACATTTAACATTTTATGGGTAGTCAAACCAATGAACAAAAAAAATTTTTTAAAATTTTAAGGGGAATTTTTTTTCCTTTTTTTTTTTTTTGCTTTTTCCAATCTTTGTTTGGGACAAAGGGGGGGGGTTCCAAAGTTCCCCTTGGGAAAACCTTTTTGGGCCCAAGGTAAAAGGGGGAAAAAAAAACGACATACCTTTTTTTTTAAAAGACAAAATATAACAAAACATTTAAAAAAAGGAACTTTTTCTTAAGCGAGTCGCAAAAAAACCTTTTAAGGATTTAAAATTTAAAAGGCCCTTTGGGGGAAAACCCCCCCCAAAAGGAAGCCAAAGGGACCCCGAAAAACTTTTAAAGGCTCAAAAAATTAACCCCAAAAAATCCAACCCAAAAAACCAATTTAAAACTGCGGATGGGGTTTCAGGCTAATCCCCAAAAAAACCCACTACAAAGGCCCCCAAAAAGAAGAAGAGACTTTTGGGGCCCCAAAAAAGAACAATGGACATTAAAAACCGGGGAAATGGGTCCTTTGGTCGGAGTCCAATTTGAGATTTTTGGTTCCAACCACTGGCTTTGTAGTCGCGATGGGGTGAACGGATTTTTTCCCCCCCCCCCCCCGGGGGGCCCCCGTAAAAAAGGGGGGGTGTTTTGGTTGGGGGTTTTTTTGGGGACGTTTATTTTTTAGAAATTAAAACAAACCCTTTGGGGTTCTTTGGAAATCCCTCCCCTTGGTTTTGGGGAAAAAGGGGGGAAAATTTTTTACAAAAAAATTACCCCAAATTTTTAAGGGCATGGGGGGGAAGCGGGGGGGTTTGGGAAAAAAACCCCCCCCAAAAAAAAAAAGGGGGGGAAACCCCAAGGGTATTTGGGGGAAAAAAAAAAATTAAATATTTTAAAATAAAAAAAATAAGGGGGGGAAAATTTAAACTAAAAATGGTAAGTCCGGGGCCCCTTTTTGGAAATGAAAGGGTTTTGGGTCCCCCCTTTAAAAAAAAAAAAAACCCAAATTTTGTAAATTTTTTTTTAAAAAAAGGGAAAAAAAAAATTTCCCAAACCCTGGGTGGTAAGGGTATTTTCCGAAGAATGGGAGTTTATCAATGAATTTTCCCCTTGAATTCCCCCCCCCAAAACCAAAAGGAGGTTTTGGGGTTTTTCGGGCCCAAAAGGTGAAGAAAACAGAACAAGGTAAATTTGGGTAAACCCCCCCAAATTGGGGAAAAATTTAAAGGGGGGGCCGGGTTTGGGGTCCAGAGGTTAACGTATAAGCAAAGGGTTGGGTATTTGGAAGAATTAAAAAATTTTAAGATTTGTTTAAAATTTTTTTTTAAAAGATTCCATAGGGTTTTTCTATTTTGAGTTTTAATTTTTTTTTAAATAATAGAAAATAAAAAAAACCCTTTAAGATTTTAGTTGGGGTTAAATTTTTTGGGAGTTTAAAAAAGAGAAAAGAAGAAATTTAAAAAAAGGGGAAAAAAAAAAAAAAAAAAAATTTTTTTTTTTTATATAAAAAAGTAGGGGGGGATTTATAAAGGAGTACATGGGGAAAGGGAAAAATTTGGGTTAACCTAAGGGAGTATACCTAGGTACCCAATGGGGGGGTAAAAAAAACCCGATAAATTTTTTTTTAAGGGAAAACCAATGGGGGTTTGGGGATTAAAAAAAAAATTCCCTAGGGAAATTTAAAAACCCTGGGGGAAGGGGGGTTTTGGGGGGGAATATGGGATTAACCCTTTAAATATAAGATGGGAAAAATAGGGGGTAAACCTGGGAGGGGGGTAAGTATGGGAATACCGATGAGAGTTTCCTATGAGATATACCGTTGGAGTTAACCCCTTGGGGTAAAATGGGGAAATATTTGGGGATAGTAATTTTGGTTAACCGTATGGGTTAAGTATGGGAAAATACCGTATGGGAGTTTTTTGTTTTGGGGTAAAAATAGAAAAAAAAATAATATTAATATAATTTAAAAAAGTAGATTAAAAGTAGAGAGTATATTAAAAAAGGGGGTTTTGAGTTTTTTAAATAATTTTAAAATTTGGAAATTATGTTTGGATAAGGGTTATGGGGAAAAATTTTATAAAAAAACCGTTTTAAAGAAAGTATAAGTTTTTAAGATGGAATAAATATAAATTTTTGAAAGGGTTTTAAATTTTTAAAAAAAAATAATACGTATGGAGTATACCGTATGGAGTATACAAACGTCGTGGGAGTATACCGTAATGTATGAGTATACCGTATGGAGTATACCGTATGGAGTTACGTATGGATATACCGTAAGAGAGAATATACCGTATGGAGACGTGATACTACCGTATGGAGTATACGTATGGGAGTATATATACCGTATGAGAGTATACCGTATGAGTATACCTAGTAATGGAGAGTATACCTATGGAGTATGATGATTTTATGGATTACCTGTTGGAGTATACTCTGGATAATGGGATTACCGTATTGAGAGTATACGTATGGAGTATACCGTATGGGAGTATACCGTATGGGAGTATACCGTATGGGAGTATACCGTATGAGAGTATACCGTATGAGAGTATACCATATGGGAGTATACCGTTTGGGAGTATATGTATGGGAGTATACCGTATGAGAGTATATAGTATGAGAGTATACCGTATGAGAGTATATAGTATGAGAGTATACCGTATGGGAGTATACTGTTTGGGAGTATACTGTATGGGAGTATATAGTATGAGAGTATACCGTATGAGAGTATATAGTATGAGAGTATACCGTATGAGAGTATATAGTATGAGAGTATACCGTATGGGAGTATACCGTATGAGAGTTTAAACAAAAATTAAATAAATATGCACGCATGACTGTAAGTCGCTTTGGATAAAAGCGTCTGCTAAATGGCATATATTATATATTATTATACCGTATGGGAGTATACCGTATGAGAGTATACCGTATGGGAGTATATAGCATGAGAGTATACCGTATGAGAGTATATAGTATGAGAGTATACCGTGTGGGAGTATACCGTATGACGTATGAGAGTATACCGTATGAGAGTATACCGTATGAGAGTATACCGTATGGGAGTATACCGTATGAGAGTATACCATATGAGAGTATATAGTATGAGAGTATACCGTATGAGAGTATATAGTATGAGAGTATACCGTATGGGAGTATACTGTATGGGAGTATACTGTATGGGAGTATATACTGTGCCATGCAAAAGTATTCATCCCCCTTGGCATTTTTCAATTTTGTTGCATTACAACCTGTAATTTAAATTGATTTTAAAATTGGATTTCATGTAATGGACAAAAAAAAAATTAACTTGCTTCATAATATTCAACAAAAAAAAAATAACGGAAAAGTGGTGCGTGCATATGTGTCACGTCTCCTCCCGTTGCTCCCCTCCGGCGCTCTGATTCGCCGGTCTACTGAGCCACCGGTCTGAGCGCACCACCTCGGCAACACCGGAATGGAAACCCAACGCACCCTAAATCACCTCCAGCGCACCTGCACCTCATCATCTCATCACCACCCCTATTTAGCCCTGGACTGTTCTGGATGATGTTGTGTGTGATTGTTTAGCGTCGTGTCGTTTACTCTCTCTTTGTTATTCTCTATCTCATTATTAAGTAAACCTTGACCTTGTTAATTCCTGCGTCTGCGTCCTGCCTCTTCGTATATCAGTTCTCGTCACAATATGTATTCACCCCCTTTGCTATGAAGCCCCTAAATAAGATCTGGTGCAACCAATTACCTTCAGATGTCACATAATTAGATAAATAAAGTCCACCTGTGTGCAATCTAAGTGTCACATGATCTCAATACAGTTGAAGTCGGAAGTTTACATACACCTTAGCCAAATAGATTTAAACTCAGTTTTTCACAATTCCTGACAATAAATCCTAGTAAGAATTCCCTGTCTGAGGTCAGTTAGGATCACCACTTTATTTTAAGAATGTGAAATGTCAAAATAATAGTAGAGAGAATGATTTATTTCAGCTTTTGTTTCTTTCATCACATTCCCAGTGGGTCAGAAGTTTACATACACTGAATTAGTATTTGGTAACATTGCCTTTAAATTGTTTAACTTGGGTCAAACATTTCTGGTAGCCTTCCACAAGCTTCCCACAGTAAGTTGGGTGAATTTTGGCCCATTCCACCTAACAGAGCTGGTGTAACTGAGTCAGGTTTGTAGGCCTCCTTGCTCGAACATGCTTTTTCAGTTCTGCCCACAAATTTTCTATAGGATTGAGATCAGGGCTTTGTGATGGCCACTCCAATACCTTGACTTTGTTGTCCTTAAGCCATTTTGCCACAACTTTGGAAGTATGCTTGGGGTCATTGTCCATTTGGAAGAACCATTTGCGACCAAGCTTTAACATCCTGACTGAGGTCTTGAGATGTTGCTTCAATATAGCCACATAATTTTCCTTCCTCATTGTACCATTTATTTTGTGAAGTGCACCAGTCCCTCCTGCAGCAAAGCACCCCTACAGCATGATTTTGCCACCCCCGTGCTTCACGGTTGGGATGGTGTTCTTCGGCTTGCAAGCAACCCACTTTTTCCTCCAAACATATCGATGGTCATTATGGGCAAACATTTCTATTTTTGTTTCATCAGACCAGAGGACATTTCTCCAAAAAGTAAGATCTTTGTCCCCATGTGCAGTTGCAAACCGTACTCTGGCTTTTTTATGGCGGTTTTGGAGCAGTGCTTCTTCCTTGCTGAGCGGCCTTTCAGGTTATGTCGATATAGCAATCGTTTTACTGTGGATATAGATACTTTTGTACCTGTTTCCTCCAGCATCTTCACAAGGTCCTTTGCTGTTGTTCTGGGATTGATTGGCACTTTTCGCACCAATGTACGTTCATCTCTAGGAGACAGAACGCGTCTCCTTCCTGAGCAGTATGACAGCTGCGTGGTCCCATGGTGTTTATACTTGCGTACTATTGTTTTTACAGATGAACGTGGTACCTTCAGGCGTTTGGAAATTGCTCTTAAGGATGAACCAGACTTGTGGAGGTCTACCATTTTTTTCTGAGGTCTTGGCTAATTTCTTTTTATTTTCCCATGATGTCAAGCAAAGAGGCACTGAGTTTCAAGGTAGGCCTTGAAATATATCTACAGGTACACCTCCAATTGACTCAAATGATGTCAGTTAGCCTATCAGAAGCTTCTAAAGCCATGACATAATTTTCTTCAATTTTCCAATTTTCTTGAATTTTCCAAACTTCTGACCCACTGGAATTGTGATACAGTGAATTATAAGTGAAATAATATGTCTGTAAACAATTGTTGGAAAAATGACTTGTGTCATGCACAAAGTAGATGTTCTAACCGACTTGCCAAAACTATAGTTTGTTAACAAGAAATTTGTAGAGTGGTTGAAAAACAAGTTTTAATGACTCCAACCTAAGTGTATGTAAACTTCCGACTTCAACTGTATACACCTGTTCTGAAAGGCCCCAGAGTCTGCAACACCACTAAGCAAGGGGCACCACGAAGGAAGCGGCACCATGAAGACCAAGGAGCTCTCCAAACAGGTCAGGGACAAAGTTGTGGAGAAGTACAGATCAGGGTTGGGTTATAAAAGTAATATCCGAAAATTTGAACTTCCCACGGAGCACCATTAAATCCATTATTTAAAAAATTGAAAGAATATGGCCCCACAACAAACCTGCCAAGAGAGGCCCGCCCACCAAAACTCACGGACCAGGCAAGGAGGCCATTAAATCCGAGAGGCAAACAAAGAGACCAAAGATAACCCTGAAGGAGCTGCAAAGCTCCACAGCGGAGATCGGAGTACCTGTCCATAGGACCACTTTAAGCCGTACACTCCACAGAGCTGGGCTTTACGGAAGAGTAGCCAGAAAAAAGCCATTGCTTGAAGACAAAAATAACCAAACACCTTTGGTGTTCGCCAAGGCATGTGGGAGACTCCCCAAACATATGGAAGAAGGTACTCTGGTCAGATGAGACTAAAATTGAGCTTTTGGCCATCAAGGAAAATGCTATGTCTGGAGCAAACTCAACACCTCTCATCATCCCGAGAACACCATCCCCATAGTGAACCATGGTTGTGGCAGCATCATGCTGTGGGGATGTTTTTCATCAGCAGGGACAGGGAAACTGGTCAGAATTGAAGGAATGATGGATGGCGCTAAATACAGGGAAATTCTTGAGGGAAACCTGTTTCAGTCTTCCAGAGATTTGAGACTGGGACGGAGGTTCACCTTCCAGCAGGACAATGACCTTAAGCATACTGCTAAAGCAACACTCTAGTGGTTTAAGGGGAAACATTTAAATGTCTTGGAATGGCCTAGTCAAAGCCCAGACCTCAATCCAATTGAGAATCTGTGGTATGACTTAAAGATTGCTGTACACCAGCGGAACCCATCCAACTTGAAGGAGCTGGAGCAGTTTTGCCTTGAAGAATGGGCAAAAATCCCAGTGGCTAGATGTGCCAAGCTTATAGAGACATACCCCAAGGGATGGGGGGGGGGGGGGGGTGAATAGTTATGCATGCTCAAGTTGTCTTTTTTTTGGGTCTTATTTCTTGTTTGTTACACAATAAAAAATATTTTGCATCTTCAAAGTGGTAGGCATGTTGTGTAAATCAAATTATACAAACCCCAAAAAAATCCATTTTAATTCCAGGTTGTAAGGCAACAAAATAGGAAAAATGCCAAAGGGGGGTGAATACTTTCGCAAGCCACTGTATGACCCAATGTGTGATCTTACATTTAATGATATGACACATAAAAACACACACACCTCCGACACAATTGGCTGTTTGGATTTGATCCCTAGTTATTGCTCTCCTGGTGACTGAGGCGGGCGGCGGGCGGTGAAAGGAAGCTGCGAGAAGAGAACAGTTGCGTTGGCGTAAATTCAGAGCCCATCGCAAGCAGTAAAACAGATATTTACAGTAAATCTTCAGCAGATGGGGAGAGATAAAACCATCAACACAATCAGAGGTGCTTTAGAGCTGCTCACACATCTGTTACTAGGGAGAGAGAGGGAACGAGAGAAGGGAGGGGTAAAGAACGAGAGAGAGAGATGAGAGATAGAGAGAGAGATAGAGATATCAGAGATATACGATAGTTATCTATATATATAGATGGAGAGGGTTAGTAGAGTGTCGAGTATATATATCGAGATCTGATCTCGCTAGCTATCTCGTGCTGGTTGTTTCTCCGATATCTCTTTCCTCGCTCTCTGCTATCTGCTCCAGATCTCCTCTATAGCGCTCTCTCGTGGCTGATTCTGGGCTCGTGCGCTGGGCTCGGGCTGGTAGTGCTGGCCTCAGGCTTTCATCTCGTACTGGACGAGTACAATCAACTACTCTCATACATAATACTCTGCAGCGCGCTCTGCGTGGCGTGCTCTCTCGTAGCAAATCTGAAAATGCGTCTCTCCTCTCGCTGCCTCTCTTCTTACGCTCCATCTCTCTTCCCTCCTCCTTTCTTATCCTTCGCTCTCCTCTCCGCGCCTCTTCTCTATCGCGCGCTCTCTCTAAACATTCACTCACATATCCTCTGACACAGAGCAACCCTCTCTATATCTCTCTCTCCTCTCTCTCCCTCTCTCTCTCCCCCTCCTCGCTCTCCCTCTCTCCTCTGCTCTCTTCCCCTCTTCTCTCTCTCTCTCTCCTCCTCTCCTCTTCTCTTCCCTCGTTCCTGCCTCTCTCGCTCCACCGCCACTCCTCCACCCTCTCTCTTCTCCTCATCTGCTCTAGTACTCCCCGTCGCTGCCATCGAGCCCCTGCCATTGCGGGGTTATCCGCGATGCGGTCTTCGTCGTCCAGCCTCTCCGTGCCTCCACCCGGGGACCCCCACTCCTCTCCACCCCCCCACCTCTCTTCTTCCCCCCCTCCGTGCACTCGCACCGTGGGCCCTTCTGCCTCTTCCGCGTCCACTTTTTTCCTTGCTGCGTCTGTCCCGGCCTCCTTCCTCTCTCATTACCTTCCCTTCGTATCCCGTTCGTGGTCGCCTCCTCGCTCCCGCCCTCTCTGTCTCCCCCCGGGGTGGTACGTCCTGAGCGCCGTTCCTTCCAACCCCCTATCCTTGTCCGCCACCGTCCCGTCCCCTACCTAACACCGCTCTCCGTGCCCCCCCCCTCCGCCCGCACCCACCCCGCCCCCCTCTCCTCTCCCCGCCCCCCCGCAGCCCCCCGACCCCCGGCGCCCCTCCCCCCCCTCCCGCTCTAGCCCCTCCCCCCCCTCCGGCTCAACCCCCACCCCGCCCCGACGCCTCCCCCCCCCCCCGCCGTCCTCCCCCCCCGCCCAACGCCCCCGTCCCCCCCCTCCGACCCCTCCCCCCCCGTAAAACCGCCCCCGCGTCGCGTCCCCCCCGCCCCCGCACACCCCCCAGCCACATCCCCCTCGCTCGATCGTGCGGCGACTCGGGGGGACAGATCGGTGGATAGACGTCGAGGGAGGGCGGCTGCAGCCGTATCTCAGTGCAGCTGCCCCCCCTCCTCGCTGACGGGGGGGGGGCTCTCAGAACCGCATTCGGCACGCTGTGGTGCGTGGGATCATGGTCCTCGATCTCCAGCCTGGAGTGGGTTGGTGGGATCCGTCTGGGGTCATCCCCCTCTAATGAGGAGATATACGTATACTCGGCACAGATGCCTGGACACGCTACATCTCTAGAGTCAGCCAGGTGAGACGAGAGAGATATACACGAGGATTAGCGTAGACGGCCATTCTCAATTGACTCTCGTCATCTCCACACCATGACCAGTGGGGGGGCGGGTAGCAGTCTATAATAACTCACATAGTTTCCTATCTAGCAAATAGTGCATAACCAGCACCACCACACTACCCACTCTGTATACATAAATACTGAAACACGGTCGATCAGCCTTCGATCTCACACTAAACTCGGGAAAAGGTTTTGACCATTCTGCAGAGACTCACGTCAATGCACCTCTCTCTACTCTCGCTCCTAAAAACGTCTCATACTCGTCCTTACACTCTAACCAGTCATCCAGTCGTCACCTCCCTAGTCTTCGACTCACTCTAACCCAGCACTCCTGATCTCTCTCCCATTCTCTCTACATCAGAGGCAATTCTCTCCCTCACTCCTCTCTTTCTCCATCTCTGTCTCTTCCTCTCTCTCTTCTCTCCTCCCCCACACTGTCTGAACGATCTACCAGCACTCACCCACACTGTCTTAACGCCTACCAGCACTCCCGAGTAGAGAGAAATCACCGAAGCCCACACTGACTCATTAACACTACGCAAGCCTCCACCCCTGTCTTAACACGACCAGCACTCACCCCACACTGCTGTCTACACACTAACACACTACAAACAGCACCCCGAAACATATTCTTAACACTACCAGCACACTCCACCCACACGGTCTTAACACAACCATCACATACCACCACACACTGTCTTAACTCTCCCAGCACTCCACCCCACTGTACATTAGAATCACCTACAGCAGACATCCACCCCCACATGACTGTATAACTCATACCGAGCACGCCACGCCCACTGTCGGCAAACTCTCACACACTCCACCCAGCGAAGCGTGTCTGTAACATCATGACACAAGACAACTCCAACCACACGCATAGTAGAGATCATCAAGCGCTCACACATACCACGACACGACACCCGCACCATCGATGCTATAAAACCGCTACAGAGACCAATCGGGCAAACCAGCAACTGTATACAAGCTCTAACCCAAGGCACTACCAAGCCACCACCTGGTGGGTTGCCGCAACCATTACACTACCAGCACTCCAACCACACGCTGTCTTTGTAAACAACAACACTAACCACCCGCACACTGCCACAACCACCCTGTCTTAACACTACCATCATTCCCACTGTCCTTAACTCTACCAAGCACTCCACCCCACTATCTTAACCTACCAGCACTCCAGACCACACTGTCTTAACACTACCAGCACTCCAACCACACGTCTTCACTACCAGCACTCCACCCCCACATCTTAAACACTACCAGCACTCCACGCCCCACTATCTTAACACTTCGCACTCCCCACCCCCACTATCTAACACTACCAGCACTCCACCCCCACTTATCTTAACACTACACAGCACTCCACCCCCACTATCTTAACCACTACCAGCACTCCACCCCCACTATCTTAACACTACCAGCACTCCACCCCCACTATCTTAACACTACCAGCACTCCACCCCCACTATCTTAACTCTACCAGCACTCCACCCCCACTATCTTAACACTACCAGCACTCCACCCCCACTGTCTAAATGCTACTAGCACTCCAACAACACTGTCTTAATACTACCAGCACTCCACCCACACTGTCTTAACTCTACCAGCACTCCACCCCCACTGTCTTTAACTCTACCAGCACTCCACCCACACTGTCTTAACTCTACCAGCACTCCAACCCCACTGTCTTAACTCTACCAGCACTCCACCCCCACTGGTCCCTCCCAACCCATCTCTGTTCCCACCCACACCCATAACCTTCTAGCCTGGGCAGTGTAGTAAAATCATCCCAGTAGTAGCCATTGTGGATGGGATAGATGCTTGGTATGAAGGATCCTGTCTACAGGCTGTGGTAAGGGGTGGTAAGTGGCAGGTGGGGCTGATGAAGATGAAGGTCTGTCTTCCTCTCCTTCTCCTTCAGTATTCTCTCTCCAGCTGCTGCCATTATCTATGCTCTTTAATGTAGTATTTCCCCATATCTGATTATTCTCTTAATCCTAATGTGTTCTTCTTTCATCTCTCTCTCTCGCTCGCTCTTCCCTCAACATCCCACACATTTTAGAGCAACTCAGGACATTTCACATACAGAAAACATTTGAGAATACCAGACATAAATCATGTAATGGTTGGTTCGCCGTTGGGTTTATTTTAATAGGAGCTGACCTGAGGCTGGCAGCCTCCGACGGGGTCACTGACAAGACATTGACAGTTTACTGTAATGAACTGACAGGAGGAATTCCTGTTCATTTTACTGTACACGAAAGAGACAGAGACTGGGGTCGCCGTGTCCTAAAATGGCACCCTATTCCCTATATAGTGCACTTCAAAAGTAGTGTATTATACAGGGAATAGGGTGCCATTGGGGACACAGCCCAGGAGAGCGAGTGACCTCTGAGATTAATCACTGCTCTAACATCACTGATAAACTGCCTGGGAAGAGATTAGAGTTTCTTCTACATTGGTCAATTTACCAGAAGAGATGAGATATACTTTACACTGGTCAATTTACCAGAAGAGATGAGATATACTTTACACTGGTCAATTTACCAGAAGAGATGAGATATACTTTACACTGGTCCATTTACCAGAAGAGATGAGATATACTTTACACTGGTCAATTTACCAGAAGAGATGAGATATACTTTACACTGGTCCATTTACCAGAAGAGATGAGATATACTTTACACTGGTCAATTTACCAGAAGAGATGAGATATACTTTACACTGGTCCATTTACCAGAAGAGATGAGATATACTTTACACTGGTCCATTTACCAGAAGAGATGAGATATACTTTACACTGGTCCATTTACCAGAAGAGATGAGAGATCCTCTACACTGGTCCATTTACCAGAATCGAACACCTTTTCACTACATTTGATCTTTACAAGGGAGCAAGGAAAGGGAAAGGGGATACCTAGTCAGTTGTATAACCGAATGCATTCAACTGAAATGTGTCTTCCGAATGGAGGTTAATGGAAAATATCCAATGGTGTGATCTGCCTGTCTGGAGATTGTCTTGGGTTATGGAGCTACCACTGAATCTACACTGTCTTTGTGGCATTCCATGGTTCCAGAATACGGTTCCCAGTTACTCAGAGCTCAAATTGTTATGTCAAAATTAAATCTCTAGTCGTACACATTTTGGGCCATTGATGAATGTCTTAACTGTCATGTCTGAAGACATTTCCCTAGATGTTGTTTGTTCTTCATTTTAGGGATATAAAACAAGACAAACAATCACTAAAATGATCTGTGATCTTAAGGTTTAAGGTTTAATCCAGACACGGTCCACAATTATTTGAATATATTATAGAATAAAATCCATTATGATTACACACAGATCCTCAAACTTCCATTTTTATTTTTTTATTTTATACTTTAAGACAAAACTAAATATTTACGACTAGGAAAACAATCATTTATCTGGGATGAGACTCAGCAGTTGCATCCCTAATGTAACTCCATTCCCTATAAAGTGCACTACTTTTGACCAGAGCACCCTATTCCCTATATAGTGCACTACTTTTGACCAGAGCCCGCATAAGGAACAGGGTACCATTTGGGACTCTGTGCTTTTCCATCTGGGCTCGTTAAGTCTTAGTTGCTCTGAAGTACCCCGGCCGTTAAGCCTCCAATTATATTCAGGGACTGTCAGCAGACTTCTAACAAGGCCTTCCCTTTGACCACTTTATTATGTTATTATGCAATTCTGAGGATCACAATGGTACAAATGCAACAAAACATAAAAAGAAAGAAAGAAAGTTAATAACAGATTATTCTATTGTTAGTAGAGTTCTACACTAAATAGTTTTTTTTGTAAAAAAAAAATTATATATATTTTTTTCCAGTCATTTAGCAGACGCGCTTATCCAGAGCAACTTACAGTGAGTACATACATTTTAAAAAAATCATACTGGCTCCCCATGGGAATCGAACCCACAACCCTGGCGTTGCAAACGCCACGCTCTACCAACTGAGCTACATCGCTGCCGGCCATTCCCTACCCTGGCACGACGCTGGGCCAATTGTGCGCCGCCCCATGTGTCTCCCGGTCGCGGCCGGCTACAACAGAGCCTGGATTCGAACCAGGATCTCTAGTGGCGCAGCTAGCACCACTCGGGAGACTGACTTTTGACCAGAGTAGTGAACAACATAGGGAATAAATAGGGTGCTATTTGGGATGCAACCTTGGTTACATTATTATACAGAGAATGATCCTTTGGTTGACCTACTGAGATTACAGAGCATCCCATACTGCTGTGTCTTCTGGATGCTCTGTAAACTGGTTTATCCTGTAACTGTTCCTGGATGCTCTGTAAACTGGTTCATCCTGTAACTGTTCCTGGATGCTCTGTAAACTGGTTCATCCTGTAACTGTTCCTGGATGCTCTGTAAACTGGTTCATCCTGTAACTGTTCCTGGATGCTCTGTAAACTGGTTCATCCTGTAACTGTTCCTGGATGCTCTGTAAACTGTTCTTGGATGCTCTGTAAACTGGTTCATCCTGTAACTGTTCCTGGATGCTCTGTAAACTGGTTCATCCTGTAACTGTTCCTGGATGCTCTGTAAACTGGTTCATCCTGTAACTGTTCCTGGATGTTCTTTAAGCTGGTTCTATCACGTTTTCAGGAGAAGACCCAGATGCAGACAGTGTCGAAGTAACAAAAGTGTATTACAAAAAAAGGGGGCAGGCAAACGACAGGTCAAGGGCAGGCAGAGGTCAGTAATCCAGATCATAGTCCAAAAGGTACAGAACAGTTTCAGGGTCAGGGCAGGCAAAATGGTCAAAACTGGGAAAACTAGAAAACAGGAACTTGAGAAAGACAGGCGCAAGGGGAAAACCACTGGTAGGCTTGACGAAACAAAACGAACTGGCAACAGACAAACAGAGAACACCGGTATAAATACACCGTGGATAATGGGGGAGATGGGCAACACCTGGAGGGGGATGGAGACAATCACAAAGACAGGTGAAGCAGATCAGGGTGTGACAGGTTCATCCTGTAATTGTTCTGAATGCTCTTTAAACTGGTTCCTCCTGTAATGAGCTTGACGCCTTGATAAGTTCCTTTCCTGAGGATGGCTCACCCCTCACAGTTCTGGGTGACTTTAACCTCCCAACGTCTGCCTTTGACTCATTTCTCTCTGCCTCCTTCTTTCCACTCCTTTCCTCTTTTGACCTCACCCTCTCACCGTCCCCCCCTACTCACAAGGCAGGCAATACGCTTGACCTCATCTTTACTAGATGCTGTTCTTACATTTTACATTTTAGTCATTTAGCAGACGCTCTTATCCAGAGCGACTTACAGTAAGTGAGTGCATACATTTTGCATACTGGCCCCCCGTGGGAATCGAACCCACAACCTTCTCCTAATCTCACTGCAACTCCCCTCCAAGTCTCCGACCACTACTTTGTATCCTTTTCTCTCTCGCTCTCCTCCAACACTACTCACTCTGCCCCTACTCAAATGGTAATGTGCCGTCGTAAACTTCGCTCTCTCTTTCCCGCTACTCTCTCGTCTTCCATCCTATCATCTCTTCCCTCTGCTAAATCCTTCTCCCTCTGATCTCCTGATTCTGCCTCCTCAACCCTCCTCTCCTCCCTTTCTGCATCTTTTGAGTCTCTATGTCCCCGATCCTCCCAGCCGGCTCGGTCCTCCCCTCCTGCGCCGTGGCTTGATGACTCATTGCAAGCTCACAGAACAGGGCTCCGGGCAGCCGAGCAGAAATGGAGGAAAACTAGACTCCCTGCGGACCTGTCATCTTTTCAGTCCCTCCTCTCTACATTTTCTTCCTCTGTTTCTGCTGCTAAAGCCACTTTCTACCACTATAAATGTCAAGCCTCTGCCTCTAACCCTAGGAAGCTCTTTGCCACCTTCTCCTCCCTGCTGAATCCTCCTCCTCCTCCCTCCTCCCTCTCTGTGGATGACTTCGTCAACCATTTTTATAAGAAGGTTGACGACATCCGATCCTCATTTATTAAGTCAAATGACACCGCTGGTCCTGCTCACACTGCCCTACCCTATGCTTTGACTTCTTTCTCCCCTCTCTCTCCAGATGAAATCTTACGGCACCACGTGCTCTCACCACTGGTGTCCCCCAGGGCTCAGTTCTAGGCCTTCTCCTATTCTCTCTATACACCAAGTCACTTGGCTCTGTCATATCCTCACATGGTCTCTCCTATCATTGCTACGCAGATGACACACAATTCATTTTCTCCTTTCCCCCTTCTGATAACCAGGTGGCGAATCGCATCTCTGTATGTCTGGCGGACATATCAGTGTGGATGTCGGATCACCACCTCAAGCTGAACCTCGGCAAGACGGAGCTGCTATTCCTCCCGGGGAAGGACTGCCCACTCCATGATCTCGCTATCACAGTTGACAACTCCGTTGTGTCCTCCTCCCAGAGTGCGAAGAGCCTTGGCGTGACCCTGGACAACACCCTGTCGTTCTCCGCCAACATCAAGGCGGTGTCCCGACCCTGCAGGTTCCTGCTCTACAACATTCGCAGAGTACGACCCTGCCTTACACAGAAAGCGGCACAGGTCCTAATCCAGGCACTTGTCATCTCCCGTCTGGATTACTGCAACTCGCTGTTGGCTGGGCTCCCTGCCTGTGCCATTAAACCCCTACAACTTATCCAGAACGCTGCAGCCCGTCTGGTGTTCAACTCCTCCGCACACTCCACTGGCTTCCAGTTGAAGCTCGCGTCTACCACAAAACCATGGTGCTTGCCTACGGAACTGTGAGGGGAACGTCACCTCCTTACCTTCAGGCTCTGACCAGACCCTACACCCAAACGAGGGCACTGCGTTCATCCACCTCTGGCCTGCTAGCCCCCCTACCTCTACGGAAGCACAGTTTCCGCTCTGCCCAGTCAAAGCTATTTGCTGCTCTGTGCACTCCAATGGTGGAACAAGCTCCCCCACGACGCCAGGACAGCAGAGTCACTGACATCCTTCCAGAGACACTTGAAACCCTACCTCTTTAAGGAATACCTGGAATAGTATAACAGTAAACCTTCTACCACCCCCCTCCCCATAAAAAAAATTAATAAAAAAGGGTGGTTGTCCCACAGGCTATCCTAAGTTGAATGCACCAATTTGTATGTCGCTCTGGATAAGAGCGTCTGCTAAATGACTTAAATATAAACATAATGTAAATGTTATGTTTGTCTACATCTGTACACTCTTGGAAAAACTGGTGCTATCTAGAACCTAAAATGGTTCCATAGGATAACCCTTTTTGGTTCCAGGTAGAACCCTTTTTGGTTCCATGTAGAACCCTTTTTGGTTCCAGGTAGAACCCTTTTTGGTTCCAGGTAGAACCCTTTTGGGTTTTCCAGGTGGAACCCAGATGGTGCTATATGGAACCCAAAAGGGTTCTACCTGGAACCAAAAAGGGTTCTCCTCTATGGACAGCCGAAGGAACAAAGGCATGGGCTCCCTTTCAAAATAAAGAGACCTTGGTCGCAGAATGGCTCCCTTTCAAAATAAAGGTTCCATTACATGTACACAACACAAAACTAGGGTTTATTCATTCTAAAGGCCAGATTTGAATGATTCACAGGCCAGTCTCTCTGAGTCGATCCCCATCCCCAGTCCTCAAGGTTATAACCGGAGCCATTTGTTGTGCCATAGATAATTGACTCTTCGATGAAGGATAACTGTGATTTATTGTAGAAAGTGAATACACATTCCTCTACATCTCAGTGGGTGATTTATAACGTGATAGAGAGAGAGAGACCGTTTCATCTGATTTGACGTCCTACAAAGCATGTCGATCAACACCGCCCCATCCATCAGGTCTCATCCCGGTGGGTTGACAGAGAGGGAGGAGACAGCCCCATCCATCAGGTCTCATCCCGGTGGGTTGACAGAGAGGGGGGAGACAGCCCCATCCATCAGGTCTCACCCCGGTGGGGTTGACAGAGAGGGGGGAGACAGCCCCATCCATTAGGTCTCACCCCGGTGGGGGTGACAGAGAGGGGGGAGACAGCCCCATCCATCAGGTCTCACCCCGGTGGGGGTGACAGAGAGGGGGGAGACAGCCCCATCCATCAGGTCTCACCCCGGTGGGGGTGACAGAGAGGGGGGAGACAGCCCCATCCATCAGGTCTCACCCCGGTGGGGGTGACAGAGAGGGGGGAGACAGCCCCATCCATCAGGTCTCACCCCGGTGGGGGTGACAGAGAGGGAGGAGACAGCCCCATCCATCAGGTCTCATCCTGGTGGGTTGACAGAGAGGGAGGAGACAGCCCCATCCATCAGGTCTCACCCCGGTGGGGGTGACAGGCAGGGGGGAGACATCCCCATCCATCAGGTCTCATCCCGGTGGGGGTGACAGAGAGGGGGGGAGACAGCCCCATCCATCAGGTCTCACCCCGATGGGGGTGACAGAGAGGGGAGAGACAGCCCCATCCATCAGGTCTCACCCCGGTGGGGGTGACAGAGAGTGGGGAGACAGCCCCATCCATCAGGTCTCATCCCAGTCGGGTTGACAGAGAGGGGGGAGACAGCCCCTTCCATCAGGTCTCACCCCGGTGGGGGTGACAGAGAGGGGGGAGACAGCCCCATCCATCAGGTCTCACCCCGGTGGGGGTGACAGAGAGTGGGGAGACAGCCCCATCCATCAGGTCTCACCCCGGTGGGGGTGACAGAGAGGGGGGAGACAGCCCCATCCATCAGGTCTCACCCCGGTGGGGGTGACAGAGAGGGGGGAGACAGCCGCATCCATCAGGTCTCACCCCGGGGGGGTGACAGAGAGTGGGGAGACAGCCCATCCATCAGGTCTCACCCCGGTGGGGGTGACAGAGAGGGGGGAGACAGCCGCATCCATCGGGTCTCACCCCGGTGGGGGTGACAGAGAGGGGGAGACAGCCCCATCCATCAGGTCTCACCCCGGTGGGGGTGACAGAGAGGGGGGAGTCAGGAGGAACACCTCTCACAAGCCCCTCCAAGGGTGCATTCCAAATAGCATTCTGTTCCCTTTATAGGGCACTACTTTTGATCAGAGTCCTGTGATAGTAGTGTACTATGTAGAGCAGCGGTATTCGACTCGGTGCAGACCATGTCGTTGTCCGCTTTTAGGTACGGCATAATGACGGGAGCCGATTGTGGATTTGACAGCTCTGATGTAGTTCCACCTCCGATACCCGCCGAAACAACTGCTATGCAGATGTGGCCTAAAGCGGGTCTGACTGAACAGAGCCCTTTAATGCTCGGTGGTTGTGCTGCTAAGGGATTTGAGTTTAGTCTCTCTCTCTCTCTCTCTCTGTGTACGTGTGTGTGTGTGTGTGTGTGTGTGCGTCTTAGAAATACTGCTCAGTGCTTGTGGTGAGGCTTGGTGGTTTGAGTTTAGAATGACAGTGTGTGATCATGCTTAGGGAACTGTGGGGGATGGATAGATATGCATGAGGCTGTCACTTCCAAGTCTTTCGTTTTTATAAATATTGATGACTGAAACTAACTATAGATGAGAACAAAGCACTTTCTTGTGAATGTTCATTATCAAATGACTGTGTTAAGGCCTGCAACTATTTTATCCTGAGCCAGAGAGAAAGAGCGAGAGAGAGAGAGAGAGAGAGAATCCTATCCCATCCTCTCCCAGCCTCTCATAGGCTCTCATAGGCTCTCCCAGCCTCTCCCAGCCTCCCATAGGCTCTCATAGGCTCTCCCAGCCTCTCCCAGCCTCCCATAGGCTCTCATAGACTCTCCCAGCCTCTCCCAGCCTCTCATAGACTCTCATAGACTCTCCCAGCCTCTCCCAGCTTCTCAAAGCCTCTCATAGGCTCTCCCAGCCTCTCCATCATCTCATAGCCTCTCCCAGACTCTCCCAGCCTCTCATAGCCTCTCCCAGACTCTCCCAGCCTCTCCATCATCTCTTAGCCTCTTACAGACTCTCCCAGCCTCTCATAGCCTCTTACAGACTCTCCCAGCCTCTCATAGCCTCTTACAGACTCTCCCAGCCTCTCATAGCCTCTTACAGACTCTCCCAGCCTCTCATAGCCTCTTACAGACTCTCCCAGCCTCTCATAGCCTCTCCCAGCCTCTCCCAGCCTCTCCATCATCTCATAGCCTCTTACATTTACATTTTAGTCATTTAGCAGACGCTCTTATCCAGAGCGACTTACAGTTAGTGAATACATATATATATATATTTTTTTTTATACTGGCCCCCGTGGGAATCTAACCCACAACCCTGGCGTTGCAAACGCCATGCTCTATCAACTGAGCTACATCCCTACCGGCCATTCCCTCCCCTACCCTGGACGACGCTGGGCCAATTGTGCGCCGCCCATGAGTCTCCTGGTCGCGGCCGGCTGCGACAGAGCCTGGATTCGAACCAGGATCTCTAGTGGCACAGTTAGCACTGCGATACAGTGCCTTAGACCACTGCGCCTCTCCATCATCTCATAGCCTCTCCCAGCCTTTCTTAGCCTCTCCCAGCCTCTCCATCATGTCATAGCCTCTTACAGCCTCTCCCAGCCTCTCTTAGCCTCTCCCAGACTCTCCCAGCCTCTCCATCATCTCATAGCCTCTCCCAGACTCTCCCAGCCTCTCTTAGCGTCCACATACAGATTCTCAATAACAAGCTCAGGTGAATATTAATGGACATCAGGACTGGGGACTGTGAAATATTAAGACCCTGTCCTGTACCAAGGTAATCTGGTGATAACAAAACGAAGAAAAACATATATACGAGAGCCCCAGGTCTATGTTGACAGTAGTTAGCCCAATCACCCCACTGTCTGTCTCTGTAGATGTAGGTCTCTGTTGACATTAGTTAGCCCAATCATCCCACTGTCTGTCTCTGTAGATGTAGGTCTCTGTTGACAGTAGTTAGCCCAATCATCCCACTGTCTGTCTCTATAGATTGAGGTCTCTGTTGACAGTAGTTAGCCCAATCATCCCACTCTCTGTCTCTGTAGATTGAGGTCTCTGTTGACAGTAGTTAGCCCAATCATCCCACTGTCTGTCTCTGTAGATGTAGGTCTCTGTTGACAGTAGTTAGCCCAATCATCCCACTGTCTGTCTCTGTAGATTGAGGTCTCTGTTGACAGTAGTTATCCCAATCATCCCACTGTCTGTCTCTGTAGATTGAGTGCCCTTTGCTTGGCACTCAATTTACCTCAGCGCCGTCTTTAAATGTATGACTCGCAGCACTCACATCTGCCACTGATTCAATTTAATAAGCAATCTGTGTGCTATGTGCTTCTCTCCACCCCCTCCTTCTCTCCACCCCCTCTTTGTCTCCACCCCCTCCTTGTCTCCACCCCCTCCTTGTCTCCACCCCCTCTTTGTCTCCACCCCCTCCTTGTCTCCACCCCCTCCTTGTCTCCACCCTCTCCTTCTCTCCACCTTAACCCCAAACCCCTAACCCTGAACCTAAACTTAACCTTACGACCTAAACCTAAGCCTAAACCTCTAACACAAATTCTAACCTGAATTCTAACCCTAAGCCTAAAATATCCTTTTTCCTTGTGGGGACGTAGGAGGGAAGCGAAATGTCATTTGTCCGAATGTTCCTTGTTTTACTATGTTTTTTGAGGCCTTCTGGTCCCCACAAGGATAGTAAAACCAAACACACACACACACACACACACATACACCACAGGAGGTTGGTGACACCTTAATTGGGGAGGACGGGCTCATGGTAATGGCTGGAGCGGAATGGGTGGAATGGTTGGGGAGGACGGGCTCATGGTAATGGCTGGAGCGGAATCAGTGGAATGGTTGGGGAGGACGGGCTCGTGGTAATGGCTGGAGCGGAATCAGTGGACTGGTTGGGGAGGACGGGCTCATGGTAATGGCTGGAGCGGAATCAGTGGAATGGTTGGGGAGGACGGGCTCATGGTAATGGCTGGAGCGGAATCAGTGGAATGGTTGGGGAGGACGGGTTCATGGTAATGGCTGGAGCGGAATTGGTGGAATGGAATCAAATACATGAAAGACATGATGATATCATTCCATTTGCTCCATTCCAGGCGTTATTATGAGCCGTCCTCCCCCACTGATACACACACACACACACACACACACACACACACACACACTCCTTCCCCACACACTCCTCCCCCCCCCCCCCCCCCCCCCCACACACACACACACACAAACACACTCCTCCCCCCCCCCCCCCCCCCCCACACACACCCACACACACACACCCTCCTTCCTCACACACACACCCTCCTTCCCCTCTTCCCAAAAAAAGCAGATTTATTTATAATGTATTTCAGAACTCATAACCATTCTGGGTGATATCTTATACCTAATTTGCATGCCGTACCTCTGCACTCCTCACTTTAGCAAATTAGCATGATATATTTTAGGTTGGCTTCAAAAAAGATATCTTATCCATCCTGAACCCTGTCTAAGGATGGGAGGAGAGAGAAGAGAGAGAGAGAGAGAGAGAGAGAGGGGGGGGGGGGGGGGGGGGGGGGGGGGAGACAGAGAGAGAGGGGGGGGGGGGATACAGAGACAAAGAGAGTGGGGGAGAGAGATACAGAGACAAAGAGAGAGGGGGGGGGCGAGAGAGAGATACAGAGACAGAGAGAGAGGGGGAGAGAGATACAGAGACAGAGAGAGTGGGGGATGGAGATACAGTGAATAGTTAGATGGTGTTTAAGGACTAATTTCATTACGTTTCATTGTTGGACAAGATAAAAGTAGTACATGATAAAAGCAGGCTCTTTTGAAAGGAATTAGCAGTGATGATTAAAGATGTAATGACTGTTAATGTCTACAGACCTGCAGGCCTTTCTGTCTTCTCAGAGATTTAGAACATGAATGCATTATTCATACTTTTTTTGACAATTTTTATTTTTTTTCAGAAATCTGTGAATCCACCAAAAAGAAAATCTACTTTAATTTCCCAGTGGTTATACCTCTTCCACTGTGGCTAGAGATGATAATGAGCTAGCTAGCGCTAGTTTCCTTTCCAAATGAATCATTGTCTAGAAGATCTCACAGCAGGAAAATATAAATGAATATTATCATTAGCATTATTTCCTGCTCCCTCGGTTTTCTCAGAGAGATAGATCAAGGACTACGGTGAAGAAATCAATATTTTGACGACATGACTATGAAAATAATTTTTACTGGTAACCATCAAACGCAGGTGCGGAGGAGTTGGAAGAGAATCGCGTCAAGGTAAACTCCCACTCACTTTGAATACTGTAATTACAACCTATCTTCTGTGAATTCAATAGAGCAGGGTTAGAGGGGCAAGCAGACAGTGACTCAAAAAGAGTCAGTTGGCAAAACTGTTTGTAATGAAACAAATAAACGTAAAACTGGTTATAATAACATTATTCCAATCAGTGTTGCCCAATGGGGTGGGCAGTAAATCAGGCCGTGAATCACTATCAGCTTTACGGAAGCCAAACAAACTGGATACTCCGATTCAGATAGCACAGAGAAGCTGTTCTGGTCTCCTGATGTCTGAGGTGTGTCTAAAAACCACTTGGTCTCCTGGTCCATGATGTCTGAGGTGTGTCTAAAAACCACTTGGTCTCCTGGTCCATGATGTCTGAGGCTACGTCTCTAATGGCACCCTATTCCCTACATAGACCCTATAGGCCCTGGTTAAAAGTAGTGCACTACTGTATATAGGGAATGTGGTACCATTTAAGACTCTTCTTTCCATGATGACCAATGCTCCACCACAAAGAACTCCAGCCATTAAGTTCTCATTTAATTTCAGTCGACAGGAGGCATTTAGCCCCATAGCTGTTCTGGGCCACCCAATTCTCCCTCTCTCACACACACACACACACACACACACTCTCTCTCTCTCTCTCTCTCTCTCTCTCTCCAGGTCGCCCTGGCAATGCTGCGATTCATATTGTACAGGAAGTGGAACGTGACTGTGGTGATGTGCTGCTCCTCCATTTCCACTGAACAGTGCCAACTGTGAGAGATGGGTGTGTGTCCACACCATGCGAGAATCACCTGTGCTAATAACAGCAATAAGAGCAGCCAAGATTTTAATGGGAATTTAATCTGCTGTATGTTTGCTCTCTTTTGGGTCATCATGAATATTGAGGTTACAGTGATGCTGTCTCTCTCTCTCTCTCTATCTCTCCGACGCTGTGGTTTCCTCTCTCTCTCTCTCTCTGTTTGTGAGGAAAATAGTACATCAATATAATACAGAATTGTGTCCAGGTACCGTCGGTGTGGCATTTGTCTAATGGCAAGAGCCATTCTCACATTTAAGATTTAAATGAACACTGTCTATGATAATATACAAACTAACAAATAGCTCTCTAGAGAGAGAGGAGAGAGTAGAGAGAGGAGAGAAGCTCTCGCCTCTCTCTCTCTACTAGCTCTCTCGCTTATACTCTCTCTCTCTCTCTCTATCTTCTCTTCTCTCTCTAGTCTCTCTTCGCTCTCTCTATCTCTCTCGCTCTCTCTCTTTCTCCTCTCTACTTATCTCTTCTCTCTCCTCTCTGCTCCACACACACACATTGACACTCTAACATATACACACACAGACTATCACACACACACTAAATGCAAGATGGCAGACAGAAGGGGGGGCGTGGTGCGGCAGGTTATTTGATCTAAAACATCAGGTGCACGCGGAACCCAGCTAAGTAACTCATGCAAAGATTTAAAGCGCAGTTCCTGCCACGATTGTCAGCTATGTAGCTGCTCTACTGATAATCTCAGTGTGTCCTTGCTGGGATGACACAATCAATCTACTGTCGGGGAATACCAACGCCCCCAGACAAACACCTTGGTTCACCATTCCACGGGAGCGGACAATACACAACATACCATAATGTTCTGAATAATGGCTGAGTCTACCTGACTCCGTATTCGACTGAATCGTTTAGAAGTAACAAACACAAGTCCAACATCTATCGGAAACGACTGAACGACCTGTTCACTACCCTCCTGCTCTTCGGGGATGTGCAACGCAACCCTGGGCCTAACATCACCGAGCCAGCGATACTCACCGGAGTGGGGAGCAGTGGCTGGCCGCGTCCTCTAATCATCGCCGCCACGGAAGTGGGTGAGTGGTGTGGTCCCATGATTTGTCTCGAGTCACCCGGCTCCAAGATGAAATTTGACTCTCCAAACATATCCAAGTTGCAATACACTATCTCCGTGCTTCTGGCACATAAACTGTTTTCATTAGTTCCCCGCGTCCAGTGCAAGCGGAAGGGATAGTTAATAGCACTACCGAACTGCCCCTAATCAAAACGAAACAAAAGAAAACAAAACAGCCTAATGTCACGTCTACCCCCGCTCCCCCGCTCCGCTCCCCCGCACCGGCGCTCGACGTCGCTGGTTTACTAACCACCGGTCCTGGCAACCATCAGTACGCATACCTGGCAACCATCATTACGCATACCTGGCAACCGTCATTACGCACACCTGGCAACCATCATTACGCGCACCTGGCAACCATCATTACGCACACCTGGCAACCGTCATTATGCACACCTGGCAACCGTCATTATGCACACCTGGCAACCGTCGTTACGCACACCTGGCAACCATCATTACGCACACCTGGCAACCATCATTACCACACCTGGCAACCTTCATTACGCACACCTGGCAACCGTCATTACGCACACCTGGCAACCATCATTACGCACACCTGGCAACCATCCTTACGCACACCTGGCAACCATCGTTACGCACACCTGGCAACCATCGTTACGCACACCTGGCAACCATCATTACGCACACCTGGCAACCATCATTACGCACACCTGGCAACCATCTTTACGCACACCTGGCAACCATCGTTACGCACACCTGGGAACCATCATTACGCACACCTGGCAACCATCGTTACGCACACCTGGCAACCATCGTTACGCACACCTGGCAACCATCATTACGCACACCTGGCAACCATTATTACGCACACCTGGCAACCATCATTTACGCACACCTGGCAACCATCATTACGCACACCTGGCAACCATCATTACCACACCTGGCAACCTTCATTACGCACACCTGGCAACCGTCATTACGCACACCTGGCAACCACCATTACGCACACCTGGCAACCACCATTACGCACACCTGGCAACCGTCATTACGCACACCTGCGACTCATCTGTCACACCTGGACTTCATGACTCCCTTGATGAGCCTTTATATAGCCGGCCGCGACCGGGAGACTCATGGGGCGGCGCACAATTGGCCCAGCGTCGTCCAGGGTAGGGGAGGGAATGGCCGGCAGGGATGTAGCTCAGTTGGTAGAGCATGGTGTTTGCAACGCCAGGGTTGTGGGTTAGATTCCCACGGGGGGCCAGTATAAAAAACAAAAATATATGTATTCACTAACTGTAAGTCGCTCTGGATAAGAGCGTCTGCTAAATGACTGAAATGTAAATTTAATATAGCCCTCTGTTGTTATCAGTCATCAGGTACTTTGTGTTTCCACGCTTCTCTGTGTTTTGTATCACTCCATGTTCGTTGTTATTAAACTAACTGCTTCCTGCTTCCTGCTTCCTGCTTCCTTGCGTCTACATTACACCTAAACCCAGTCATCAGAAAACACAGGAAATGTTACTTTTTTTCAATGTGTCAATGACTCTCTGGTCGTCTGGGTCCCAAGGGACTACAAAGGGGGTTTCTTGAACATTCGCAGTGTCATTCCAAAAAGTGACCAAATTCAACATCTTCTCACAGACTCCAACCTTGACTTCCTCTGGCTTTCAGAGACATGGCTCCATAAAAAAAAAAACTCCATCTGCTGCTTTGATTGTGCCCGGCTACAATGTTTTCAGGAGAGACAGGATTGGAGGAAGAGGAGGGGGTCTGAATGACATTAAAGAACATATCCGATGTAAACAGATTGATAATGACAGTGTATAGGCCTGAACGTTCCACTGTCTCCCCAAAAGGAACGTCTAGACCACCTTCCACCAAGTCTGTTTTTTCATCAGTTTAATAACATGCTTAGGGAATGTGATTTTGGGAAAGCGGTCATCTTTTAACATTAATTATTGAAGACAAGTCTTGTAGGAAAACCCTCTAACGGATCACTAATACCTTTGACCTTAGACAGCTAGTTAAAAGGGCCAACCAGGGTGACTTGTTGCTCTGAAACACAGATTGATCTAATGTTCATTAATAAACCAGAGAGTGACTAAATCATTCAATATGGTTACGGGGCTGTCTGATCATAATCTGACACTTATAGCCAGAAGGATTTCCAAGAACAGGTTGAACCTCTCTACTGTTAGAAAGCCTGATCAGCTCAGAATAGATAAGAGTGGAATTAAATGATTTTGAAAACACAATTAAGGAAATTAACTGGAATGATCTCTTGTCCTATACGAATGTGGAAGCTGATAGTCAGGTTTTTTCAATCCACAATCGAGACCACAATAAATGGCTTCCTAAAGAAAATCAAATTCAAAACCTGGCTAAAAAGAGCACTCTTCCTTGGCTAAATGGAGAAATCTGGAAACTGATGAAAGAATGAGATCATAAAAACAGCCTTAAAGTCCAGATTAGAGACAGACGTAGGTTCACCATGTTGACAAATAAGGTGATGAAAGAAATCAGGCAGGCCAAGGCCAGCTTTTAATCAACCTAATTGGTGAAGCAAAGGGAAATTATAAATTGATCTGGGAGAATCTAAAAAAGTTAACAGGGAAAGACCATAGTAACACTGCAAAAAGACTAGAAATCAATGTGAATGACGGTCTACCACAGGATGAAATAGCAACAGCCTTCAAATCTGCCTTTGTTGACTCTGTTTAGGGACTGACACAGTACCCCCCCCCCCCCACTGGTTTCTTGGGCTCATAGCTTGCATGAATGTTTTTTCCTGTCCAACTGTGCCACAGTGTAGCCAAACTCAACCATATTTTACAGTTTAGCTAGACTCATAGCCTTGAGCATGTGTGCCAAATGTCATCACTCTGAGTCAAACAGATAGAAAAATGTGAGCATTATAGCGCCACCGTGAGGTCGATATGAATGTGCTTCCATGTGTTAGGTCTTCACAGTGTTTGGAACATGTGTACCAAGTTTCGTTACAATACTAATATCCGTGACTGATTTGTATGCATTTATGTGACAGACCACGCCCATGTGAATGTTTATTGGTCAGTCCCTCATTAAAATGCAAATCAATTTATAACATTTTTGACATGTGTTTTTCTGGATTTTTTTGTTGTTATTCTGTCTCTCACTGCTCAAATAAACCTACCATTAAAATTATAGACTGATCATGTCTTTGTCAGTGGGCAAATGTACAAAATCAGCAGGGGATCAAACACTTTTTTCCCTCACTGTATATATATTTGCGAGAAAAGCAACATATGGGGGATTGGAAGTGATGCAGACAATTACATTGATGGAATTTACAATCTATCTGCAATATTAAGCTGATCTACCCCCTAAAATTAAAAAATAA
>LR778260.1:4434930-4452430 GCA_902810595.1 Coregonus sp. 'balchen'
GTTTTCCCTAAAATCAATTTCCTCAACACTGCATAAACAATATGCATTTCCATAAAACACCTCATCTAATTGTGCCACAAAGTTGACAAGTCCAAGAAAAATACCAGGGTTGGTGGAGCCCTCAGTTTCATCTTTGCCTCGCAAAGCTAACTCAAAACACTCCGCAAAACTTCACACACTGGATTAGCCGGCTGAGGATGTGGCGGTTCTTGCTAACCTCATCGTTGTGGCGGCGGACAGCTAGCCTGTATCCCTCATCCAGTTGAGTGGCAATGTTCACTCTCCCCAAAGCAGACAATCTCAAACAGCTATCCATGTGGGTCTTTGACAGCTCATGTTTCTTAATCTTTTCTGAAAGATGGTTGCATGTCCGTTACACCAGTCGCTGTCCAAGCGGTGCTGTCTGCCGTGCCGCCTTCAGGGTGAAAGAGTAAGCAGGGGTAGCAGAAGACTGCATTAGCTACATCGCAGCCTGCTAGCCAGGTTTTTCGTTCGTACCAATTTTTGGAAAATCCTCGGGTGTAGGACTTTCCCCCTTTAGTAGAAACCTGTTGAATTATTAAATTTGGTCTGGGAGGTCCTAATTGTTTCGTTGCCAATTTATCTTGATTTGTTCGCCGACAAAAAGGAACTTCTTTTAAAGAGACAATCGAGTTGCACTGAACGCTAGCCATCTTGACAGTAGTACGTGAATTGATTGACGCTGCTACCCGCTCTTTTCTTAGTTACGTTCATGGTTATGTTACGTATGACGAAAGCGCGTAAGTGCAAGCCCTCCCGGCACCCATAGAGATTGTATTGAAAGCTCTGATATTTGAAAAAAAAAGATTTTACATGAGAGTCTATGAGAGACTTCTGGGGCGATTTTCAACCTGACTGAAATCGCCCCAAAAGGGGCGGGGCCATTTGAAGCACGACTTTAGCCTGATTGGACATTTAGTGGCAGATCAGACATCTAGATTAGAACACTGATAACTACTGTTGCCGTGATATAATTGATTAGAAAAAAAATCCCTTCTTTTTCCCGTTTGGCAGTGCGTCGCCCATATCGCCCTAATGAACACACCGCCCCTGCTCTGCCCTCTCTTTTCAATTTGGCTGTAGGGCTTATAGGATCTTTAGAAATGCAACTCTGCATCACTCGCTTGACTGGTCTTTATCATGGCCAATGAAAACTTTGACATCCCCTCATGGCTTAACGTATTACGCTTAGATTCATTAAACCATACATACAACACCAAGCGTCTTGGTTAAGGTTGGTCATTCTTTGTAATCAACTTGCAATTGATCATGGGGCTGTAGTTTGTATCAATGTTACATACAAAATGAAAGCTAGGCCTCGTCTCCAGTTGGCCTTGAGCCAATTGCTAATTAGGTAGGCCTACATCTACTGGTGTGAATCTTTTTGAAAAATTGATGTTTAGAAAGACAAAACTATTTAGTGATGACTTGCATTAGGCTAAAGTTGGCTGTGGGACCAATCACTCAACCATTGATTTAATTAAATAATTGAGGAGACACTTTCAATACTTTAGCCTGAATTAAATCAGTCCAAAAGAATAGATAGATGTCTTGAGACAGAGGACAACGTTGTATCATTGATGCTGGTAAAATATTGGATTATTATCTGAACAATACCAATGGAGCAGTTCACTCACTCTGCTGGCGCATCATACACAGGGCCGGATTAACTCACTCTGCTGGTGCATCATACACAGGGCCGGATTAACTCACTCTGCTGGCGCATCATACACAGGGCCGGATTAACTCACTCTGCTGGTGCATCATACACAGGGCCGGATTAACTCACTCTGCTGGCGCATCATACACAGGGCCGGATTAACTCACTCTGCTGGTGCATCATACACAGGGCCGGATTAACTCACTCTGCTGGTGCATCATACACAGGGCCGGATTAACTCACTCTGCTGGCGCATCATACACAGGGCCGGATTAACTCACTCTGCTGGTGCATCATACACAGGGCCGGATTAACTCACTCTGCTGTGCATCATACACAGGGCCGGATTAACTCACTCTACTGGCGCATCATACACAGGGCCGGATTAACTCACTATGCTGGCGCATCATACACAGGGCCGGATTAACTCACTATGCTGGCGCATCATACACAGGGCCGGATTAACTCACTCTGCTGGTGCATCATACACAGGGCCGGATTAACTCACTCTGCTGGGCATCATCACAGGGCCGGATTAACTCACTCTGCTGGTGCATCATACACAGGGCCGGATTAACTCACTCTGCTGGCGCATCATACACGGGGCTCAGGGGTTTCATTTTTTAAAATCTGGCCCTGTGTATGGTGCACTGACAAACTGAGATCAATCTGGTCTTGAATTCAAACAAACAATATCCCAGGCCAATGAAGCCACACACAGATTGTACAGTATTAGGATGATCTATATATCTGTCTATCTATCTATCTGTCTGTCTGTCTATCTATCTATCTATCTATCTATCTATCTATCTATCTATCTTCTATCTATCTATCTATCTATCTATCTATCTATCTATCTATCTATCGATCTATCTAGTCTATCTATCTATCTATCATCTATCGATCTATCTATCTATCTATCTCTCATCTCTCTCTCTCTCTCTCTCTCTCTCTCTCTCTCTCTCTCTCTCTCTCTCTCTCCTCTCTCTCTCTCTCTCTCTATATATATATATATACATATATATATATATATATATATATATATACATTTGTATTATAGGCTACAGTAGGCTACTAAATATAATGTCCAGTGGCACACTGACTCACCTAATGATGAAGATGAAGCCGCAGGCCACTACTCACGGTGATGGCCGAAGCGCTCGTCTTGGCAAGATATCTCAAGATGAGCTACTTTGAAAAACAGTGCTGCTGTTAGCAAAAAGTTGTGAATTGTTGAGAAAAAAGGTTTATATTGCTTCTACAGACGGATTAGTCTAATCTTTTCAGAGGTAGGCTTTTGCTTTCCAAACTGTACGTTTTTCCTGCAATTGTATTTTGAAATGTGTAAAGGGCAAACAGACAGCCGCAACCAACCATAGAACTATAATCCATAGACGGCAGTTCCCATTCAAGTCAGGACTGGCAGCCATTGCTAGCATACCCATGAGTTTAACACTCAAATTGCCAGGGTAAGAGGTTCCAAAACCCTTCTATGGATTGTATGTCTATGGCCACAATGCAACAAGCTGTATATTTGGCGCCTGCTGCCTAAACAGCGGCCTTCCTGACTGTAGGCAACAGGAAACTGCCAAAATAAAGGAAACACTTGAGTATACCAGGGATAAAAAGCATATGTCATGGTTTAGGTCCACTTGTAGAATCTATGTCAAGGAGCGTTGAAGCTGTTCTGGCAGCTCATGGTGGCCCAACACCCTTTAAGACACTTTATGTTGGTGTTTCCTTTATTTTTGACAGTTACCTGAATGCACACACATAAAAAGTGGATTCAATTTAAATATTGATCCTCTGTGGTTAAATGATGCTCTCTGATATATTGTGATCATTGAGAGAGGGCCCCTGTGGTTAAACGATGCTCTCTGATATATTGTGAGCATTGAGAGAGGGCCCCTGTGGTTGGAATATACAAAAAGTAATTGTTATTTGTTAGTTTTTTTCCTCCAGGGCCCCCTATAGCCTTGTGCCCAGCCCCTGACTCACACAATTGACCAGTCACATTTATTTATTATGCATTATTATTTATTTTTTATTAATCAGTTACCCAAACAAGTCAGGGCCCCCCCAGTTATCGACATGGCCCCCCTACCTCCTCTCCTCCCCCATCTGATGATTAGTGGCAGCAGGCAGCAGAAGGCTGTCTACACTCATTGTTAGTGGGCTCCTGAATCCTCCTGTGGTTGGGGGTTGCAGTAAAAACATATAAAGGATATATGTAGTATATATTATTATTATTATAACATTTTTTGCTGACTCTTGGGCCTCGAAGCAGGGGCTTCAGCACCGGTAAGCCCCTGCATTAAACCGGCCCTGGTCATTCACTCTGCTTGTGAGTCATTGACTTTCTTCTTGGAAAAGCGGTGACGGGCGCCTTTGTGTGGCTTTACGGAAAATGACACCAAAAGAGTTGAAAACTCTAATTCATAGGAATCCAATAAATCAGTAAACTTAAACGACAATTGCATTAATAATACGTGTTAAATCTACTGTTGAACAGATCGTATTGACATCTTTTTTCACACCTTTATGGTTACGCACAAGTTGACAATTAGGCTATAGACTTCACTTTCTGTACCGATTGGTCAACTTTGATAAGATAGGCCTTCAAGTTGATAACTTGGGCACTATCACTTATTCTAGCTAATAGTCTACTTAGGCTAAACAAATCCTTCATCATCGACAGTCCCATCTCTGAGGTCGCTGGCGATGCACAGCCCAGCGAACAGCTCTAGAGAACTATTTTAGAATTCATCCATCCCCTTTCCTGGACCAAGTTCCTTTGGGAAGACCAATAAAAAGCATGGGAAAATTCTCCCCACTTTTTCCGATTACAGGGCTGGTTAAAGAAAGCACACCCCACCGCCTGCCGAACATACCACAGAGTAGCAGAACGGAGGAACAGGCCTGGTGTAGGACTGAGGAGAAGTAAACAAGCAGCAGAACACAACTTTACGACTGACAGGTAAGGATGCGCCGCTTTTATCTTAAAACATATTTATTTTTTAATGTAGGCTATTCTTATGACATATCGGTCGCCCATAACTTTTATTTTTCTTCTTAGAATTATCTGTGAGTTATGCCTGTGATAATGATAGCGTTACATAAAAAGTGATGCATGCGTATGGCATTGTAGGCATTTAAATGATCTGTATAGCAAAGTCAATATGACAGATTAAATTAACATAGGGTTTGCTTACATTTAAGAGTATACAAAAATTGATAGAGTTTGCCCCAATTATTGGGGAATATATGTAATACTTTTGGATGGTAAATAGACCTGCACATACAGGAAAAATAAAATAAAATGTGCCATTAAACTACAACAAAGAAACATATGGAGTAAGACTGGATGGATGGACAGAAGGACAGGGACACAGATGGACAGATGGACAGAAGGACAGGGACACAGATGGACAGGGACACAGATGGACAGGGACACAGATGGACAGGGACACAGAAGGACAGGGACACAGGTGGACAGGGACACAGATGGACAGGGACACAGATGGACAGGGACATAGATGGACAGGGACACAGAAGGACAGGGACACAGGTGGACAGGGACACAGATGGACAGGGACACAGATGGACAGGGACACAGAAGGACAGGGACACAGAAGGACAGGGACACAGATGGACAGATGGACAGAAGGACAGGGACACAGATGGACAGGGACACAGATGGACAGGGACACAGAAGGACAGGGAAACAGATGGACAGGGTCACAGATGGACAGGGACACAGAAGGACAGGGACACAGATGGACAGGGACACAGATGGACAGGGACACAGAAGGACAGGGACACAGGTGGACAGGGACACAGAAGGATAGGGACACAGAAAGACAGGGAAACAGATGGACAGGGTCACAGATGGACAGGGACACAGGTGGCCAGATGGACAGAAGGACAGGGACACAGAAGGACAGATGGACAGAAGGACAGGGACACAGATGGACAGGGACACAGAAGGACAGGGACACAGGTGGCCAGGGACACAGAAGGATAGGGACACAGAAGGACAGGGAAACAGATGGACAGGGTCACAGATGGACAGGGACACAGGTGGCCAGATGGACAGAAGGACAGGGACACAGAAGGACAGATGGACAGAAGGACAGGGACACAGATGGACAGGGACACAGATGGACAGGGACACAGATGGACAGGTGGACAGATGGACAGGGACACAGATGGACAGGGACACAGGTGGACAGAAGGACAGGGACACAGGTGGCCAGATGGACAGTGTTAATATTTCTGGCCTCATATAACATTGTTTTAACAGAGGATTGTGACCGTGCAGTAGTGATTGAGGGGGAAGCTAGAAAGAAGAGGCCATTTACAGTACCTCCAGCGCCCCCAACAGGACACAGTTTTATTGTAACCCTCGACAACCTGATTTAACTTGTCAACTAATCATCAAGCCCTCAATGAGTTGAATGAGGTGTGTTTGTCAAGGACTACAACGAATCTGTGTACTGTTGGGGGTACTCGAGGACCAGGGTTGGGAAACATTGAGTCATACAGTATACAACTAAACAGGACTGGCCTTGTGTGCGTGTGAAATGCTGTGTCAGTATTTGTATTTATTATGGATCCCCATTAGCTGCTGGGGTCCGGCAAAATTAAGGCAGTTATACCATTTTTAAAACATTACAATACATTCATAACGGATTTCACAACACACCAAGTGTGTGCCCTCAGGCCCCTACTCTACTACCACATATCTACAACACAACATCCACGTGTACCTGTGTGTATAGTGTGTATGTTATCATGTGTGTGTATGCATGTGTCTGTGCCTATGTTGGTGTTGCTTTACGGTCCCCGCTGTTCCATAAGGTGTATTTTTACCTGTTTTTTTTTTTCAATCTGATTCTACTGCTTGCATCAGTTACCTGATGTGGAATAGAGTTCCATGTAGTCATGGCTCTATGTAGTACTGTGCGCCTCCCATAGTCTGTTCTGGACTTGGGGACTGTGAAGAGACCTCTGGTGGCATGTCTTGTGGGGTATGCAAGGGTGTCTGAGCTGTGTGCTAGTAGTTTAAACAGACAGCTCGGTGCTTTCAACATGTCAGTCTTCTCACAAATATAAGTAGCGATGAAGTTAACCTCTCCTCCACATTGAGCCAGGAGAGATTGACATGCATATTATGAATGTTTGCTCTACAGTATGTCTGTCACGATCGTCTATAAAGGGAGCAGACCAATACGCAGCGCGTTGAGTGAACATGATGACTTCATTTAAATAAAAGCAACCACGAAAACAACAAACAAATGACGATAGTGAAGTCCTACAGTGACTATGACTGAACCTGGAACAAAAACCCACAATTCCCACAGGAAAACAATCAGAATAAATATGGCTCCCAATCAGAGATAACGAGCCGACAGCTGACACTCGTTACCTCCGATTGGGAGTCATCGACCAAACCTAGAAATAAACCCCACAGAACTGCAAACATAGAAATACACCCAAATTCCAACATAACCAAACCAAACCCCAACAAAACAAATACACCCTGGCTCAAATATAAAAGTCCCGGAGCCAGAGTGTCACAATGTCTATATCCAAGGGCCAGCCGTGCTGCCCTGTTCTGAGCCAATTGTAATTTTCCTAAGTCCCTCTTTGTGGCACCTGACCACACGACTGAACAGTAGTCTAGGTGCAACAAAACTATGGCCTGTAGGACCTGCCTTGTTGATAGTGCTGTTAAAAAGATAGAGCAGCGCTTTAAAATGGACAGACTTCTCCCCATCTTAGCTACTGTTGTATCAATATGTTTTGACCATGACAGTTTACAATCCAGGGTTACTCCAAGCAGTTTAGTCACCTCAACTTGCTCAATTTCCACATTATTTATTACAATTTAGTTGAGGTTTAGTGAATGATTTGTCCCAAATACAATGCTTTTAGTTTTTGAAATATGTAGGACTAACTTATTCCTTGCCACTCATTCTGAAACTAACTGCAGCTCTTTGTTAAGTGTTACAGTCATTTCAGTCGCTGTAGTAGCTGACATGTATAGTGTTGAGTCATCCGCATATATAGATACATTGGCTTTACTCAAAGCCAGTGTCATGTCGTTAATAAAGATTGAAAAAAGTACGGTGCCTAGACAGCTGCCCCGGGGGAAATTTCCGATTTACCTGGGATTTTTGGAAGGCTACAATTTAAAGAACGCCCCCGTGTTCTGTTAACAGGTAACTCTTTATCCCCAAATAGCTCATGGGCCCCCTGCCAAAAAAAGGAGCGTGAGCGGCGAGAGGAGAGAGGGGGAAGAGAAGAGAGAGAGAGCACTGACGAGACGAGAGAAAGGAAGAGAAGAGAGCGAGAGAGAAGAGAGAGAGAAAGGGGGAAACACGTACGAAGGGAGCAGACGAGAGAGGAGAAGCCAAGAGAAGAGAGGAGAGAGAAGAAGACACTGAGCAAGTGAAGAGAACGAGCGAGCAGAGAAGGCGGGGGAGAAAAGAGAGAGAAGAGAGAGAGAGAAGAGAGAGATAGGAGAGGATGAGAGAGAGGAAGGGAGGGGAGAGAGAGAGAGAGGAGCGAAGCCGTGACGGAGGCGAAAAGGGGGGGAGAGAGAGCCCAATAAACTAACCGTGGAATAGCGTCAACACAAACCCTTTGGGGGAAAACCTCTCTTATCATTTAAGCGACATTCATTTTTCCTCAGTAAAAAAAGTACTGGGAGCAAAATTAAAAAGGCTTTTTTTCCAAATTACCGTCACAACCACGTATTCACCCTGCACACCCTAATTGATAAACAAACAAACCAAAACAAAGGCAAAGTCTTCTCATGCTTTGTTGATTTCCAAAAAGCTTTTGACTCAATTTGGCATGAGGGTCTGCTATACAAATTGATGGAAAGTGGGGTTGGGGGAAAAAACATACGACATTATAAAATCCATGTACACAAACAACAAGTGTGCGGTTAAAAATTGGCAAAAAAACACACACATTTCTTTCCACAGGGCCGTGGGGTGAGACAGGGATGCAGTTTAGCCCCACCCTCTTCAACATATATATCAACGAATTGGCGAGTGGCACTAGAACAGTCTGCAGCACCCCGGCCTCACCCTACTAGAATCTGAAGTCAAATGTCTTCTGTTTGCTGATGATCTGGTGCTTCTGTCACCAACCAAGGAGGTGCTACAGCAGCACCTAGATCTTCTGCACAGATTATGTCAGACCTGGGCCCTGACAGTAAATCTCAGTAAGACAAAAATAATGGTGTTTCCAAAAAAGGTCCAGTTGCCAGGACCACAAATACAAATTCCATCTAGACAAACCGTTGCCCTAGAGCACACCAAAAACTATACATACCTCGGCCTAAACATCAGCGCCACAGGTAACTTCCACAAAGCTGAGAACGATCTGAGAGACAAGGCAAGAAGGGCCTTCTATGCCATCAAAAGGAACATAAAATTTGACCATACCAATTAGGATCTGGCTAAAAATACTTGAATCAGTTATAGAACCCATTGCCCTTTATGGTTCTGAGGTCTGGGGTCCGCTCACCAACCAAGAATTCACAAAATGGGACAAACACCTAATTGAGACTGCATGCAGAATTCTGCAAAAACATCCTCCGTGTACAACGTAAAACACCAAATAATGCATGCAGAGTAGAATTAGGCCAATACCCGCTAATTATCAAAATCCAGAAAAGAGCCGTTAAATTCTATAACCCACTTAAAAGGAAGCGATTCCCAAACCTTCCATAACAAAGCCATCACCTACAGAGAGATGAACGTGGAGAAGAGTCCCCTAAGTAAGCTTGTCCTGGGGCTCTGTTCACAAACACAAACAGACCCCACTCAGCCCCAGGACAACAACAACAACACAATTAGACCCAACCAAATCATGAGAAAACAAAAAGAGAATTACTTGACACATTGGAAAGAACAAACAAAAAAACTGAGCAAACTCGAATGCTATTTGGCCCTAAGCAGAGAGTACACAGTGGCAGAATACCTGACCACTGTGACTGACCCAAACTTAAGGAAAGCTTTGACTATGTACAGACTCAGTGAGCATAGCCTTGCTATTGAGAAAGGCCGCCGTAGGCAGACCTGGCTCTCAAGAGAAGACAGGCTATGTGCACACTGCCCACAAAATGAGGTGGAAACTGAGCTGCACTTCCTAACCTCCTGCCAAATGTATGACCATATTAGAGACACATATTTCCCTCAGATTACAGCGATCCACAAAGAATTCGAAAACAAACCCAATTTTGATAAACTCCCTTATCTACTGGGTGAAAAACCACAGTGTGCCATCACAGCAGCAAGATTTGTGACCTGTTGCCACAAGAAAAGGGCAACCAGTGAAGAACAAACACCATTCTAAGTACAACCCATATTTATGTTTATTTATTTTCCCATTTGTACTTTAACTATTTGCACATTGTTACACAAACACACTGTATATAATACATAATATGACATTTGAAATGTCCTTTATTCTTTTGAACTTCTGAGTGTAATGGGTTTATGTTAAATATTTATTGTTTTATTTCATTTTGTTTACTAATCTACTTCACTTCTTTGGGCAATGTTAACACAACGTTCCATGCCCATAAAGGCCCTTAAATTGAAATTGAAATTTGGAAATTGAATTGAGAGCAGAGAGGCGAGAGCGAATCATAGAGAGAGAGAGAGAGGAGAAGAGAGAGAGGGAGAGAGAGAGAGAGAGAGATATCGAGAGATAACTGAGATATTCGATATAAGAGACATACAGACAGGAGATAGAGAGAGAGGAGAGACAAAAAGAGAGAGAGAGAGAGAGAGAATAGAGCGACGAGACAGACGAGAGAGATAGAGCTACAGACAGACAGGCATACAGACAGGACAACAGACAACAGACATACATACAGACAGAACATACAACAGACCAATACCGACCGACAGAGAGAGAGAGAGAGAGGATAGAGAGAGAGAGAGAGATCGAGAAGAAGAGATAGAGAAAGAAGAGAGAGAGAGAGAGAGAGAGAGAGAGAGTGAGAGGAAACAAACAACCAAACAGATAAAAGTCAGGAGTTGGCCCAGTTCACAGGATGTTTATGTACTTGTGGTGTGTGTGTGTGTGTGTGTGAGAATCATGTGGACATTTCAGGGGACAGCTTAACAACAGTCCCCCCAGGGGAGCGTAGACTGGAAGAGACACAGCATTGTACGTCACTGAGACAGACAAAAACGGTTGCAGAGAATCATGAATCTCATTCTGAACGTTGCGTAAATGTAATGAAATCAATATCATATAACACCAGTGAAGTATGCTGAGAACGACAACTGTGTTACGTAATATGATACAGACAAAAAAAGCCTAAAATAATTGATTTGTAATACTATTCCTAGGGTTTCATTGTTTATTGTATGATAAGACCAAAAACATGAAGGTGGAAATACCCTAAGCATGGTACATGTGTTGGGTGGTGAGCTCATGGAGGTGTGATGTTGTGTTCTGCCGCACGTGATTTCTTGTAAAAGGCAAGGCACTATTATTCTAGAAACTTCCAGGAGCCATGTTAGATCACGCAGGGCACGTGGTGCTTACGAAATAACATGTTTATAAAAGCCAAAATGAGATATCAGTTCAGTCACATGTAAAATATAAAGGTGCTTCAGTCACAGGTAAAACATAAAGGTGCTTCAGTCACAGATAAAACATAAAGGTGCTTCAGTCACAGATAAAACATAAAGGTGCTTCAGTCACAGATAAAATATAAAGGTGCTTCAGTCACAGATAAAACATAAAGGTGCTTCAGTCACAGATAGAACATAAAGGTGTTTCAGTCACAGATAAAACATAAAGGTGCTTCAGTCACAGATAAAACATAAAGGTGCTTCAGTCACAGATTAAACATAAAGGTGTTTCAGTCACAGATAGAACATAAAGGTGCTTCATAGTAGTAGGTGTTGTTATTATGTTGTAATAATTTAGAAACGTTTTGACGGCACCCCGGAATTGGTATTCAGATGTTTCACCTAGTTTCACCGGTGTGTGTGTGTGTGTGTGTGTGTGTGTGTGTGTGTGTGTGTGTGTGAGAGAGAGAGTCTGTTTTTATTGTGTGTGTATGCTGATATACAGTACATTATCAAATGTTTTTACGTTGTGTATGGTGTGTTAACATGAGCGTGTTCACCTGTCACCCCCCTGTAGGTGACAGAGGATGTCCAGGGCTGACTGGTCCTTCCTGGAGCACCTGTTGGAGGAGGGGCAGGAGTATAGCACCGGGGTGGGCCGTGTCTGGCTCACTGTCCTCTTCCTGTTCCGCATGCTGGTCCTGGGCACCGCCGCAGAGTCAGCCTGGGACGACGAACAGGTCGACTTCGTCTGTAATACCAGGCAACCTGGATGTACCGCCGTGTGTTACGACAAAGCCTTCCCCATATCACATTACCGGTATTTTGTCCTCCAGGTTATTTTTGTTTCGACACCGACTGTTTTTTACTTTGGATATGTGGCCATGAGGAAGAAGAAGAAAGAGGAGGAGGAGGAGAGGACAGAGGAGAGGACGGAGGAGGGAGGTGGTGGTGAGGGAGGGGAGAGGGGAGGAGTAAAGAAGGATAGGGAGAAGAAGAGGGAGGTGAGAAAGGGGGATGAGATCGAAGAACCAGAGGAGGAGAAAGGAGGGGGAAAGGTGGTGAACCCTAAGCTGAAGGGACGTCTTCTCTGTGCCTACGCCACCAGCATCCTCCTCAAGGTCCTCCTGGAGGTCGGCTTCATCGTCGGACTATGGTACCTCTACGGCTTCGTGATCCCGGCCCGGTTCGAGTGCGTCCGGGCCCCCTGTCCTCACACGGTGGACTGCTTCGTCTCCAGACCCACGGAGAAGACCATCTTCACCATCTACACCCAGGCCATCGCTGGAGTCTCTCTCCTTCTCAACCTGGTAGAACTCCTCCACCTCCTCCAGCTAGCCATCACCCACCACCTGGAGAAACGCTATGCCCAGGAGCAGTACACCTTTCCTGGCATAGCCGGGGTCCGAATCCAGCCTGACGCTCCAGGGCTGGAGATGGAGATGCAGCGAGCTCCGTCTTACCAGGAGAAGGGCCATCTGTATTTGCCCATGGGGGAGGACGGCTACGCCAAGCCCAGTGAGAGTTATCTGGACCTGGGGTCGAGAGCAGGGATGGACCCTGGTGGTGACCTGCTCCCCAGTTATCTGAACTGTATGGGGGTGATGAGGACTACACACTCTTCAGGGAGAGCGCACCCTAAGAAATACAACACACAACACACACATAGCAACAGCAAACACAGTAAGGGTGCCCAGAAGGGACACAGCAACAAACACAGTAAGCATTATGTATGAGGAAACATGAGAGGTTTGGGTTCTGTGGTCCTCTGTAGCTCAATTGGTAGAGCATGGCGCTTGTAACGCCAGGGTAGTGGGTTCGATCCCCGGGACCACCCATACGTAAAAATGTATGCACACATGACTGTAAGTCGCTTTGGATAAAATCGTCTGCTAAATGGCATATTATTATTATTTATTATTTAATAGGAATAAGCCATGTGCCACTACAGACTGACACAGTCAGTTCCAAGGGGGTTGGAGTGCCCTTCCAAGGGGGGTTGGGGTGCCCTTCCAAGGGGGGTTGGGGTGCCCTTCCAAGGGGGGTTGGGGTGCCCTTCCAAGGGGGGTTGGAGTGCCCTTCCAAGGGGGGTGGGGGTGCCCTTCCAAGGGGGGTTGGAGTGCCCTTCCAAGGGGGGTTGGGGGGCCCTTCCAAGGGGGTTGGGGTGCCCTTCCAAGGGGGGTTGGGGTGCCCTTCCAAGGGGGGTTGGGGTGCCCTTCCAAGGGGGGTTGGGGTGCCCTTCCAAGGGGGGTTGGGGTGCCCTTCCAAGGGGGGTTGGAGTTTCCAAGGAAACAAATGCACAAGAATAAGGAAACACTTTACTTTGACATATATCGCATTATTATATGGCTGTTATAACACATATATAAGAGTGTAAAAACCCACAAAACCTACCACGGTAGTTATTTAATGGCTCGTTATAACACATACAGTACCAGTCAAAGGTTTGGACACACCGACTCATTCAAGGGTTTTTATTTTATTTTACTATTTTCTACATTGTAGGATAATAGTGATGACATCAAAACTATGAGATAACACATATGGAATCATGTAGTAACCAGATAAGTGTTAAACAAATCAAAATATATTTTAGATTTTGGATTCTTCAAAGTAGCCACCCTGTGCATTGACGACAGCATTGCACATTCTTGGCATTCTCTCAACCAGCTTCACCTGGAATGCTTTTCCAACAGTCTTGGAGTTCCCACATATGCTGAGCACTTGTTGGCTGTTTTTCCTTCACTCTGCGGTCCAACTCATCCCAAACCATCTCAATTGGGTTGAGGTCGGGTGATTGTGGAGACCAGGTCATCTGATGCAGCACTCCATCACTCTCCTTCTTGGTCAAATAGCCCTTACACAGCCTGGAGGTGTGTTGGGTCATTGTCCTGTTGAAAAGCAAATGATAGTCCCACTAAGCGCAAACCAGATGGGATGGCGTCTCGCTGCAGAATGCTGTGGTAGCCATAATGGTTAAGTGTGCCTTGAATTCTAAATAAATAACCGACAGTGTCACCAGCAAAGCACCCTCACATCATAACACCTCCCCCTCCATGCTTCATGGTGGGAACCTCACATGCAAGATCATCCATTACCCTACTCTTTATCTCTCACAAAGACACTGTGGTTGGAACCAAAGTCTCAAATTTGGATTAATCAGACCAAAAGACAGATTTCCACCGGTCTAATGTCCATTGCGCATGTTTCTTGGCCCAAGCAAGTCTCTTCTTCTTATTGGTGTTCTTTAATAGTGGTTTCTTTGCAGCAATTCGACCATGAAAGGCCTGATTCATGCAGTCTCCTCTGAAAAGTTGATGTTGAGATGTGTCTGTTACTTGAACTCTGTGAAGCACTTATTTGGTCTGCAATCTGAGGTGCCGTTAACTCTAATGAACTTATCCTCTACAGCAGAAGTAACTTTGGGTTTTCCTGTCCTGTGGCGGTCCTCATGAGAGCCAGTTTCATCATAGCGCTTGATGGTTTTTACAACTGCACTTGAAGAAACTTTCAAAGTACTTGAAAAAACCCAGATTGACTGACCTTCATGTCTTAAAGTAGTGATGGACTGTCATTTCTCTTTGCTTATTTGAGCTGTTCTTGCCATAATATGGACTTGGTATTTTACCAAATAGGGCTATCTTCTGTCACAACACAACTGATTGGCTCAAACACATTAAGAAGGAAAGAAATTCCACGAATTAACTTTTCACAACACACACCTCTTAATTTAAATGCATTCCAGGTGACTACCTCATGAAGCTGGTTGAGAGAATGCCAAGAGTGTGCAAAGCTGTCATCAAGGCAAAGGGTGGCTACTTTGAAGAATCTCAAATATAAAATATATTTTGATTTGTTTAACACTTTTTTGGTTACTACATGATTCCATATGTGTTATTTCACAGTTGTGATGTCTTCACTATTATTCTACATTCATAAAAATGAAGAAAAACCCTGGAAACACTAGGTGTCCAAACAAAACCTACCACACCAGGCAAAACATTACATTACACCATAGCCTACTTGTCAACAGTGTGTTTATGTAATATATATTTTTTAATTGACCATATTAAATTATCATTGTAATTGCGCACACACAGACATGCACTGACCCCAATGCTCTGTTGCTGATGACTGGGATGAATGCAGGAGCAGATTTCAGGAGCAAGACAAGACACCCTGTTTTTGACTGATGACTGACATAAGGGCATGTAGGTGATAGGCCCATCTGGCTTATATGATTATGATGGTCATAATGCTTCATGACAGTGGCATAAAGTGTATTTTCTACTAGTTATTTAAAATATGATGAACAAAACATGACTGTAAATAATTAATGACAACAACAACAAAGGATTTAAGAAACACACTTTCATAGAAAATAAAGTTCTTGGCAGGAAAAAAAAAAAAAACTAATTTGAATAAATGTGGGTTTTGACACTCTTATGTAGGTATCATAACCAGCCATAAAATAACGCAATATATTTTACATTTACATTTACGTCATTTAGCAGACGCTCTTATCCAGAGCGACTTACAGGAGCAATTAGGGTTAAGTGCCTTGCTCAAGGGCACATCGACAGATTTTTCACCTAGTCGGCTCGGGGATTAGAACCAGCGACCTTTCGGTTACTGGCACTATGCTCTTAACCACTAAGCTACCTGCTGGCCTGTTATGACATGGTTATGACATGGTTATGACCGTGTTATTACAGTAAAGTGTCACCGATTGTATTGTACAACATTTGCCTTGAAGACCAAAGACAATGCAGTGGGACTAGATTAGATCTTGCTTTATTCAAATGGGAACATGAGAACCTTTCCTCAGGGGAGGAATAAGATCCTGGATCATGGAACACTAGAGAATGGGAAAACAATGAACATTGGAACAGTGAATGGATGTAGTATAATTCAGCCATTTCCACTTTAGGAATCCTTCTATTCCAACGGGAATGGGATAAGCCTATGCACTTGCTGAATGTGACAATGGAAAAAATAACTTGGCTTGGGATTCCATGGGGAAAACAGCCTACAGGCTCCATGCAGTGCAGTGGGGTTTTGTGGGAAAGCGTGGGGGGGGGGGGGGGGGGGGGTATGGTTATGTCCCAAAATGGCACCCTATTCCCTACATAGTACATTACTTTTGACCAGAGCATCATGGACCCTTAGACAAAAGTAACACACTATGTAGGGATTAGGGTGCCATTTTGGGACACATTCTATGTGTTCTTAAGCATGTTCCCTGAGGGATTACTGTGACCTCAGAATGCTGCTGGAGCCAATGGAATGTGCCGGACTACCCTGCCTCCCCAGAGACTAGTGGCCAAACACACCACACACACACACACGGACAAACACACACACACACACACACACGGACACGGACACGGACAAGCACACACACTGGCAATCATGCACACACAGAAGCGGGCACGCGCACACACACAGGCAAACACACACACACACACACACAGGCAAACTACATGCACCCTTGTCCCCTCTTCAGCTGTGGCTTGGAGTCGGGAGAGGGGGGCCAGAACCATGGTATGCTGGGATTGATGGTCGCCAGTGACCAAAACATGAAGAATGAGGGATGGAGGGAAAGAGACTGGGGGAGGGCGTGGGTATGGAGAGAGCGATGGAAAGAGAGAAAGGGTATGTTCAATGAAAATGACTGTTTGACTGATTCTTTTTAAGTTGATTGCCTGTGAATGAAAAGTAATTGCACATTCAATGTAGAATGTAAACGGTACAGCTGAATTAGTTATCGATGAGAAAGCTATTCCGTTTATAAGAAAGGAAAGTATTTAAATAATGTATTTTATTTGGTTTTGTGCAGAGATTGTAATTGTTTGTATTTAGTAGTTACATTTTAATAAAAGCTCAATATTTTAATCTGTTTTAATTAGGTGATTATCTTCTCTTTATTGACTAAAGCTCTGAACTGATGGCTTCTACAGTTGTGGTTAGATGGAGTACAGCATTTTAGCTAAGCATAACCCTTTTCCTAACATTAACCTAATTATCCTAACCTGCTATGTTAATTATCCTAACCTGATATGTTAATTATCCTAACCTGATATGTTAATTAACCAAATCTTCTATGTTAATTATCCTAATCTGCTATGTTAATTCTCCTAACCTGCTATGTTAATTCTCCTAACCTGCTATGTTAATTATCATAACCTGCTATGAATAACAGAACAGAATA